>CM056995.1:156590887-156970669 GCA_029891345.1 Dryococelus australis
ATAATACCAAAATTCAAAATTTTTGTTTATAGAATTCAAATATATAGTTTTACTCTGAAAAATATTCTATAAGGAAAACATATAGCTCCAATAAAAAATAATATGTAAGGCTTTTGGACTTTAGCAGTGCTGACATACGCCGGGACGTGCAGGGCGTCCCGACCTCTGGGCTATGTGTTCTTTGCGGTCTGGTGAGGGAAACTTCCTCAGCCCGCAGAGAGATACAACTGCTGCAACCGTATGGGTGGTATAAGGGCCCGAGCACACCCCCGCTCTGAGCTTCGGCAATGATGAGAGAGTGCTGACATAACAAATGACCGAAATCGCATCAACAATACCAGAAGAATATATTCTCAAATGTAATTTTGGTTTATTTTTTAGCTCAGATTATGGACTCACACATGTGCAGTGGCCTAAAAGCACTATCATGTAGTGCTTTTAGAGTAAAATTTCGGATTGGACCGAACTCGGATTTGAATCAACTCGTAGCGAACTCGGAGTGAACTCGTATCGAAAGTAAGCATTCGAGGTAAAGTTTCGAATGTGGACTAGTGTGTAAACAAGGCTGAATGCGGATTGAAACGGGATAGAAGCACTCTATTGGCGTCTGGCATAACTATAAAACAAACGAATTACGAAAGTCCAGTAAACGTAAAATATATTTTTTCAACATAATATAAAATAACAATTCCACATATTTCTCCGCCCAATATTTCTCAGTTCCTTCATGGGCATTAATTTTTCGCTTCACTTTCAAAAAACACTTATTTTGCTAGTCTCAGAATGATTCTAACCTCTTACATAACCAAACTAACGAGTCAATATGGTGGCCACCTCTTCTTTGTTATACTTTTAGTCCGAAGAGTGTTTAAAGTAAACTTTTCTATCCGGATTCTACATTCCAGTCCACCTCGACAACTGGACTGGATTATCTCACTCCACTCTTACTTCAGTCCAGTACGGATGTGTTTATACTAATATTTCAATCTGGATTCTTCAGTCCACTCCAGGTTCAATTCGGATTGAAATGTTACTGTAAACGCACTAATTGTTTCTAAGAGAGACAATTCGCACTTTTGCCTTGTATGTAAAAAAAATCAAGGAATACGATTTTTTTAACCCAAATATTCTGTTTTTATTAAGTAATTTTAAGAGAAATCACATGGCATACAATATTGGATGCAATAAGTAATCGCGTGTGTGTGTGAAATCGTATTTTTCGAGAAAATTCTAGCATTAAAACTTCACCATAGCTGGAACGGTTCATTGGGGAAATAATTGATGCCAGAATTATAGCTCGTGTGTACAGGCCCTAATAGCAGCTGACATCGAAAACTTGACTAAATGTGTAGATAGCAGCAACAAATCGACGAGGCGTCATATCGGTTGCTGAATATGCTAATACGGCGTCGGCATCTTGACGACTTACAGCATTTCTAAAAGAATCTTTGTAGATACTTTTGGGAGAGGGAAAGATTTTTATAATAGTAATCCCTTGCATTATAGCTATAATGATTCATTCTGGTTGCAAATACGAGAACAAGAAAAACCACAGATGCCAGGAGCGCTTGCCGAATTTCTCCACACAAAGTCCAGAGATCTGCTATCACTGTAAGTTAGATTAAAACATTTATAACAGCACAAATATGATAAAATCTATAATGCTATGGTATGTGACACGTCTCTCTTAAACAAGAAACGAAATATCTATGGCCATTCCCGATTGGAAGCGACTTATGAAAATCAGCCTTTGAAAAAACACTCCAGGCATAACATGTCAACCTGTTTTTTTCAATAACATGTATTCCACAAATATATAACACTGTGGTTAACTTTAGAGTACTGTATCATTGAATAAATGAAACTTTACCTTAATATCTTCTATAACTTGTAATATTTATTATTTTTTAAATATGAATTATCAACAGAGAGAGCAGCGACGTGTTGGTAACGAGCTGTAAGAAATAATTCACTGTTAAAATATTATTTTATCCTGGTTTTTTAGTATACTATTTGTAAATTAAATGGTGCCTATTGAAATATTCTAATACTTAGGTAGCCCCGATGGCAACATATCTCATTTTTACAGTTTGAAATAACAGCGGAAAATATCGTGAGTAGAGCGTTGTTTAATCGAACGAGAGCAACTTTGAAGCAACTGTCTGCTGAGCGAGGCTTGGCTCTCTCTCTCTCTCTCTCTCTCTCTCTCTCTCTCTCTCTCTCTCTCTCTCTCTCTCTGTCTCTTTCACATTCGGGAAGTTTCGCTTCGCTCGTACGCGACCATAATTGTTACAACTGAAAAGAGATTTTAATGTTTGAATACTAATTATAATATATTTAGATACGATGGCGGGGCAGAAACAAATTGAAGTTGGCAGACGTGGCGAGCCGTGACATGGCATGTTGCTGTTTTACCAAACGATGCGTAAATTATACTTGCTCCGAAAAATAGTTCAAATTACCACATCATGTTTGTAGACGTCGTGTTTACTAAACCTACCCAGGCAAGTTACGATGTTGTGATGATTCGGTGTTTCCACGGCAGTAATAAATATATTTTGACGTGTGTTTCGTTAACCATTGCGTCTGTGAAATGGCGTGCCTTTGTGCATCGTGGTCGATACGCTGGCCCTGTGTATATGCGTGATTTCAAATATTTGATTAGCACTATTTATACGTTGTAAATGTGAACTGTTTCTATGGCGAAGTTATTTATTTACATCCACGTCTGGCCCTGGTGGGTGTTTGGAACACAGTCGTGTAACGTGATTTACCACCAATCAACAAAATAACCAATCCCAGTCCCAATAAATTTCAATAAACCTAATACACAGTAAGTAGCAGTACATATAAATATGAGCGGAATAAAAGTTACGGTAGGCTTATTTGTTTGCATGTTCACCGCTATATATTAAGTTTCTATAACAAAAAATGAGCGACACGAGTTGCGTGCTTGATTCTAATGTCGCGTTTTCGTTGGACTGATTATTCCTTCGTTATTCGAACTGAGGCCGTCCTTTTAAAGAATTAACGTAAAACATATCAATAAAAAAAAGTTAAATACTACAGTTCATTACCCCGCAGTTGCAACAGTGTTTAAAAGTCGCGGAAAATATTAACGTGCATTACGTGTAATGTGCTATGTCGTGGAAAACAAATATGTTAATGTAACGTAACCATAAGAACTATCGTTGATTCAGGCGTTTTTAAAACGTGATAAAGCTGACCTAAGTAATGTTATAGGCCTAAACTGTGAATATTCGTATGAAATGGTTTCTGAAATAGACCTAAGACAGAATTCTGTGAAAAGCTGTAAACAGTAAACAACACATTTTACAGGTATAAAAGTAGGTCACATTGTAATGTTTATTTTTAGGCGCAGCGAAAGTATACGAACACATGTACACACAATGGCATGTAAACATTGATTTTGGCAGATGCTACATGGCAGTCACATGGCAATGTTTGTTACATTGCGCGGAAGGATACGAAACGGGCCTGCAAGTAGATGTTTAGCAGGGTTCCGAGAAAGTTGCTTCCAACGGGGAATGGATACATATTACCTAAATAAACAAACAGGAAGGTCTACCAAAAAATTTTTCATCCGAATACCACCAAAACATTTGAATATTTACTATCTACAAATACTATATATTAAATTTCAACAGGCTGAATAATTAGGACATATATTATTTTTGGTAAAATACGATTTCAATATCATAATTTTTAGAGTGTTCAAATAGTTTAGGGATCGCTATTAAAATTTGCATAAGTTCAGACTCTCAAGCCTAAATTCTAACTCGATATTTTGTTCTGGAAGCAAAAAATTAGCTGCAGCGTGGGAGGAGAGTAGAGGAAAACGGGAATGCATGGGTTAGGCTGCCACGAAAATGCAAAATATGTCAGACTAGTGTTTCAATTTGTTTAACCATGTGTCCGGGAAATAAGGCTATGCTGGGGCAGAGCTAACCTGTGTTTCCGTAAAGGGAGATATTAAATACTGATCATAATTAAATAAAACACCTTAAACATGCACGTGTGATCATAATTGTTTTTTAGTAAAATATGTATTGAAGAATATATAGGATTATTTACAGTTGCCTGCACCAGAAGTAGTGGGTGGCTAAATTACAACGCGTTGGGGGTGGTCATGGGTTTTTGAAAGTTTAGTTTATATTTTTGTACTTGTTGCGTGACCACGGAAAGGCGTCGATATAGCTCGTCACCGAAGGCGCGAAAAGACAGGGGTGACTATTGGAACCAGTCTATGACGCCGCGCATACTGTCGTGTAATCAATCAAGATTCTGTGGTCCGCGAATAATTAGTTATCAGCTACATATATATAAGTGCTAAGGTGATAGCTACAAGGAAGTGCCGAAATCGCGGCAGAAATCTGGAAGTAAGGATATACATTTAAGAACAAACAAACGTGGTTTTGATGCTCCTAGAAGCTGCAATTTAACCTGTCGTTCATTAACATTTTTTGGTGTATGTCATTTAGGTATTTATGCAGGTTATACAGTTTGACAAAACCTTTAAAAGTTCGCAAATTTATAATCCGTGTGGGGAGGAATTTACAGTTACAGATCAACATAAAATAATTAATAATGCTTTAAACTTACTCAGTTGTAAGTAAATGAAAATTATTTACTTAATCATCAGTTAAGATGGAAAAACCAATTTTCGTTATTAATTTAATGTTTATTTTGTATCCTAAATTACATGCTATATTTGTATAAGTTTGATAATTTTAATATATCGCGTCAGTCAATTTGTTCACAGTGATAAAATTTTACTTCTTCAAATTAAAAAAATTTCTCGATCTTCGTATAGGAGTTAGGGAGTATTTTATTATTGTGCTTGTAGCACATTTTCAAATCAAACAATGGATAATCATAAGTTCTCTTTTTTTACTCTAAAATAACTTATAAAATCCGCCGTATAGTTGTATAAATTCGTGAATGATACCGTTTCTATCAAGGTGTCTGTGGACTTCTCGTGAAAGGCAAATCTCGTACGAAATCAGGTGACAGTCGAACATTCTCTATTGTTGCACTAAATTAGCGATTCGATTGGTTCTTCTGCGCTGGCCACGTTCATAGCCTTACATCAACAAAGCAAGTAAAAACCAATTATATTTTTAGCTGGGAAAAAAGCAGTTTTTAACCAGAAGAGAATACTTCAGACTAGCAAGTTTAGTTTAAAGACGAAGTGAACAAAAATTTCTAGATAGTTTGAAATGTGGCGTTGGAGAAGAATAGAGAATATAAAGTGGAGAGGTCGAGAAAATAACGAAGAAATCTTGCATAGAATCAAGTAGAGAAGAATTCTAATGTGATTATACAAAAGAAGGTCAGCTGGATGGGACATGTTGTGTGAAGTATTGGACAACTGAGTGATATCATTGAAGGCAAGGTTGAAGGAAAGCGAGGACTGGGAAAATGACTAATGCAGATAGATAATCGACAGTCTTAAGCAGGGAAGGAAGATGAAGTTCCAAGACTTAAAGTAAGAAGCTGCAGACAGGACAAAATGGCGAAAACTTTTTGGACAATGGACAAGTCGACAGGCATTCAACTAAATAACAATTTCAACAACCATTTACAAACGTCAAGGACTTCAGAGCCGATGAGGGTGAAACTAGGTGGATGTGAATCAGCGCTGGAATGTGAAAATTCTGTGAATGATCCCGGCCGCCGGGAATGGAGGCCGATTCGCCTTGGTGGGCGGCGAATCCCTGGCTGCTACACAACTACGGCCCCAGCCGCAACCAGCACTAGGCCTAACGATCACTTGCTGTACAACTTTCGTCTATCTATGAAAACATTATATTCAATAAACATATTTGGTAGATTTTAGCAACAAATTACAATCAAGTGCGTTTATCAACACTTAGGTATTTCAAGAAATTTTCCGGTGTTATGATTATTAAGAACTTATATAAATATGAATGTTCAGTACCACCAACAGTACATACAGTCACATAAAAATACCCAACGAAAGCATAAGACACCCTATTTATGCTAGGTTATGGAAGAATGGCTTATTTTCGGTTGTGACATTTTCCTAAAATTTATGCTGGGTCATGTTAGGATATATTTTTAATTTGAAAATTTTTGATAATTTGGATCGTGGTGATCGTGATCTTGACCACTCAGAGTTATGTAATATGTGCGTTGGACGATGGTTTGGTCTAGAAGTTCAGAATATGGTGACTGGTCAGGAAATATCGATGTGATAATGGAAATATGGTAAGGGATGAGATGGTCTCTGTTTATTTCTGGTGATAAATAGTTCAAAAGTCTTGAAATCACAAGCAAGCACCATGCCTTTTCATTTTTAAGCACAGTTTTTTAATCATAGATCTTGCAAATAATATTAATAATTTTTTGTGCGGTTAAACTATTTATATTTTACTATACATTTTCACATTAGCACAGCTAGTTCATAAAAAAATATTATTTGCAAATAATATTCTAGGCTTTTCTTAATAAAAATGTATTTGACGCTTTGAAAATATGATGTTTTACAGAGTTCAAAAATTTACTATCGAAACATTCAGACAAATAACATTCTACTGAACAGAAGTTGTCAGTACGTGATAACCCACCAATATCCTCACAGGAATGTGCAAACTGTGTGGTACTAGTTTGCGCCGTTGGCGCTAGTGTCGCCTTTAGAGACCTTCATGGCATCATGTGAATCAACCATATCCATGCCGACTTGGTGTCCCCTTCCAGTCTCCTTGCATACCCTCTTCTTTGTTCCCCTCCTCTGCTTGCGTCATAAGGGGTTTGTATAATTATTTAAGGCCGTGCTCACCTAGTTTTACCCTTGTTCTTCCTGGTTTGTTCACCGTTCAGTTCGGTTCTTTCGACCATCAGCCTATAGCCTGTACTCCATCGACGATGCACGCATTGGATTCATTTTACAAGCGCGTGTCCTTGGTCTGAGATACGCCCGATGCATTTCGATCTGCGTGAAAGAGCTTACTTGCCATGATTGCAACACCAGCAAAAGGTAAGTCGTGGTGTGATGCAAGTGTTAGTGGAAAGTTGGATTTTAATGGTTTATCGGCCATAAAGAGTTAGGGTGGATCAGTGGATAGTTAATAAAAATTATGTTTCGGTGGCTGTAGTCGTGGAAATTTGGTTTAAATTTAAACTTAACTGTGCCCTGTTCTCCTTGTAGGAAATGTTGGCTAGATGTGTTCCTGTTTGAAATGGATCTGCACGACGCCACGACTTGCTTAACACAATATATTACCTGTTCAAGTAGTGGGTATAGGGGGGTACTAGATATAATTCATTTAAAATGATGGCGAGTGCATTTAATTAACCTGGGAAAGGGGTGGAGGTAGGAGGATCACAGGGTGCCACGCCCCCTCCCCTTCCCCTTCCGCTCCACTTGATGCACTTCCGGTGCAGTTGATTTATTACTTTCATCCTCTGCACTCCACTCACCCCTTGACCAACTTTCCTTTGAGGCATTTATGCCGCCTAACCCTTGCAGTTGATTTATTGCGTACATCATTGACCTACTTTCCTTTGAGGCATTTATGCCTCCTAACCCTTGCAGTTGATTAATTGCTTACACCCTTGACCTACTTTCCTTTAGAGCATTTATGCCACCTAACCCTTGCAGTTGATGTATTGCTTACACCCCTCGAGATATTATCCTTTGATGCAATTGTCTCGTTAGACCCGTAGAGACTGGTCTATGTGCTTTCACCCCCTCCAACTTCCGAACTACTTATTAGAGTTATCGAGACTACATACTGCATTGGATGAATCATTAGTTCATTTAATTAGAATAATTAGTTTATTTAATTAGAATAAGTATTTTAATTAATTCGAATTTTAATCGTGTATTATTACGAGCATAGGATATTGAATCAAAGTTTTGTATGCACACATACAAAAGATAATTACGATTACAGGGACATGCGCCGAAGAGCTATCAACAGCGATTTTAAAATATTAAATGAAGATGTAATTCATATTTCAATTAAAAAGTATATTTAAGTAAAGTTTCTTATAATATTTCCCACCCTGTAATTGAATATGCACTAGTGCTGTTGCCCTTCCGACTCCCCGGAGAGTTGCATTCGCTGGTCGGATCCCCCACCCAGTCAGCTAGTTTCCAATTGGAATAACTAATTACGTGCATTGGCATTACAAATTTGAATAATAACCGTTAAAAATGTTCGTTACAAACGAAGTACCGTGCAATGAGTAACTACCAGCTACTTGCAATGAATTATTACACGTCGCAATGAACAATTACGAGATCTATTTGCAAATCCGTCTCCAAAGACAACTTGCTCTCGACTGTGCAGATTTTCGATTATATGTAATACGAATACCTCCATTGACAGCAACCATATTGGAACATGATTCATATATAAACGACTGGGGGAGTTTATTGTAGAAAAGTGATAGTATATCATAAGTTACCGTCGAGATCACTTCGTGTGCACGATATGCGTTCGCACTGTGAAACATCCAATATAAATACCTTCAGGTTATTAATTGTACGTTTATTCGCGCACTTACATTCTTAGCTAGAGACTATCCACAAATAAGTTATTTATTCGAAGTCTTATGTAATTTACTTATTATGCGAAGGTTATTTATTTATTAATGCAAGTAAAATAATAAAAAATAATAAATAGCACCCGCATATTTACTTTTTTTACATGTGCCGAGAGATGATGTACCCAACTTCTGGCCAGATCTGTTAGTCAAGTTTGTCCTGAGATTTAAAACTCGCCGATATATTGCATTTCCCCTTGAGGCGAAAATCACCATCATTTTGTGCAGGAAGTGACAGATCTTGATGAATTGGAACGAGTTAAAAAGCAGACAATAGTATAACTTTCTCCTCGCACCCTCATCTCTTAAGGGAATGCGTAAGATGGCAGCAAACCCCGACCACAAGTCATATCTCCCTATTTAGTCGATGACTTCTCGAGGGAACACACGTCTATAGAAAGAAATAACTTTATGTTTAAAAAATGTCTGCCGATTCTACCTAACATAATTTCTTTTTTTTTTTATAATTACTTTCATTTCACTTACTTAAAGATTTTACGATTTATGTGTGTTCAATACCTTTAGTTTTATAATTTCTCAAACTCTATATAAACACACTGCAAATATAAATAAAACCAATCAGTTGCACTTCAAGCGAGAGTAGCATCACTTTATTCGAAAATCCGGGAGCGACCTCCCAACTCTTCCATTCGCTCCATTCCGAAGCCGCTTTATTGCGCATTCGTGTATTGTAGAACGAACCTAAGAACGTTCCCGGCTATCGCATAATCGTCGAACACAAGGACCTGAATTACAGTCCTTTCGTCGAGCGTGCTTTTCATGCGTCAGTAAGCCTATACGTTATTCGCATTCGGAAGGTCGGGACGAGTGAAGAATTTTGGATGCCCCTTAACATCGTGAGCCGATGAGGGTGTAGTTTGGAGCAGCGTCGGAATGAAGGGGATATCGCAGAGTACAGCCGCCGACCAGCGGGATCGTCTACCACGATACTCACATTCGAAAATCTGGGAGCGACCCGACTGGAATCGAATCCGGTTCGCCTTGCTGGGAGGCGAGCAGGCTAACCGCTCAGACAACGTGACCCCCTCAAGATAGAGCTAGCATGACATTACATGTGCTATGGTAAAGACTATAGTGTCATACCCCGAGAGATTTGCGAAGGAAGATTAAGAAATGCATACAGCAGAAACAGTAAAATTATTTTGCCATACGTTTACAACATTTAAATATTCACTACGTTAAAGTTGATCTACGAAACCCTGAACAGATTTCCCAAGTGTCTTGGTTTGAGAAAATTTGTTAATTATTTTCATTTACAAGTTTTTGCAATTATTAAAAAAAAATCTTAAAAGGAACATATTTATTTAAATATTACTAAATAAATATAATAAATAAAATAAAAACTCAATTTATTTACTTAAATCATGCTTCGAAAACCAAATTGGAAATATCCTCCTATTTAAAAGTAAAATAATTTTCACTGTTATCCTAAAACGTCCTTTAGCAAAGAGACACACTAGCCTTGTATTGGCTTACTTCGCGCTTCAATCAGCCGACAAAAATAATTCTCTGCATGATGCATTGCTTCATTTTCCCTGAAGTGTGTCTGTGTAGTTTTACTAATTGCCGTGAAGTGTGTCTATGTAGTTTTACTAATTGACGTAACGTGAACATAGACATATAGAAAGAGTTACTACTCGAAACAAATAAGCACACGAATTCTAAAATCAATTCTGTAAACTCCATTTCCTTTCGAACGATAAATAAGTAGTGTATATATTTTATGATTTAAACTGCATAACCTCTTCGCGATAGAAGGGCAAGAGGGGGAAACTAGTTCCAGTTTGGCTCGGTAGGGTGCATAACCGTGAACTCTGACTGGGCGAGCGTCTCGGGAAAGTGAAGACTCAGAGCTTCGTTTTACTATCATTCTGTCAACACGTCACACACCAACAGAGAATGCATCCCCGGCCATAGTTTTTTGTGTAAGCCCCTATATTAATACAATCATAGAAATTTTAAGTCTATCAAAATTAAATTTAAGAAAAGTATTTTTCAAAATTTAATTTTTTATTTTCTTAACTTTTTTTTACATAATAGAATTAAACCATTACAATTCCCATTATCCTGTGAATCATTATTTACATGTTAAAAGTAAATATCCATTCTTACTATACACTCAACACACACATACACACACGCACGCACGCACGCACTCTCTCTCTTTTTCACACACACTCACACACACACACACACACACACACAGATATATATATATATATATATATATATATATATATATATATATATATATATATATATATATATATATATATATATATATATATATACAAACATACCAAGCATGTAACCAATTTTCCTTTAAAACATCTATTCTCAGATGTATACATATTTCAGGAACCAGACCTTAAATTTTGCAAACATTCTCATGCATCCTTATTACACTCTCTTTCTTGAACAAACTTAAACATAATGTACATCGATATACTTTCTAACTAGGATTCTTGGAACATGCTCTCGTTTCATGATCATGAACATAAAAATATGCAGTAAATGTTTGTCCACAGAAACGCCATACAGGTTTTATTCCCGCTGAAGCATTATCTTTACACACTGCTATATGCTTTGCTAATGTAGATTTTCTCATAAGTGTATGCCCACGCCATGCACAATGATACTTAATACACCCATTGCAGGACTAAAACCGCAAACAATTTTGGTCCGAATCCATTCTTTGCTGCGAAGTTTCTTCTGAAACGCACATATCCGACATTTTATCTTCTAACATCCCAAACAGACTGAGCTAACTACCCAAAGACATCGAGGTTTTATACTTTTCGTAAACACACTGTTATACATGTATGCAACTCTCTTTAAAAACGTAACCGAACGATAGAGATCCAATCTGGCACCACTTCATCGGATGGAACCACGACAAACCCGGTGCTAGTAGTCTTCGAAGCTCACTCGCTCTTCAATCACCAAACAAACACTTCAAGCATTTCCAGTATTACTAAAATACCATAAACACAAGATATATTATATATCGAACCATCATTACGAACAAATTACTCAATCTATCACACATACTATCAGAACAGTCCTATCAAACACTAGTATGAAAAATATTAAAATTAAATATCTCAGAACTATATCATACAATACTCTTGCTTCTAGTAAATCGCTTACCATCTCCATCACGCCGTAGAAGATCGTAAATCACTACTTCCTACAAACATTCACTCTATACTTACCTTCAGATATTACTAAAAGATTTATAATAAAAACACCATTTTTTTTCTTTCCGATGTTAGGATATTTGAATCAGTTGTTCATACAGAAATATGCTCAGTACTGCATTTCACACCATCACATAATCATACTTAAATTTCAAACAGATATGATCTCCTTCACACCCTTACTACTGTCAAAGTGATTGCCAATAGCATCACTTTAAAGATGTGAGGAATAAAGGGATCTTTTCTAATTACCATTAAAAATTTTGACAGAGGAGTCTAAGCCATTAGCTATACTAAACATATTTATATCCATAGCTTACAGATATTTTCCATGTATCAATCTTCGCAAATGTCTTGCACTCGTTTCCCAGTCAATGACAGACATTACTCGTATTGTTATGTCTATACAGAACATCGCTGCGGGTGAACACATAATCGCTCGTTTATAATTTGTTTATACATTGCTATTGGCTGCCATCATGATTTTTTCATTTGTCACTTATATATACATTGCTGAAGCTACAATCTTTTATTTTTTTCGATTGCCATTTGTTTTAGAGTTTGTATGTCAACTTCATTCGACTGTCATATTAGATTTCAGAAGAAAGCAGTTCACCACATTATTTAATATAAGCCCCAATCCTTAAATTCTCTAACAATCGAAACCATATCTTTCATGTTCGAGTAATCCTCGCATTTTTGAAGCTCAAGCAAATATCTAAGTCTATCTACAAGATCGTTGGGATCTTCGGGATTTATGTACTCATTATTCACACCATTTCTCGAAGGAATCTCGTTGATGAAATGTGTGTAATCATCATCTTCATCACTATCATCATAAGCATCATCAATGCTGTCTTCACTTCTCGCTTCTTCATAAATATCAAGTTTACTTTTCTTTGTAGTAGGAGTTGTATGCTCGTCAATATTTAGAGATGCCAGATGTTTATTTTGAAGTTCGTCAAATTCACGCACACACCTCGCAAATGCATGTTCTGCACAAACCGACTATAATACACTTATTCCATCTTTAACAATATCTGTTTCATCTTAACCGTCTGCGGAAAGAGTACCCACCAATATAGCAGGAGGTATTGCCGACATCACTTGTTGACTCCCAGTAGACGAACCCTTGCAGATCTCACTATGTCCATTCATTCTATCACCTTGCATAAACTGCATGTGGTCATTTTCGTAATGCTTCATCGCGCGAAAAGGACTTTTCGTACAGACCATTCTCTCATGCCGACGAACATTGCAAGTTTTACTGAAGGAAATGCCACAGTAACAGCAACGAGACCACGATGAAGTTATCGATTGCATTACTGCTGTAGGTGGTCCATTCGAAGAAGTCGATGATCACAGTGATACCATAGCCATAACTGATGTCAGCGGTGCTCCTGTAGACATGGTCGGCAGAAGGATTTCTCGCAAGGGGGACAACTTTATTAGTTGCCTGCGATCATATCTTTGTTTTTTTTTTTTGTCATGTGCGTCTTGGCGCAGAGGACAAACCAGTACTTCTGTGTTGCAAATTAATGGTATTCATAGTTTCAACCAATTAAATGAAACTTCTGAATAAAACAAATAATATTTGTTTTACCTGTTGCGTTTCTGTGATAAAATCTGACACTGTAGAATTCGAACATAATATCTACGAAAATACTGAGACACAATGAAACAATAAAATACAGGTATACAAAAAATGTCTGTGATGCTCTGTTCACCATTCCAAGAGTGCTGGACTCTTGGAATGGTGAAGAGAGCATCACAGACATTTTTTGTATGCTGTCTGTATATATTGTTATAACATCATAAATTCACCACCATGTCATATAACAGCAGAATAAATGTTTAGTCACTCTACAAAGCTTACTTTCAAATGTTCAATACCTTACATCAAAGACATTTCAAACATCTACTTGGACAATGTTTCAGCGTTGATTAACCAAAGACTGGCAAAGCTGAACAGTGTATTAATTTAAATAGTACTTTTTCTCATAGCATTTTACTAATGACTATTATTGGCATTGTTGCCTTAGATTAGTAATAAAAATACAATGCACAACAAGATAATCTCGACAAAACGAACAGTAAACTTTCGTAATGGCGATTGTTTTAGATAACTGCATTTTTTCTAAAACAAATTTGTTAGTTTTTAGTTACATAGATATGTATACCTATTACCATATGAAACTAAAGTTTGTTTTTGCTACACAGACATGTATGTTACTCTATTAAGTTCGGTAATAATTATTTCTAACGGAATATTAAGCAGTAAAAAATATACGTGAATTAGAATTTTGGTGTAGTCGTCCTAGAATACTCAAAAATATCAAATGGTTTTCGTTTTAAAAATGGCAATTTGAATGTGATTTGTATACTAGTTGATAAAAGTATGTGTCCCGACTCGTCAGTTCGTTGAATACTGTAGGCTACGTGTCAGCTTTTTATTAGACATATGTGCACTTTAGAACAGGCATAACTAAGACCTGAAAACTGTTGTGATTCAATAAAACAAATGTAATGCCTAACTAGCAATGTAGGGCCTACCTGCGTCCAAACGAGGCTTTTAGAAACAAGATACTTCTCCATGCAATGGAGTCATTTTATGAAGAAAAAAAAGTGGTATATTTATAAACAAATTGCAAAAAAAAAAAAGTTTTTTACATCAAAAGTCGCAGAAAAAATTGTAGATTAACCTATCCGAAATCCACCAAATCCAATCATAAATTCTAATTTTTTTTCTGGATGTCATTGAAAAATATTTTTAAAATTAATAATTCGAGAACGACTTGTCTTACAACAAAAAATGCAAAGACAAAAATTTAAGAACACAACATTTCCTATCATAATACCAAAGTTAACAGAAATATGTTTGTTATTTCTATTTATTTTTCCAGTATTTGCCCGGAAAAAATTTTTTTAAAAATTATTATATGAAAACGGTGTCTCTTATAACCAAAAGTGTGAAGAGAAATATAAAAGAACACAACATTTCCTTTAAACATCCAAAAATCAACCCGAACATTTTATTTTCGCGGGATTCATGTGATTATGTGGTAGGGGAGTTGAGCTTAGTGTATATAAAGGGCAGTATGTTCATTCTGAAAGGTTGTATCTTACCTTATTCATTGTTATGGAAGAATTTGGAATTTTTGAATGACAGACTAAAACAATATTGATGAATGTAAAGTTGTGATAAAAGACATTTGTAAGAAAACTTAGAAGCCAATTCAGAAAAGTTAATGATATGAATTTCAGAGGACTTTCGTGGTAAGGTGTTCCCGAGCAAGCAAGAGATTACAAATGTTGTTAGCCTCCGTGAAAATATGAGTGATATGTTGGTTAAGTTCCAGAAAAGAGGCAGTACTAATCTTTATGATGAAAAACATGCGATCATAGAAACAGCTGCAAGGTTAATTAGGATATACTGTAAGTCTGTAACTCAGGATCTAGGATTTTACCCAACAATATCTGAATTGGAGTCTGCAAGTATACATTTAGATACTATGCATCCATCCCTAAAGTCTTTTCTTGAAATGCTTACCAATAAAAAAGGAGATTACTTAAAATTAGCTAATATTGGTTAAAATTTCATGCAAAAGATTCGCCCAAGAGCTTCTCTTTTCATTAAGTCTTTGAGTTCCAACTTCATCAAAATTTTGCATCCAAGCGATTAACTGATACTCTGCACTAACTGATTTTATGGTGCTCTTATCAAGAAGTTATGAACTTTGAAAGAAATGCTGCAGTGACTAATGTAGCTGATAATGTAGATCACAATATACGGACTCTGGATGGTCATAATACACTACACGGCTTTGAGTGCTGTGACCACTGCAGAACTGCAGACATGCATGTTGATCGCGAGAAAACAAACCAGTCTAAAATAAATTCTACAGCTCAGGAATATTCACCTTCATTATACAAAAATAGCAACAAACTAGAAGTAACATACATACTTCTTCCTTATGTTAAAGCTAAGAATCCAAACAGAAATCTCGATTTGCTGTGGAAGATAGGATGGTTGTTGAGTCTCAAATGGCAAAATGATAAGGAATGGTGTAAATGTTGCACAATGGTTCACTTTTGGGAAAATCAAGTGTTATATTTCTTCTCATCATAGACATGAACCACAGAGACAAGATTTTCATATAAGCTATACAGCACTTCATTTAATCACAGATCAAGCTATAAAGATGAAAAATAAGCCTGTATTAACTTTTTACCAAACCTTTGTGGTGGAAAGCCATAAATATTACACTGACAGAATCAGAAAATTGGCGATTATATTTCATGCTCACATTTGGTCCATTTCATACATTAATGAGTTTCCTAGGATGCAATGGATACTTCAATTTATCGTTATTACTGGAAAACCCCTGGGGAAATAACATGAAATATTATGTGGATTTTGGATATCATATAGGAAATTTGTATTCTTTAATTTTTTTTCCACACTTTTGGTGGCAAAACGCACAATGTTTTAATAATAATTTTTTTATAGTTTTTCCGGGAAAAATCCTCAGAAAATTAATTAGTATTAAGGGGATTATGGTGCATTTTGGATATCATATTCGAAATTTGGGTTCTTTAATTTTTGTCTGCCATCTTTTAGCCTTAAAATGCACCATTTTCGACTTATCAATTTTTAAAATAGTTTTCCGGGTAAAATCCTGGGAAAATTATAAGAAATGTTGGTGTATTTTGGATATGATATATAACATTGTGTGTTCTTCCATTTTTATCTGTGCACTTTTGGTCGTAAAAACGTACCGTTTTCGAATTATTAAATTTTATCGTTTTTCCAAGAAAAAGCCTGGGAAAGTAATAAGAAATATTACATGAATTATGGTCGATTTTTGATATCATATTGGAAATTTTTTGTTCTTAATTTTTGTCTGCACGTTTTTCGTATTAAAATGTACCGTTTTCGATTTATCAATTATTTGATCGTTTTTTCGGGGAAAATCCTAAGAAAATAGAGATAAATGTTTGGTGGATTGTGGATATCATATGGGAAATGTAGTTTTCTTTGATTTTGGGCTGTGCACTTTTGTTTGTAAAATGCAGTTTTCGACTTATTAGTTTTTTTTTATATTTTTCCCCCAGAAAAATAAAGGAAAATAATACGTGGATTTCCGTGGATTTTGTATTTGCTATTTTCCTGCACATTTTGATGTTATAAAACCTTTTATTTGTCAGAAAGAAGATTACGTGTAATGAAATAGAATAAACACATAACTTAAATGCCCTTTTGCATGTTACACACCCTGTTTTGGATTAACAGTTTACTGTTACATAAAATAATAAATACAATCAAGTTAAACTAACAATGGAAAATGTCACATGATTTAATGTTATGCAATAATGAACATGTGTATTTCTGTAATGAAAATTACAGAAACACCAATACACCTATAACTCGGCACTCCTTATGCTCACTTCCTTGGATAAAATTTTTATTTGCACAAATGTAAATTTATAAAATAGATTTTAATAATAATTAAAAGAACAGAAAAAAAAGTATGGCAATAATTTCCTGTTGACAATGGCATCTGTCTTCAAGTACACATCATACCTGACCTACACTTGCTACTAACCAAACGAGAAAGTAGTGTCCAAGCTGCCTGAGGGGAAGAAACTTAGTGAGAGGACTGAACATGGGGTAGAGGAAAGCTCGTACCTGCGTGACTGCTTAGTCGTTGGTGGCAAGGGAAACCTCTTGGTACCACTCACATCAGAAATACCTACTAACCCTCATCACTGTGCATTTGCAATGCTGGCATTTATTGAAAATAACATGAATGTGACGATTCTATCTGCTGTAAAAAAATCCTCCCAGTTAACTTAAGAGGAACATAATTATATATACCAATAAAAGCAAACTTTTTAAAAATACATGTCAAGGAAGGGGCAGGTGGGACATCCCCATGAATCCACCACCATGAAGAATCACTTAAAACTTTGCCTCCCCCTTCCACTGTGTATATTTTAGAAATGTGTCTGCCTCTTTCACTGGCATTCGAAGGTTCTGGAAATCCGAGCACACTGAGAATGTGTTGCTCGTTCATTTCAATATTGATTCCCATGGTTTGAGAGAAAATCAACTACTTTTTTATTGAAAATAGATGTCAAACTTAGGGTGGGGACAAATGCCTATATTGTCCCTCCTCACTGTTTAAGGGGAGGGACAGTGTCCCCCTACCCCCTTATCCACCGCCACTGACTGTAGGCACTCCATCCAAAGAGATGGATGGCAATGCTACTATAGGAATATTGCTCGAAGAAGTCGATGATACGCTATTTCATCTCCTCACACATCTCATGAAGTGGTGGTCAAGTCATTGAACTGGTAACCTTAAGAGGAATCATGAACGATTCCCGCACCCCCCTGCATTACTTGTCGAGTATGTAGGCCCATGCAATCTTTTCCTAGCATACAATATATGTAGAATGGATTATACAATGTCTATATTACAATTTTTGGTAGTTGTATCCCAAATGGTTCGGAAATTACAGCTAACTATGCTTATAAGTAGGCAAAGGGTATACCAGACCCTGCTGCCCTTCTCGATATCATGGGTGATGCCTATGGTATGAATTTGACAACTACATCTTAAATGGTTTGGTAATTACAGCCAACTATGTTTATAGGTTATATTCGACCCTACGACCTTTCTTGTTATCGTGGGTGATGCCTATGTTATGAATTTGACAGTTGTATATCAAATGGTTAGGAAATTATGGCCAACTATGCTTATAAGTAATCATAGAGTCTACTTTACCCTATGAACCTTCTCATCGGCATGGGTGATGACTATTTTATTAATTTGGTGGTTGTATCTCAAAGTGTTAGGAAAATACAGCCAACTATGCTTATAAGTATACATAGTGTCTACTTGGCCCTTCTGCCTTTCTCGTCGTCGGGGGTGATGCCTATGTTATGAATTTGGTAGTTGTATCTCAAATGGTTCGGAAATTACAGCCAAATATGCTTATAATTAGACTTAGTTCATATTTGGGCCTGCATCCCTTCTTGTTGTCGAGGGTTATGCACATGTTACGATCTTGTAGTTGCATCTCATACGATTTGAAAGACTAGGTGGCTTCGGCCTGGGGACATGCTTCCATAGGTCAGTGCTGGGTGGCTTCAGGCTGGTGACACAGCTGTCATTTTTATGGTCAATGCTGGGTGGCTTTGGGCTAAGGACATGGTCTACATTGGTCAGTAAAGGTGGGTGGCTTCGGACTGGGGACACGATCGTAAAACTGCCCTCACTATGCCATTTTACTAGGCAGTGCATTGACTGACGTTTTGCTAGGCAGTGCTTTGGCATGGAATGCCAGAGCGGATAGTGCTGTCAGGGTGACTCCAAATACCTCAGGAGTCATTGCAAGATGGTGGGTCGGATTGACAGAGCAGGAAATTTTACATAGGTCACTATTTTTTTGCTAGGTAGTGCCATCAGTTTTGATAGGCAGTGCCACTTTCAAGATGGCGGACCAGATTGACAGAGCAGGAAGTTCTGCATTGGCCACCATTTTGCTAGGAAGTTCATTCGCAGTCATTTTGCTAGGCAGTGCCACTTACAAGATAGCAGACCAGATTGACAGAGCTGGAAGTTCTTGTTTTGCCACCATTTTGTTAGGCAGTGCAGTTTACTGGCTGTCATTTTGCTAGGCAGTGCATTGGCTGGCATCTTGCTAGACCGCCATTTTGCTAAGCAGTGCTACTTACAAGATTGTGGATGAGATTGACAGCAGGAAGTTCTGATCCAGCCACATACTCCTCCTCCTCTTTGAGTCAAACGCCACAATGTGGGGTCATGGGTGGAATGCAAGAACATGAAGTCTAGATGTGCGAAAAACATAATTATTTCGCGAAATTTTGCCGTCTTGTAGTCAGTTCTGGCGATTTTGACCATTTTATGTGCAAAAAAACACAATTTCTTTTAGAAAATCGGGGAAATCCAAGATTTCGGAGTGTCTTCTCGATTCCCCAACCAGGAGCCATTTGCCCCAGAACCCTCATTTTCCAGCTACTCAGGTTATCCACGCCCTTAATTAAAGTAATGTAAATTATTATAAATTATTCAAAAACTACCAGTAACCATGGAAAAGGTTAATATTCTCTGGTAAATGAGGAAATGGAACTTGCGTGTTATTAACAAAAGGCATATAGAGGAAATACGTGTGGAAGGTACTCACCTTTTAAAGTGTGAAAATTAAAATAGTTGTATTTGTTCAAATCCCCACTGTTACTTCAATTATGTTAATTTGTTTAATTCCCGCTTATCTGTTGGAACACATAAATCTCTAAGTATATATGTTTATCGTGGAAAAAAACATGTTTGTTGATAACAAGACTGCAAAAGCATAGGCCTTATAGTATCTTTGAAAATTTTATTACTGCATATAACATACACATTGAAATAAACCGGTTTGGTTAACTGTAATTACGATTACTTCACGTTACACTTAACATGTTAGAGGGAAGTCGTTCACGTAAACCGGCAATGCATTGTTTTAGATGTTTCAAAGTGACAATTTAATTATATTCACGTAACGTAAAAAGTACGTTCGAGTAACGAAAATCTTGCATGGTGTAGCTTTTGTGTGTAACAGATACGTGACGATGTAACACGCGTTAATCTGCCAGTTACATTGGGACGAAGTAACATTTTGCTATATTGTGTTATCACTTTATTATTGGTTTTAATGAATTTTAGCGGTGACATGTTATGCTCTAGCATATTTACGGGATTATTTGAACATATTCAAATATTGAATGAAGAAACGCCTTGGCAGGAAGAAATTGCGCTAGATTTGGGGAAATCCATTCACATATTTTCTATGGCTAATAAAAAACTATTGTAGCTTATGCCTTCCTTAGTAGATACTTTTCGCGTAAACATTGGAATTTTTACACCGACACGAATGTAATCCGACCAGGATACAAACAACATAATACCTAGCCAATCACAATAAATCATCAAATCACATTTACAAATATAATCTAAAAATCAGTATTTCCTGAATTATTTGGATTACTGAGAGTCGAAAAAAATGCAGGGGGAGAAAATCTCAGCAATTTCGTCTCACATAATGTACAATAAACGGAACAAACACTACACAATTTTCGTGTACTCAAATAATGTACCACTTTAATTATCAAGTATTTTCGTTGTTTTTAAAATCAAAATGAGTTACACATACCAAAATACTTATAGTGACTCATGGTAAAAAGTGCTGTTGGACTGTTTCATATAAACAGTAAGTAATGGCGTGCACTGACTTTCACATGATTGTAGCAGAATGGTTTAACTTAATGTAATAAATGAAAGGAAGCTTTATCAAATGTCTTTTAGGTGTTTAATTAATTACAGCAAATCTTTACATATAAATTTGTTGGCTCTTTACATGCTAAAGTAAACCGGTATATTAGGTAAACTATTAGCGACCACACGGCAGTTCTTATTATAATAAAAATAATACTTTTTATTAAATATAAGAAATTCACTGAGATACTGTATACAATTCTTCTAATTAAACTATTTACAAGGGTCAAACTGCGGATTTGGACGTGAGTGAAAGAATTTTCCTTGTGGTTATTTTTGTACGAAAATGACTAAAAGCAAGGAATCGTTGTAGCTTTCCAACGCACATTCAGTTTGTATTGCTACTACACGTTAAATAAATGGACACACTTTTCGTGTTTAGCTATAAATTGTGTTACAAGCATGCTAATACACAGATAAGTATTACAAATAAACCAGCAAGTTTGTGTTAAAACAGTTTATTCTCTCTGCATACAATCTGTTCTGCCGTATGCTTCTAGTTAATTATGACACATCAGGATCACGAGTGAATTGTTCAGCGCACATTCGCTCTTCCCAATACCTCTTCATTCTTTCACTCCTCCTGTTTCTCTCTGCTTCTGTGAGTTGTATCTTGACCCTGGTGTCAGTCCATTTGTGACCTTTCACCATGTTCTTCTGCCGTCTACTATTTATGCAATATTTAACAAATGTTTCATGGAAATATGTAAATAATTGCTTGTAGTATACGTTGACCAGATGTATAATATGACTTAAACCTGTTACTATAAAAAGCCTATGTGGCAAAAACATTACTTACTACCCAGCTCTTTCGACTACAGGGCAGCGTAGTTTATAATAGTAGGGTTTGGTATGTTTCGGGCAAAGGGGATCGGGGATAGGATTCTGGTTCACCCGATGGTCATCTTGTTACATCACCCGATCGCCATCTTGGATGTCATTGACATTTACCCCTGATCCGTGTGACCTTTGACCTTGACCTTGACCACGTGGACCCTTGACCTCAATAAACCTTTAAAAATTCCAAAAATCCTAAAAAATTAAAAAATATATATATATATAAATTCAAAGAAAGATCCAAAAAAAATTATAAAAAATTATAAAAAAATATAAAAAAATAATTTAAATAAATTATTGAAAGGATCCACAGAAATGACCCATTTTTCCCAGAAATGCTTATAGGGATCACTGCCCCAGGGTCATACCTAAGTGACCAGGAGACAGGGATCAGTACCTATAACCTTTGACCATTGACCTTTAAAATGCAAAAATAAAAAAAATTAAAATTAACCATAAAAAATTTGAAAAAGATAAAAAATTTATAAACCAATTACAAATAAAAATTGATTAAAAATAGTTTAAAAATTAAAAAAGTTTTAAAATTTATTTTAAAAATTTCTTAGTTAAAAATCTTTAACAACGACGGCCATTTTACCCTTTATCCCTCGGAATTTCCCTTCTTGCCTTTTATAAAAATCTTAATGAACAAAACTTACATTTCCGAAGGTCCCCCCAGCACAACCAATTATTCACCTCTGTTCGAATCCAGCAGACGACTGATTCCATCGCCTCCACTCTCCTCACCTATACTCATTATGCCATCTTGATGTTTTTCGTTCGTCATTTGTTTACATGCTACTGGAGGCAGCCATCCTTATTTATATGTTACTGGAGGCTGCCATATTTGTTTTTCGTTTGCCATTCGTTTATACATTACTGGAGGCCACCATCTTGGTAGGCGACCGCCATGTTGGTAGGTGACCACCATCTTGGTGTACATCACCCATCCACCATCTTGGAAGACAATGCCCAATAGCAATTCAGCTTTGACCTGTGACCTTGAAAACCAAAATTTGAGAAAAATGCATAAAAGTCAGCAAGCATAATACATTACAGACTACCGCCACCATGTTAGATGCAGATTATCTCGACCTTGACCCCATAACCTTGAATGACTTTGGAAATAAAAAACTTAGAAAAATACATAAAAGTCAACAAGCATAATACATTACAGACTACCGCCACCGTATTAGATGCAGACTGCCTTGACCTTAACACCATGACCATGAATGACCTAAAAACAAAAACTCGAGAAAAATCTATGCGAAGAAGCAGAAGCTAGTCAAGACGATCCACCTTTCACTCAGCTACTGTCAAACTAAACATCTCGGTTTACCTCCCTACTGAAAATAATATGCAAGTATGCAAGCATTATAGCGCCATATTGACTTTGAACCAATCACACTGCACCATTAATACATTGTGCAGACGCCGACCAGCCAATCACCAAGTTACCACATGATTTAAGCTAACAAATCACATGCGAACATTGAGACATCACACACAGGCAGGTAGGCAGTCTTTAGATTCTAGTTCCTTGATCATATTAGCATGCAGTTATATCTTCAACAGTTTCTTCCAGGAAATTTCTTCGCTCACCTATAAATCATGGTCACACTAAAGTTGACAACTGACTCCTGTTGTCGGACCGACCCCTCACAAGACTGACCCCATTGACCCCATTGATCCCATTGACCCCCTTGACCCCATGGACCCCATGGACCCCATGGACCCAATCGAGCCATAACGACCCCTGATTTCAGTGCTGCGATGCTGATTGCGGTGCTGAGGTGCTGATTGTGGTGCTGATTGCTGTGCTGCAGTGCTGATTGCAGTGCTGATTATGGTGCTGATTGCGGTGCTGCAATCCTATCTGTGGTGCTGCGATCCTAATTGCGGTGCTGTGGTGCTAAGTGCAGTGCTGATTGTGATTTTGGTGCTAAGTGCGGTGGTAAGTTTGGTGTGTGTGAGTGTAGATCGCAAGTGAAAAAAAATATTCATGCATTTTAAACAAAACTTATATAGTCCTATCGCTAACATCTGAAATGCGAACATTTTATTTAATAAATTCGCTTTAAAACTGTATATATACAGGTCCGTAGTATATTTCATTGCTTCCTGGGCAAAATTTATTGATGCTTTGCAATAAAAGTGCCCAGAACTACAGCAGGCTTCCACCATGCTTCCCAATTGATCGTCGTCGCATGAAAAGGACTCTTTGTTCGGACCACCCTGTCAAGCTGACAGGCATTTTGAACATAGGTGATAACCCGATCACAGAATCAGCACTGGCGACATCTAGTTGGCGATAATGCAGGTCGAGGGTCTATGCTCGTAGAGGTCAAAAGCAAGCCTTCGTATTCACAATTAATCTTCGCAGTATGGGAGCACTCTGAGAAAACCCACATATTCGTTCGCCCCGGAAGAAAACACGCAGGTACTATCATAACAATATGGTATTTACATATACTCATAGGCATATGTATATATACATTTTAATATATTTTATATTTCATATTTATAATCACATACTAATATAGATATTTAAATTAATTTTATATTCCAATATTTATACGTACATACTTATATATAGACATTAATTTTAATATTATATTCCCATATTTATATGTACATACTTATATGTAGATATTGATATGTACATACTTATATATCGACATTTAATTTAATTTTATGTTCTCATATTTATATGTTTATACTTATATACAAACAATTTATTAAATTGTATATTCCCATATTTATATGTACATACTCATATGTAGATATTTAATTAAATTTTATATTTACATAGTTATATGTACATAACTATGTATATAAATTAAATTGAATATAAATGAATATTTATATAATTTTTCACCTATACCTACACATAAATTAAATTGAAAATAATTTTATATTTACATAATTTTATACCTATACCTATAAATATGTTCGGTTCTTTTAGAGGTATAAGAAAAGTGTAGCTTCGTTGGTGTGGGGAGAATGGTTTAATTGTGTGATTAGTTACTAAGAGCGAAATGGTTGATGGGCTGGTTAGCTATGAAAGGGCCAGAATGCTTAGCTGGTATGGTTGGTTAGTACGATTGGATGGTATGATACGATATCTGGTAATTACGGCTATGGATGTCCTAGATGTTTAAATTAATACTATTGATCTTATGATAGCATGATTGGAGCTTATGAATGTAATATTTGATTGGCTAGGCTGGTGTTATGGCTTGTTTATATGTGCAACTGGTGAAGTTAGATGGGGTGAAATGGTAGTCAATATAGTTAACTGTTATGGTTGATTAGTAAGTCTGGTGTGTGGGGGTTGATATGGTATGTATTGTTAATAGCATGACTCAGGTATGCTTGGTCTAGAGCGAATGATATGGTTTGGGCTGCATGTTTTGGTTGGTATGGTTATCTGCTATGGTGGGGTATAGCATGTTGGCATGCTGGGTTGTATTTCTTTCGACATTTCATGACTGAGGCAAGCTAATGTCATGGTAAATGTTATTATATATCTTTTTAATTACTCAGGTCTATTAGGTTATCAATATGGTTGTTATGTGTTCAGGAGGTATATTATATGGTAGGTTTCATAAGATAAGTTATTAGTATGGATCGATGGCACAATTAACTGGTTTGTGTGTTGATAGAGTGGTTTATATTAATGTCTAGTATGATATTTGGCTAGTGTCATGGTATTGCTAAAAAAAATGAACTTGTGATTTTTTGTATGGTCAGTGTGGGCTGAGGTCTGCTTGAATTATAGTATACAGTGCATATATTTCGTCTGATGATGGTTGGTAGAGCAGATGGTATTGGTGGAATGGCTGAATTGAGTTTTCTTTGGTTATAGGTTATGACATGTTGTTTGGCCTGGTATGACTTGGGTTATAAAGGTTGGTATCCCACGCACATGGTCATCTGACACCGTTCAGGTGCGAAAACGACTTGTTAGCACGTACATACTCAAGTTACCAGACACCAAAGGGGAGCAGAAATGCTATGTGCTGACTGAGGCTATCTGACACTGTCCAGGTGCTAAAACGGCCAGGAAACATACACAGACTCCAGTTATCGTGCAGGTGCAAACTTGCTCTTGACATTTTCAAGGTCAGCTGGGGGGGGGGGGGGGGGGGGTGTTGAGTTTAAATCTAGCAATGGATTGTTCAAGATGTCTTAGTAATATGTGTATCTGCTTCTCTGAAACACTTATTAACTAGGTTTAAATAAATATTAATGCGTGTGCATGTCGTAGGACATCTATAGTACTTGTTCTAAAATGGCAAATGATAGCTGTTATCTAATCATCATTGCCAGTGAATAAGTTCTTTTTAATGTGAAAATATATTTAGTCCTGATGTTATCTTCGCTCAAATTGAACTCATAGTCTCACTTAAAACAGACAACTGTCAGACTGACTCCTTACAAGATTGATTAATTGACTCTTGTCCCTTGACCCCCAAGTGACCCTTAATGACCCCTAAATGACCCATAATAACTCCTCAATGATCCTTAAGTGACCCCTGATTACCCTTACTGACCCCCTAATGACCCTTAAATGACCCCTAACTGACCCATAAAGGACCCCTAATTACCCATAATGACTCCTAAATGACTTGCTCCATAGCTCCATTTTTTAGAAATATACTTGAAATTTTTAAAATAAAAAAAAATTCCAAGTTCTTACGCACATGACTATAGGGTGCGGTGGTTAGGTTAGGTGGAGTTAGGCTAGGTTAACATGTCTTACAAAGTCCTGACATGGGGTAGAATGGGTGTAACTAAGTTAAAAATATTCACTGTTTTACACATTATGAAAATACTTTCTAAGTCCTACACAAGTGTGCGTGGACTGCATACATAAAAAGTGGAGTGACTAAATGGAATTTCTACTTGGACTAGTTGTTAGGTTAAATGGATGTCGAGACAAATACAATTTTAAAAAATATTCAGAGTTCTTGTAAGATGAATAGGTTAGATTATCTTAGGTAAGGTGAAGTTATTGTAGGTTAGGTGAGGTTAGGTTATGTGAAGTTACTGTAGGTTAGGTGAGGTTAGGTTATGTGAGGTTAGGTTATGTGATGTTAGGCAAGGTGAAGTTAGGTTAGGTGAAGTTAGGTTAGGTGATGTTAGGTTAAGGGTAGCCAATATGTATGTGTGTAGAAAAAAACTTACAAATTCTAGCATAGGAGTAGGAAATGTTCCATGTTCATCATAAAAGCCCCTACAAATAAATACTTAAGTCTGGGATAGCAACAAAAAATATTATATGTAAGTTAAAATATATATACTTAAAAATGTTAAACATATAAAGAAGATGGATATTGTGCTTGGTTTATTGGTTGGTATGGTGTCGGTCGGTAGAGCGGATGGCATGCATGTGTTACAGTGGGTGGAACATTGAATGTTAAGGTGCCCGCTTGCGAGTATATAAGTACCTGGGTTCCAGTTAGGAAGCTTAGTTTGACAGTGGCAGTCGTGAAAGACACATCGTCTCAGCTCGTGTGAGCAACTGGAA
Organism: Dryococelus australis; assembly: GCA_029891345.1. Classification (NCBI taxonomy): domain Eukaryota; kingdom Metazoa; phylum Arthropoda; class Insecta; order Phasmatodea; family Phasmatidae; genus Dryococelus; species Dryococelus australis. The sequence continues at coordinate 156,618,418 of CM056995.1, forward strand.
TATAGCGTGGAGCAAAAGGTTGCTGGTTCATCAACACCTCAGGTTAGTGCAGTGCTATCGACTTCTTCGGATGGGACACCTGGGGCAGCAGCATCGCCATCGACTTCTTCAGGCATGTCATAGGCTGTACCATCGACTTCTACATATGGATCACCTACAGCAGTGCGGTCCTCGACGACTTCGTCAAGGATTCGTTGTTGCTATTGTGACAAGATATTTGCCTACAGCCAAAGTGCGAAGAAGCATGGAAAAAAAACTACTTCTGTTAAGGTCCCTTCCTGTGCTATGCAACAATGTGTTAAGTGTAAACATATTTTCAAATGTGGTGATAAGCTGAAGAGACATAAGAAGAACTGTAAAGGTCGAGTTTCAGCAGCTAAGAAGAAACAACCTGTACTAGCTGTTGGTGAAACCACATCGAATGGTTTCTACCTGAAACAATCAGCATTCAAGTGCACTTTAAAGAATTATGTAAATGGAGATAAATTTGTAGGTACGAAATACTTATGTACATACCTTGACCATATTAAGCAAATGTTAATCAATCAATTAACAGAAGAAGTTGAAGAACGTCCCATAAATTACAATGTTTGGTTTGTGTGTACCTAAGAAAAGTCTCAGACTTTGTATAAAGCCATCAGGCGCCGAGCATTCAAGACTGCGAATCAAGCACTGTAGTACAATTTCGATAGTATTCTAGAGGCTGTAGAGACCTTGAAAGAAAAACTTTGCCGTGAAGAAGAAAAATATATGGACAAGGGTTCTGGTTGGATGCTTGCTAGCATAGGCTGCCTTGAGCTGCGTATAAGCAGACTGTATTAATTAGGTGAAAAGTGAACATGCTGGTGTAAAAATAATATGTGAATAGCGTGGAAAAATTTAAGAATTCTGTTTGTAGTCTTAAGTGTGTATATATATAATATTGTATATATATGTCTTTAATTTCTCGCTTATGTTGTACCCTCCCTGATATATATATATAATATTATGGCGCTTTTTCATTTATTCACATATACATAGAATCAAAATCTAAGTACGATAGTTATGCCTACGAAAAATAACAGAGATAACTATTTTGCAATATTTTAAATAAAATTTCAGTGCAACTTAAAAAAAATTAAATAAATATGAAAATTGAATAATAAATACAGTTTCTTACTCTATTATTTTTATCCTGTATCATAACCAGTCTGTTAGACCTCGTTAATAACAGCAATTTATTATTTTTATTTAATTGATATTATGGTTATATAACTGGCTTTAACATGCATTCCTGGAGCTAGAAATGGTGCTTCCGTAATTTGAATTTCACGAGCCTGGTTCTAGCAGATAGCAAATTGTAGTTGCCTACATAAATGTCTGTACATATTTACACACTTACAGCCTGACTTGCTACATAATCATTTTAAAATGAATATATAAGAAAATAATTACATGTGAGCTTGAGAATTCAGACTTCGACTGAAAGTTATGAGATGTTATAATACAGCACATAGCAAGGCTTTACATAAACTAAAACGGTTCTAAAATATAGTATCCTTAAGACATCTATTGCAAATTATATTTGAATTACGAAAAATTTAAAAATACTTCTGTAATCGTATGAGGGGATGTAGCTTCTACATTTGAAACTTATATACAAGTTTTAAGCACGTTTGTTTGGTATGACTGGAGGTCTAGTGGTTAGCATGTCGGACTTCTATTTTAAACATTGTGGGTTCGTTTCTCCGTCTAAGCATTAATTTTTTTTTAATGTTACCAGCTGTCATGGAAAAGTGTGAAATGTATAGAGTTTAAGGTCTTTGAAGGGAATTTACATTGCAAAATGCATTTTTGATACATTTTTACTACATTTTCCAAGATTACTTTTTCGGCATTATTAAAATGATAAATGAAATAAATTTAAATAATTTTACTTATTTATTAATGCATCGATTCCTAGATGTCTGATTGCCGGGGTAGGTTAGCTCAGTACCTCGTGATCACTTAAGTTCTCAAGCACTTGTCTCGCAGTCATTTATACTCTGTCCCTTCCCCGTGCGACGTCTGTTGCTGACGTCACTGCTCGTGCATGTTGATGACATCACTCTTGGCTGGTCACAGCAGACGTGTCTGTTCCTAGCGGAACTGTCGGCATGGTGATGCATATATGGTTACAATGTTAGGCGACAAATGTAAAAACGAATCGGATAAAGTAAGATATTAAGACAAAATATTGTTTTTCAAAGTATAACACATCGAAAATCGAATATCTTCTACAAAGTCCTGCCTGGAATGTCCTTTGCAATAATTTCTATATACCTTCTCGTGTATGGATAATTACATCTTTAAATTCGTAAATAAATATATGCACTGACGATTCGCGCACTCTAGCAGGCGATGAAGGAACTATGTATATGGTGGAATGGAGCAAACGTGACTAATCGAACAAGTGTGAGTAAGTGGGTCGGACGAATGAGAGAGGCAAGAGAGAAAGAGAACGAAACAATAAAATATGGGAGGACTTCGAGAAAACCCTCGGAGAGGAAGAGAGAAACGGAACAGAGAAGGAAAGAGCGACAAGAGAAAGTTGGAGATAAAGAGACGGAATGAGAGAAAGAGAGAGGAATGAAAGAGAGGGAGAAAGTGATGGAATGAGAGAAAGGTATTGAATGAGGAGGCAAGAGAGAGAAACTAAGTAGAGGGAGAAAGGGATGGAATAAGAGAAAGATATTGAATGAGGGAGGCAAGAGAGAAGAAGATAGAATGAGATAATGAAAGAGAAATGAAAGAATGAAAGAGTGAAAGAGAGAAAGAGAGTGAGAGCACAGAATGATAGAGCATGAAAATACGAGACAGAATAGTGTTATGATATCTCTATCGTATGTGCCTTGAAAAGACGAGTCCGGTGATATGAAACACTAGATACTTACACTTTTAAATTTTCTAATTATAAAATATATTTAAGTTAAAAATAATAATTTATTAAAATTATTTTACTATGATATCGCAATCGTATGCGCCTTGGAAATACGAGTACTGTAACATTCAACACTTGATACTTACGCCTTTAAATTGTCTAATTATAAAAATATATTTAAATTAAAAAATAATAATTTATTAAAATAATTTTACTATGATATCACAATCGTATGCGCCTTGAAAAGACGAGACCTGTGATATATAACACTTAATACTTACACCTTTAAATTTTTTAATATATAAAATATATTTAAATTTAAAAAATAATTTATTAAAAATAATTATATTTTATCGATGTAGGCTAGCACTAGAAGTATGAAGCGAGCCCCTCGACATCTTAAAATCGGCTCTTTTTTTTGCCGATTCTGACACATGACATTTTTTGAGGGAAAATAGGAATACATTTTTAAGGAAAATCCGGAAATTTATAAGGAAAAAAGACATATTTTAAGGCATTTTTGGAATTAAACGTATGATTTTGTGCGAAAATGAGCGATTTTTGGAGAAAAAAAAAACGGGAAAAAATTGAGGTCAAGGTCAATGCCACGAGCCACAGCCTGAAGCCTGTCTGTCCCTGTTTCGCCATACTCCTTATGGTGTGCTGTTTCGCATGAACGTGTGTGGTTGTGGTTAACGTTAAGGGGTTGAAATCTATCGGCCAGATATTTAGGACTTTTGAAAACAAGTGTATTTTAAAATAAGTAAAGTGAACCTTGCTTTCGCCTTTCTTATAGAGTGATCCAATTTAGTTTTTTTTAGTATAAGCTGAAGTGATCCCAAGATTTTAAATAGTATCTATACCGTACGCACAAATTTGAAGGCGTTGTGGTTTGGCTGATAAATTGCAAGTGAGGTCACTATAACTATCGTCACGGTAATCTATGCAAGAGAATAAAAGTGACTGAACAAGAAGTTTTTCGTAGCTATGGGCAGAAAGTTTTTCATTCGCTTCAGTGAGTACAAAGATGTGAAAACCTTTCTGCATATTGTATTAACATGATTTGACCAGGAGAGAGCCATTTATCTGTACGCCTAAATTTGTGACTGACGGTGTCATTTGTATTTGTTCACCACCTACCCAGGGCCGGCGCGACCATATAGGAGAACTAGGCAACCACCTAGGGCGCCAAGAAGCTAGGGGCGGCGCAGCACGACAATCAACAGCAGAACTAATATGCTTTAAATTATTGAAAATCTATTAGAATGGGATTCTTACAGTAAATGTTTGGATTATTTATATTAATATAAGTAATTATTTAAAGTGTATCAGTGCATGGTGACATGTTTGTGGTTTGTAATAAGTAGAGAAGTGGAGTTCAGAGATTAGGGCGGCTTTTAACAGCTATGATCTTGAGAGCCGATTAGGGTAATGGTGTGAGCATGGAGCTACGCCGGAAGCAAGGGCGAGGTAAACGAAGTCGGCAAGTGTAAATTCTTGTTGCTCATTTTACAATTTCTCATGTTATCTATAGACTCGTGCGTAACCAGGAGGGTGGGGGTCCAAGGATGGAGGCCATATGCCCCCCCCCTCCCTCCCTCCCTGGGGCATTGAAAGTCAGGCGTCACTGCTAGCATTGGCTCCTACACGAATAGTTTCAGTTTGCAGTTTGAAGAGCAGGCTACCCATATTTGCCTCAGTTTTTGAATGTGGACGGAGCAGTTGACCTTTGTTATTTTTCCTAAAAAGTACATTCACGCGTCACTTGTTGACCTAAAGCCATTTTGACCTCCATAGTGTTTTTGTTTAGGCTGTTTTCACATTTTAGTAAAGTTACAGTCTCACGGCAAGATGAAAGTGACTATGAAGATGTGACATTACCGTATAGTGGAACAGGTACAGTTCATAATAAATTATTTCATTATGCATGGTTGGTTAAAATATTCTCAATTGATTGTCGTACCTTAAATTATAACATTAAGAGTTTCTGCGACCTTTGATAGGTACATCAAAATATTTAATTTGACGGGCTTTATACATTACAAGCTCAAATGTGACTACATCTTTTTATAATTTACAAGCCCACATATTGCATTTTATTACAACCGCTAATAAGTGCATGGTTTATAGATTTTCCCCTACATCACTGTAGGCTTATGCTGGGATTGTTCCTTATAAAATACCATGCGTAGTAGTGGAGTGGAGACTGGAGAGATTTGGTGGCTCTTAACAGCTATGGTATTCAGAGCCGGGAAGGATAAATGACGTGTGTATGGAGCGCCGCCGGAATACAAGGGCGGTGGAAACGGGAGATCCCCTAGAGCGAGAAAACCCGCCGACCAGTGACATCGTCCAGTACGATTCCCACATGCGAAAATCCTGGGTGACCCTGCTGGGGATCGAACCCGGATAATTTTCGTGGGAGGCAAGCGATTAGATAACTTGAATGCCGCGCATGGCCCTAATAAGTACATTTAACCCATTTATAAAATATTATTTACGAAAACATTTGCCCAATCATAATGGTAAAGCAACCATAAGTATATTTGGTTAATTTAAAATTCTCTTTAGGGCCTATTCCAAGGAAATAATAACATCTCGAACTAGCAGCAACCAAATTTCAGTATACATGGCATCTATAAAAATTTGTGTAAGGATGCTTCACGTACATTTGTGTGCGTTTTTATCAAGATTATTGCTATTAGTTCGAGCCTATTAATAAAACATTTCTTGGTAATAGCTACTTTAGGCACTTAGTTAAGATAAATAATTGAGGCCGACTGCAAATTTTAGGTGATGTAAATTTTGGTACATCATCTGTAAGAGACTATTCATTAACGTGAGTTTCGAGCGGTTTTTTTTCGACCTTTCTGCTGTTTTAAGATATGATTCCTGTTCAAATTATTTTTTAAACAATTACGATGGATAAAGGAAATGTACTGCATAATCGTATTCTAACACGTAGGCTATTTGCAAAAGTTGCAATGAACATGTTTTAGAATCTTATTATGTAAATGCTATTCTGATGTAATTCAGGCAAATCCTGAAATAGGATGTGAGGACGAGTTACATGTACGATTTTTCGTATTAACCTTGAGCTTTGTAATTGTTTGCGGCATAAGTACACTTTTTATAGGTGCATACTAAGAAATGGCTGATAAGAAAAAACTTGCTGGCGCACAGTTTCGTAAAAGAAAGGCCAAGAAGGAAAAATCAGCATTGAAGAATGAAGGCTCATTTCTAAAGTACTTACGTCGTGAAGATTCAGACAAACACCATGAAGATTCAGATAAATACTGTGAAAATTCAGACAAACAACAGGAAGAATCAGAAAACACTTTGAAGATTCAGACAAACACCATGAAGATTCAGACAAACCCACTGTGGATTATAGGAAGGAACGTAGTGATAACATTGCAGAAAGTAGTAGTCCTAATATAGGAAATGCGGGTGTTGTCTCAGAAACCGATGAATCTAAGACATCTGTAAATGGAAATAAATGTGTCATGGAGTTCTTAATCAACACAAAGAAGAGGAGTTGTTAGGAAATATTACCGATCTTTCTGTAAACTATAGTGATTATGCTACATGGAGACAATGTGATGATCAGTTGCGTCAAATTCTCGTAGAACATGGATCCGAACAAGTTAAAGAATCCAAATTTCCACTAGATGACAAAATAAGAAAGTTTTCAGTAGTTCACTACAAAAGGCGACCAATCAATGGCGAATATCTTCATCGTCCATGGCTTCAATACTCACATTTAAAGGATGCAGTGTTCTGCTTCTGCTGTATGTTATTTTTGAAAACAGGACGATGAGCTCTATGTAGTACCGGTTTAAGTGACTGGAAAAACGTGTCTGCTATCTTAGCTAGCTATGAAAAGACTAATGATCACATGACAAACTTTCAAAAGTGGAATGAACTAGAAACTAGACTTAAGAGAAAGAAAACTATTGATGAAGAACATTTGCGCCTGTTAATGCAAGAAGAAAAGCTCTGGCATCAAGTCTTACAGAGACTGATTGCATTAGTAAGGATGCCCGGAGCACAGAACTTAGCATTTCGTGGAACACAAGAAAAGTGGTTTTCCTATCGAAATGGAAACTTTCTTAAATTTGTGGAATACATGCCTTTGTTTGATCCTATAATGCATGAGCACCTCCGAAAAGTTTGTGATAAGGAGACTCACATTCATTACCCGAGAAAAGATATTCAAAATGAATTGATCCAAGTTTTGAGTACTGCTGTCCAGGAAAAAATTCTATCTGCTGTTCACTCTGCTAAATAATTTTCTGTAGTACTTGACTGTACACCCGATGTGAGCCATATTGAGCAGATGACAATCATTGTTCAATTTGTTGCAATAAAATATGCCAAAGGGTCTGAATTAAAGGAACATTTCTTGGGATTCGTGCCTGTTTCGGATACCACCGGTGCTGGTTTGACTACAACAATTCTTGAGAAGTTCGCGGATAGGACACTACCAATAGAAAACTTACGTGGTCAAGGATATGACAATGGAAGTAATATGAAGGGCAAAAACATTGATCTTCAACGACGAATTTTAGACATCAATCCACGAGCTTTTTTTTCTACTCTGCAGTGCTCATTCTCTAAATCTCGTGATTAACGATGATGCCAAATGTTGTTTAGCTACGACGTCTTTCTTTTGCTTGGTTCAAAGCTTGTGTGTGTTTTTTTCTTCTTCAACTCAACGCTGGGAAGTACTGAAGAGCCACCTGCCTTCTCTAACACTGAAACCTCTGAGCGATACACGATGGGAAAGTCAGATCGATGCTTTACAGCCACTCCGTTATCAGTTAGGGGAAATGCATGATGCTCTTATCGACATTGTTGAAGACACCAATCTCACAGGATCACATGGAAACATTTCACGAGTTGAGGCTGAAGGATTTGCGAAAAGTATAGGGAATTTCCGATTTGTAGTATCCCTTGTTATTTGGTACAATATACTGTACGAAATCAACATAGCGAGCAAACTACTCCAATCCAAGAACTTGGATTTATCTGCTGCTACAAACCAGCTCTATACAACAAAGCTGTTCCTTGAAAACTGCAGAAGTGATAAGGGATTCAAGAAAATGTTAGTTGATGCAACAGAGATTACAGGATAAATTGAAATTCCAGCTTCATTTGCATCGGAGTCCAGCCCTACTTGCTTGAGAAGAAAGAAAAAACAATTTTCGATTGAGGCAAAGATGAACCAATACAAACTGCAAAAGACCAGTTCAAAGTGAATTTTTATTTTGGAATTCTTGATATTTCAATAAACTCTATAAATCACATCTATATTTGGGTTTCTTTACAACATCAGCTCCCTAGAGGACAAAACTACCCAGTATATACTAGAAGAATGTTTGAAGCTTGAAAGAGCATTGACTCACGAAGACTCAAAGGTTATTGATGCTACAGAGCTGTGTAGTGAAATATAAATCTGTTGAAAGAAGGGTCTTAAAGAAAGCAGCACCACAAGATATTTTAGATTTCATTTGTAGTTCCAGCTTACAAGAGAGTGTACCTAATTTATTATTGCATTAAGAATTTTGTTGACACTGCCTGTATCTGTAGCCAGCGGTGAGCGCAGTTTTTCAAAGTTAAAGTTGATAAAAACATACATTCGCTCTTCTATGAAACAAGAAAGACTAGTGGGATTGTCAAATCTTTCGATAGAACAGGAAATAGCTCAAACTATTGACTTAAGTGAATTGGTTTCAACATTTTCAAAGCTTAAGGCAAGAAAATGGAAATTAACTCTTGGGAAATTCAGGTGGTTTTTCTTGTGCTCTGTGATATTTTTATTCTATTCTCATTAAGAGTTTAACCATTGATATGCCGGCACGTTACTGCGATTCTGTGGCAGTTAGTATGTATTACTATTTTTTTTTTAAATTACGGAATTGTGAAACTGTGTGACTATTTTCCATTAAAGTGCGTGGAAAGTATAAAGATAAAAATCCAAAATTTTCTCAAGTAGGCCTACATTCGACTGTTGAAAAAAATCCCAGGCTTACAGAATTGGTTTCAAGGGAAGGAAAAATAAAAGGGCTGATTTTGAGCAGATCGAGAGACATTCCTCAGACCTGTTATCGTGTACTGAGTTTCACACGCATTTATTTGTAATAGATTGTCCTTGAACCACTGAAGTATGTTCTCTAAGCCAGTATTATTCTTTTCGGTGCAACTGTTTAACCTCCCCAGTCCCGACTTAACTTTCAAGCTTATGTGTAACAAACCTGTAATATTTTGGTGTGCGGTGTTGTACTTGGCTTGGGCGTCCTTCTCACAACCAGTGAGCAAGGAGCTGCATACACGCTGATGTCACCTTTCAAAATCACCATACTCCTCACAAGAAAGACGCTGCAAATACTGATCATTGATTCCTTGCTGTGTACAGAGGGTGCCGACCATAAATATTGTCCATGAGCAGTATATCCATGAGCATGGACATGGCGACTGAATGCCGGGTTAATTTATTTGGTACATCACTTAGTGTATCTGGAAATAATCTACGTACACGTGATAATCTGCCTACTACAAACTTCCCAGTACATCGTGTATGAAAACGGAAAACAATAATGGTCTCAAAACTTATTTTTGTGGGACACCACACGGCACACTACGCCATATGGAAGAACGATCATCTACTTTGACGCACCGCCTGCGGTCAGTAAAGTATGACTGAAACCATTGCACTGCAACAAGGGAAAGAATGAAGAGAGATGACATTTTGTTCAACAGCATGTTATAATCTACAGTTTTGAATGATTTACTTAAATCGAGCATTGTTAAAAACTGTTAATTTCCTTTCATACATTTTTTTCCTAATGTCATCTGTAACAGACTATGTGTCAATGCTGTAGCGAAGCTGTGCTTAGCTCGGAAACCAGACTGATATGGAGATAAACAGGCAATTATTATTTATATAGATGTAAAGCTGATTGTGTACAATATAGTCAAAAGTCTTGGATAGTGCTGTCAGGATGATAATTGGTCTATAGTCATTGATGATTTGAGTCATTTAAATATTTTTTAAGTGTGGTGATTTTCCGTGGTGTTGGAATAACTATTTTTGAAGGTAGACTCTAAATTTATATTGTCAGTCTTAACAGGAGTATCAACAAAATGGTATTTCAGCTCATGGTGGAACGACGGTAGTGGCATTTTAAATCTGTTATTAATCCCGAACGATAAGTCTCAAATGACTGTGCAGCTAACATCGAATCTCTTTTATGTACACGTTTGAACAGGTAAAAAGTGGAACTACGTTTTGCGCATAAGTTCTATAATTTATTGAGTAAGCCACGGAGCAGGTGGCCGTTTTACTCGTTTATTTAAAAGTGGTACATGCTTGTTCATTAGACTCAATATGAAAGAATTCAGACGGTTGACTTTTTCATCTATACTAGAGATTCGATAATATTGTTTCATAGCAAGGACACTGCATCAAATAACAAGGATTCCTCATTTAATTTCTAATAATTTCTAACAATAACCATAACATAATGCATTTTATTATGCTTGACATCAAAACCAACATAAATAATATCATGATGAGAAGCACTGGGAGCTGCTAAATGTCCACAAGAAACAATTTTTTCACTGTTGGAAGTGAATACTAAGTGACGTATCTGAATGTGAAGTATGATGTCTAGCCGACAAGACTGCTTAAAGCTAAATTACATGACGTGAACACGTCGAGCAACCTATGTCTTTCAATCGATTCGCATTGAAAAACCAGTATTAAAATCTCCCATTACAATTATGTCACCATAGTAATATTTAAAAGCCATTAATTCTATCTGAAAATATGTTGAATCAGTGCTTTTGGACTATCTATATACATCTGATAACACGATTTTGGCAGATGAAAGGGTCATTTTAAACAAAAATGTATTCAGTGGCAGCAAAGTATAACTCTGATCATTCACGCGGATCTCTTTCAAGGACAGTACGTAACTGTTCAACCCTCCGGGCAGCTGACTGGTCGGCGGACTGTCCACTGGCGTGACGTCATGGTGGGACGAGGCAGGGTCCTCATTGTCACACACAGTCAAGTTCTTGGAACAAGGGGGTGGCAGGACTCAGGGATACCAATTCATTTTCTGAAGCAAGGCTTCTCTCTATAGCAAGAAAAAGCACATTTGTATTCACCATCCGAGCAGTAGAGACTGTTTCCACACGGAAAACACTGAATAAGATAAGTATAACCTGACAAAAAATTATCTCAGAAAAAATATACAACATTAGATAAATAAATTTTAAAACTTCTGCAAACGAATGGTTTTGTTGGCGTGGTGTATGGCAACTGTTATGATGATAATTGGCTCCATCTCAACTGTTACTAAAGTTAGTTCAGTTCCCTGTGTGTTGAAATATACTACATGTTAACATTTTCGCGAATAATAATTACAACTTTTCCCTTATAGCACTGCTTCGCACCAATATATTTTCTCCCTACAATGTGAGTCAAGTATGTTGCCGTCGTAAAATAAATGCATCTGCCCGCGCATCGAAATAATTTAAGTCTTTCTTTATTTTTATAAGCAGATTAGGATACACTGTTGAACTACAGTGGGTGAAAGATGCATTCACCGCAATGATATCGATAACTAGTGCACATGTACTAACCACTGCCAACGTGGTCCACAGACACACTTGCGACAAAATTTCTTTATTGTTACCTACCAACTTGTGCAATTATTATTTTTAGTGTAAAATTCTCCTCTGGATAAATAAAAAAATACCCAGTTTCAATATCTCAGAACCACACTGCAGAAACCTGACAAACAAGCACCCCTCTTAGCAAAGGCATTGTCGCTAGTAGCAATTTATTCTGCTGAGTTCTGCAATGCAGCTTGCAGCAGTAACTGTCAGTGCTCCGAGAGCACTCTGTCAAGACATGCTGTGTTAGTGAAAATGAAATTTGATTTATTAATAACTAATCATTCAAATTATGCAGTTTAGCTGCATTTATGAAAATGGGAAGAAAAAATTGAAAAATGAAATGTTTCAGCTCCAAAAATAATGCAGCATCCCTGGCATTTTCTGTCATCTGAACAAACCAAAAATAATTTGAGAGATGTATATTTAATTTAATGTGAGACGAGATATAAATTTAATTTAATGTGAGACTTGCTGTTTGTATTCATTCAGAGCACATCATATAAAAAAAAATTAAACATATTCTTTTAACAGTTTTCGTGTTAGTCCTTGGCCTTAATGATTGTGATAGGTTTGGGAGTCGCTTAACAGCTGAGAATTTCAGTGTTGATGGAGATGAAGTGACGTGGATATGGAGCAGCAATGAAATGTAATGGCATGGAAAACTGCAGAATCCTGATAAAACCAACCAGCCAGTGACAACATCCGTCATGTTTTCTACACACAAACATCGAGGGCAACCTCTTCAGGAATAAAATGATTTTCATAGAAAAACAACTATGCCAGACTTAACAGCTGTTAATGTATGTAAAATAAAATGTACGCTAAATACACTGTTACAAACTAACTGTGTGTACACACACATGCAGATATATATGTACACATACATATACTTACAGAACAATATAATATTGTTCTGGAGATATGTCAACAAGCACTGCAATATAATTAAGTTGGTAAATAATATAGTGCTCATATTGAAACTGTTCAAACCTGTAATGCACCTGTATGTCAATTCCAGTTGTTGTGCACACTACACTTGTTAGTACAACAGGAACAAACTCCTCGATTGAACCTGTAGATCGAAAAGAGGGGCATAACACAGTTAATAGAGCAGTTCCCTTTGGGCTCAACGTGGTACATATATTGTTTGTTTTGTAATCAGGTTCACTAGTAGGCATAAAATGATTTAAATTTTCATTTGTATTTCAATTGAAATTTACTAGAAAGAATGCATCTTTGAAGTGTGCACTTATCCAGTGCCCATAGTTAAAAGAACTTCATTTGTTACTTACCTTGTGTACAATCTATGAAGTATCCCATAATTACTTGATCATTAAACCCTTTTTCACCAATACCCATACGCAACGAAGTTAAACTGAGATGGTATTGTGAGCTTTGCACTTATAAAAGGGAGGTAGTTGGGCTTAACGTCTCGTCGACAGCGAGGTCATTAGAGGGTTGTACAGGGAAGAGAGATTGGGGAAGGAATGGGAAGGCAATACCAATCAAAGATAAAACTGGTGAAAATATTACATTATCATTTAAAACTATTTTGAATGATCGCAACCCATGCATTTACAAACAGACAAAGGGAAAAAAATTACAATAAATCATTTAAGACATTAATGACCAATAACTACATAACACACTATTCAACATTCAGTGAAAAGAAAGCATGTATTGTAGAAATATTTAATAGAACATTTAAGGAGAAAATGTGGAAGATATTTACTATGCAGGGAAACTATAAATGGGTGGTTATATCACGTAAATTATTAAGCAAATACAATAACACTGTACAATCGGAATGAAACCCACCAATGTAAATGCAAAGAATGAAAGTTCTATTCGAATCAACATGTATGGAAGAGAAAGTAAAATGGTTAAACCAAAGTTTGCAATAGGAGATAAAGTTCGTATAAGTAAAAGTAAAGATTTGTTTGAAAAAGGATATACAACAAATTGGTCCACTGAAGTATTTTAGGTGTGTGAAGTATTGCACACAAACCCCACGACATATAGAATAAAAGATTTAAAAAATGAACTTATTAAAGGTATTTATTATGAGCCAGAGCTGCTTAAGACTAAATATGATAAAGACTACTTAGCGGAAAATTTTTGCAAAGAAAAGGAAATAAACTGCTAATTAAATTGTTAGGTTTTGATAGTAGTTATAATTTTTGGGTTGATAATAAAAGTGTAGTTGTTCAAGAAATTTTTTTTCAATATAATAAATGGACCAACAAAAAATTTAAAGTTATGAGCACCAGTCATTTCCTCCAAATGATGAGACAAAAATTAATAATTTGAATGAATACAACAAGCACATTGAGTTTGACATTCCTATTGGTGATGCATTTTCACATCCAATTGAATCTTATGTATACTAACAGTATAAACTAACTAAAAGAGATACAAATACAGATTATGAAAAAACTTCAACTATTGATCTTTGTGAGAATTTTTTCCCATTCTACTTCTCAAAAATAGAGATCTCTAAACATGGTTGTATAATCGAAAGTATTGACAACCCTGGCATCACTTCAACAATGATGCATACATTACTAGGTTCGGAATCAGAATCAGCATACTTCCAAATGTCGGGGATAGAACTAGGTAAATGTGTTAGGCAAGATGTGTAACGAAATTGCCCATCCATTAAGATATTTGTTTGGGTTTATGAGAGCTTGTAATGAAATATTCTGGAAAGGTGGGTACAAGATTACATTCATTCGAAATTCTAATGATGATGCTTATTTTTACAGAAGACCCCCAAAGAAAGCAGATGGATCTAATGATGAAGATAATAGACCAGATGCTGGTAAAATTGTTATTGAGAAAATGGGAATTCTGTGGCCAATTGTTGAATACGATCCTATTCATGGAGACGAAATTAAAGCAAAATTATACAAACACCCCAAAATTCCAATTGGTTTTAATTATTGGCAATGTCTTGAAAAACCAGTACCTACTAATGCAAACTCATTTCAGTTTGATATAAAATATCAGTTCAATTCAATCCAATTCGATATGCCAGACTTTGTCATTGTTGGTTTTCAGGGAAACAGAAAAGAAGATCCTGGACAATTCACACACGGTTCAATGTTTGACTCTTGTTTTGTCAAAAATATTTCTATTAAGAATGGACAGAATTAAGTGTTTCCCAAAGATAATTGGAATTTAAACATTGGTGATAAAATTTTCGATAAGATGCATATTGCTTACATTGATTTTAGAAATTCAAAGACTAAACTAGATACCCCTTATCATAATAATGAACTCCCCTTCAACTCTGGGTCATTTATTGGAAGAAGACCATTGCATGTTATTGATTGTTCTTACAGAAAAACCACTATTGTAAAAGATCGAACTAATCTGAAACTTACAGTTGATTTTAATAAACCAATATCAGCTACAACTATATGTAATACAGTACTAGTAGGCCAAAGAAACCTAATTTATGATGTTAAAAGTGAAAGAATCACCGAAGTCCAATAGTGCACAAACATGTATGGTTATTAGTTTTTAATGGATGGTTATCCATTAAAAACATTTACTGTTATATAATATTTCATAGTATCACTCTTTTTCAATTTTGTAGTGCCCCCATGGTAGTGTATTAATACTATCTTTAAGAATAAATCTTATATCATCTTCAGAACTTAATGCTTTTTTTCTCAACTCAATCGTACAGAGTTCATGTTTCTTACTTTTAATAAGATTCATACTTTTGTACAACACTTTTTTTTTTACCAAACAAACACTTTTTGTAGTCATCAAAACTAATCCCATTTCTAACTAGTGTTTTTCACACCTTTTTTTTTTTTTTTTTTTTTTTACACCACCTTCCACATTTATTGCATACATTTTCGATTTCAATCCAATAAATTCTTCCATTATTTTTCTATTACATTCGTCTTTCACTTTGCGAATAATCTTTTTGTTAACTAACGGTATACCATATGGATTATCTTTTTTATAGTCAGAAGTATCGAAATGATCGACCATTTCTTTCAGGTCATTGTAGAAGTTTGATGTTTGTATATAATAGATGTATAAATCAGTATCTTGGTAGCACAGTTCAATATTTTCCCCATACTTTGGTTTCATTATATTATAGTGAAAATCGTACATTAAGACTATCAATAGATCAAGTATACTCATTCCGACATAAATGGGTTTGTTAAAGCACAGTTTTGTTTTAATCATATGAACTGCAACCAAAGAGTTAGTAAACATAGTTCTATCTTTAAAGTTTGGTTTAGCCACTAGTTTATCCATTTGCTTAGAACTTGTGCACAATCGTATGTCCACTTTGTTTCTAATATTTTCCATTGTTTTTCCAAAATCAGAATTGTTCATTAATTTGTATAAATCTTTTTGAAAGTCATTTGTAGACTTTTTTTCGCATATTTGTGTTTAAATCAATATGGGACTCAAGCCAATCTGATTGATCAAACTCCAGAACTCTATGAATCTTTTTCACCTTCATTCCGAGAGATAGATATTGCTTAAGATTTACATAGTGTAATACATAGAGTTTGGGATATTTTGAACCTTCTAGTATTTTATTCTCTGGTGCCAATGGCAGATCTTTGTGGAGATCGTGTAGTTCATGTGGGTATTCCAAATCAACTTCCAATATATAACCTTTTCTAGAATCATCTCGTATTTTTGTTACATCTATATTTGTATTTCTCCACTTAAACCCCCCATAGGGTAAATACTGGCTCATAGCCCATCCATATAAGTTATTGGCGTCCAGGTATGTAAGATAAAAGATTTCCTTTGTAGTGTCATAAGCATTCATATATTTATTATTTGCTTCAGCATATCGCTTACAACATTGTGAAATTCCACCACGAACACCTTTTTCTAGCATCAAAATCATGCCGTATTGTTAATCATTCTAGTTCACCCTGGGGCTGTGAAATACTATGCTGGAATTAGTTTATATGATTTGAGACATACATCTCTAAAATTTTCCATTATATCAGACAATATCAATACATCAGATTTGTTACAGAGTTCTGTGTACTCTCTTAGAGATTTTATGTTGAATTTTTCCCACACCTTTCTCGCAAATTCGTAATCTTCATCTGTAATGTCACATTTATTGAGTTTGTTGTAAAATGCATCTTTGGATTGAAGTGATGTCTCACAAGATTTTTCAGTAATATCCATGTAATCATATGGATAAACACCTTTTCTTAGAACAAAGTCAAGAAGTACATTGGGAAAATGCTTACACGTTTCTCGGAATTGGCTTCTGGAAAGGTTGCTAGAAAGTTTATTGATACTACTAGCCATAAATTTAAGAGTCAATAAATCTAAGATTTACACTTTTACATACATGTTTCATAAAGGAAATATATTTTTCTTCAGTGTTGGGAATTAGATCAATTTTATTTTCATCGATGCCAACATCTCTTATGAATAAATTTGTGTCATAGCCAGATAGATTGTGTATAAACACTTGAATAAAACATGGATTTCTATACGATAAGTTACAATCTCTATGTGCAGCTCCCCTAAATTTCCCTGTAAGATGATCATGATCTCTCACAGAATCACCATTCACCATAAACAGCTTGTTCTTTCTGAGTTAATGGAAGCATTGGTTTTTCATTTGTGTATATATCACCAATAGACTTTGCTTCTTCCATTAGCATTTTAACGAATACAGTAGATGCATCAGATCCTTCATAAGTTACTGGTGGTTTATAGTATCCATGTTCGTATTTTACATAGTAACAGAAGCTAATAGGCTCGTGTTTTTGGTATGGTTTCGTGTAGGGTTCATCGGGGTTCGGTTGGCAAGTTTCAATTTTAGTCAAAAAACATTCAAAATCAGAATATATCACAAACAGAACTCTCAAAGAATGATTTTTGTTTTTAAATCTTAATGTCATTTTTTCCTTTAGATGGTAGTTCAACTCTAACACCATCGTGATCTCGGCAGTCTTGTTCGTGATCTTTTAGCTTACTCACAGAGTAGAAATATTGCAAACATCTTTTGCGTGCGTGTGTGTGTATATATATATATATATATATATATATATATATATATATATATATATATATATATATATATATATATATATAGTGACCATTATTTGATACTTGTGATGTGATAAGTCTCGAAAGACTTTTTATCCAGTAGTAGTGGTCGTTTTTTTCGTCTTTGATATAGAGTAGGTTAATGTGCTTATCCGTCTTATTTTTTGTTGTTTTTAATGGGCAAATTATATATTTCTTACTACCATCTTCTTCTTCGTATGCGTATACATTAATAGAAATTCCACTTCTTTTCTCAAAGGTTGGTATGCTATCCAAACCCTTCAGTGCATCCTCAAACTCATGTTCGTAAGCTATGTATTTATTCACTCTTTGGGGGTCTTTTTGTACTTGATGCAATGCAGATAGAAAAGACCACAAAAAAATATTTTTGATCATTATTATTTACATTAATTACCACCTGCTTAGCTTTGATTTTTTCTGGGAGATCAACATAAGAACTGCCCTTGAATGATACATATTTATTTATTCGCACTTCTAGTTTAAATATTCTGTTGAGTTCCCACTGAGATCCTTTATCTTTGAAAGCCTCCATCTCAGCTATGATATTCGATATGCTGTTGGCAATTATATTTTTCCAGATTAGTCGATTTTAGTATAATTTCATTCTTTGTTTTAAAGGAGCTTTCTACATATTCAATATTCTCACCAATTCCCTTTTTGTGCTCAGTAAACAATTTCATGTTCTCTTTGAGTGATTTTAAATGTTTATTAATTAGTTCCGTGACAGTTTCTTTTACATCGTTTAGGAAATGATTTGGGTCTATGTATGCATTTATATTCTTTACATCATAAGTCTTGATTCTACTTTGAAATGCTGTTTCGATTTCTTCTACACTGAATCTGGGTGTGTACTTATGAATTTGACTTCTCAAGTGACTTCTTATGAGAGACGATTTGTAATAATGATTACAAGTTTCACATTTCACTTGTTTCTCTCGTGGGAACTTTTGTTTTGATATTAAATGTTGTGATATTTTTAAAATTTCCCATGCATTTGTTGGTTCATGCGATTTATTATGTATTGGTGGAAGAGCTTTGTGCAATCTACTTTTAATATGACTTCTTGTGAGAGATGGTTTGTAAAAGTGATTACAAGTTTCACACTTGACATACTTCTCTTGAGATTTCTTCTTTCTTTTCGCTAAAACATCTTTCTTAAATTTATATTCTTTCCAAACATTACCAGTTGTGTTAGCCTTCTCCATTGCCTTGTTCGTCATCATATTAGACATCAGTTGATTTTTATTTGCATCCATATATTATATACAATATTTCATTTTTTACATATTCAATTTTTTGAGCCAGTTTTTTTGCAACTGTGACAAAACGCAACTTTTTATGCGTATTTTTGCAGATGCACTCAAAATGCTAAGTTTATCGCAACTTTTTTCTAAAGACTATGATCTAACCAAACGCAACTTTTGAGTCACTTTTTTGCAACTGCTCCCAAACACAACTTTTTGAGCTACTTTTTGCGGTTGTGCTCAAACGCAATTTTTTGAGTCTTTTTTTGTGGTTGTGCTCAAATCGTCATTTCTATACTACTAATGTTATTATCTCTTACTACAAGCGCTGGGATCCCCTTTAAGCTAAATCACTATTAATCAAACATGCTATATGCAGAAGTTTTATTGTCACTACACTATAGAAAACTGCGGCTTCTGGTGGTTTTGAACCAGGAACTTCTAGGTCACCAAATCAAACAACGCCTTTGACCTCTTGGAGACGACAGCTTGGATCCCAGTGGAAGTGTCAATAAGGCATAAAAATATAAGGAACACCTACGAACACGCACATTCAGAATGGAGTTGTAGTATATATCATGATTGAACAATCTATTAGTTAAAGCTTAATTTTATAAAAAAAAGTTATGCAGTTATATTTAATATTATTTTACTAATGACTTTAACATTTTCAGTCATTAATGTATGAAGGGACATATATACAAAATCGTATTTGAAGAGCATTTCGCTCATGGCTTCGCAATAGTAAAATATTCAAAGTGTAATTTTATAAAATTAAAGTTATGTTTATAAATTATAAAAATAGATTTACTAAACTTTTACAAAACAAACATATTCGAACGACATATCAAAAGATTCGTATTTTTTAGACAGGTAAGAATATGTTGTCAGAAAAAATGATTATGTAACTGTAATCGTCGTCATCTTGAATTTTAGTAAGCATAGAAGTGATATTTGTTTAAAATTGGCTATGTAACCACTCCGAGCATCAAATATAACTCACAGCCTACCTTACAGGAGGTTATTTAAGTCATACACCCTTTCTGGCAAGGCCAATTATACATTTAATTCCTTTTGTAAATATTGCCATAATTTCCAAACCATCGATTCTATAGTGATCAAATTCATAACATAGGTAACATACCCGACATATGCCATAATAGTAAGGTAATTTAGACCCTAAACACATTTTGACAAGGTCGATAACACATAGAATCATTTTATATGCATAGTTACTCATAATTAACCATATACAGCAGCTATACTAATCAAATTAACATACACATCACCTCCGATGAAGATAAGAGCAATAGGGTCAAACACAACTAAAATCATTTTTATAAGCATAGTTACTCATAATTAACTATATACTGAAGCTATAAGAGATAGTAATATAGTTTGAAGTGGTTCCATTTATATTATTGTGACTGTTTTTGTATGTTTGGTTCATTTGAGTTGTATGTTTTGTTCATTTGAGTTCTATGTTTTGTTCATTTGAGTTGTATGATATGTTGATATAGTTTTCTTGAAGTATTTAGTTTTGCTTGTAAAGTTTGTTGGTATGAGGTTTTGCAATTGCCTGGTATGGCATGTGCAAATGAGTTGCGTGAGTGTGTGCATGTGTGTGGGCCGATGTGTGTGTGTTTTGAGTTAATGGTTTAAGACAATTTCCTATTAAGCAAAGCCTACAACGTTAGATTATTCACATTTCCCATTAATGGTTGTTCTGTGAAATTTCTCATGTAATAACCCTTTATCTAATTGATTTTACCCAGAAGGTGCTCTAATCCCTATCAAGGGTGCTTCATAATCTATGGTTTAATCAACTATGCTACCGAAGTAACCTACCATACAGCAATTTAATATGCTCACTTTAAAATATTAAAAAAGTTTTGAACTAATTAAACTGATAATATTTATTAAAAAACAAGTTAGTACTGAATTAAATTTAAATGACAGAATTAAATCTTACTTTGTAAAGGATAAATTTTAAGAAACCGTTAAACTCTAAGAAGATGTTAAGGTTCACGAGAATATATAATATATTAAAGTGTATTACTGTTTAAACTCTAGAAAGGAATAAAGTATAGAACATGTTAAAGGTTAGAAAATATTAGCTTTTGAAGTTTAGGAAAAAACAAAGAAATTTCAAATACTCTGTCCGGGGCTCGTTCTCTGTGTCAATCCTCTCACTATTCGTTATATAAATCTCATCTTGTTGACTCTTCAAGTCATGGTGCATGCTAACTGTGATCCATGGTAAGCCTGCAGTGTGTAGGGGTATAGGTGAAAGTGTATATGTGTTTGTGTGTGTGTTTGTTTGTAACAGAACGAAGATGTTAGTATCGGAATGAAAAGTATGAGTGTCGAACCAATATGTAAATAATACTTCGTGTAGTTATACATTGCTTATTACATCAATTTATTTACCTCGATAGTTCTCGCTCATCGTTCATTGTTTAAATTTCAAAGTAATAAAACTGAATATAATGTAAGTATAATGAACGGGAATTGAGTTCAGTACCAATCAGCTCACCGTTCGCTAGAGTTTGGGTTTGATGAGTATAGTTTTGGTAGATGGGTAATGATGAGTAACTATGTTTATAAAAGGGATATAGGTGCAATAGATCTCGCAGTCTTGTTTGTTTGTAGGGGTTTATGTGTATGTTATGAATTTGATGACTGTAGCATCGGTATATGGGTAAGTATGAGTAACTATGCTTATAAACAATTGTAAGTTGTTTTGACCTTGCAGTCTTGTTTGTTGTGTATGTTTATGTGTATTTTATGAATTGATGATTATAGATCGTTAGATGGGTGATTATCAGTAAGTATGCTTATAAAAGGAGTTTATGTGTATTTGCTCTTGCAGTTGTGTTTGTTGTCGGGGTTTATATGTATGTTATGAATTTGATGAGCATAGCTTTGGTATATGAGTAATTATGAGTAACTATGCTTATAAATTTTTTAGGTGTGTTTGACCTTATTGATCTTATCTACATCGAGGGTGATGTGTATGTTATGAATTTGATTAGTATAGCTTTGGTATATGGGTAATTATGAGCAACTAAGCTTATAAAATGTTTTTAGGCATCGTTGACTCCATTTTTCTTTTCTAAATCGGAGGTTATGTGTATGTGATGAATTTGGTTAGTATAGCTCCAGTATATATTTAATTATGACTAACTATGTTTATAAAATGATTTTAGGTGTTTTTGATCATTCCAGAAAGGGTTTAGTGTCTAAATGACCTTACTATTGTGGTGCATGTCGGGTATGGTGCCTATGTTACGAATTTTATCACTATAGCATCGATGGTTTATAAATTATGACTATACTTACAAAAGGGCTTAAATGTATAATTGGCCTTGCCAGAAAGTGTTTAGCACTTAAATAACCTGCTGTAAGGTAGGCGATGAGTTGTATCTGAAGCTCGGAGTGGTTACATAACTAATTAAAAAAATATCACTTCTATGCTTACTAAAATTCAATATGACGACAGTTAAAGTTACTTAATCATTTTTTTCTGATGATGTATTCTTATCTGTCTAAGAAATACGAATGCTTTGATATGTCGCTCGGTTATGTTTGTTTTGTAAAAGTTAAATAAATATGTATTTATAATTTAAACACATAACTTTAATCTTATAAAATTACACATTGAACATTTGGCTGTTGTGAATCCATAAACAAAATCTTTAAATACGAGTTCGTACACATATTGCTTCATACATTTATGACTGAAAATTTAAAGTGATAAATAAAAAAAATATTAAATATAAATACATAACTCTTTTACAAACTTAGACTATAACTAATCGATTGTGCAATCATGATGTATACTACAACTCCATTTTAAATGTGCGAGTTCGTAGGTGTTTCTTTTTTTTTATAACTTAATTAAAACTTCCATTTGGATCCAAGCTCTCGTAGCCGAGTGGTCAAAGGCGTTATTTAATCTGGCGACCTAGGGATTCCCAGTTCAAAACCACCAGAAACCAAAGTTTTCTACAGCGTAGTAACAATAAGACTTCTGCACATAGCATGTGTAATTTATAATGATTTAGCTTAAAGAGTATCCCAGCACTCATAGTAACAGGTAATAGCATTATGCTGTGGCGGGCGAGCAACTCGTGCTCTACGTAGCAGTCGTTGATGACATCAACATAATCGATTCATTGAACTCTCATGCTATCTCGCGAGCAACTCTAGAACTAAGATGGCGGTCGATGGTGACAGCAGTGCTTTTTAGCTGTCAAGTTTGGAACTGAAAACGGTATATCTGGCTGGGAAGGAGTGCTTAGATGATGGATGTTTTTTAGGGGGCAGGGGGACGGGGTTTGAATAATCACATCACATCCGAGGGGACGGGTGGTGATGAGACAGGAATTCAGAATAAATAGCACAGCAGAGGTGTGTGGAGTGCGTTAACCATATCTACGGAGAGCCTACAGGCTGGCAGCAGGGACATGATATAACCCAAACTAAGTACAGCATACCTTGTTGTGAAGGAGGTTGGTGCGAGGTAGGGGTGAGGTTTTGTGTAGGTGAAGGGGCGGTGAGGGGTGTTAGTGTATCAGGCATTAAGTGTAGATAACCACATTATAGCTCATTGTGAAGGAGGAAGATGAGGGGAGAGGTTGGGAATGTAGCCAGGTGAAGGATTGGAGTAGATAGAGCATGCAGAGCTGAGTGCGGGGCTAATTGCGGAATTGATTGTGGTGAGTACAGTGCTAACTGCCGAGCAGGTGCAGCAGCTTGCGGAGGTAAAGGAGTTCCTAAGTAAGATGAACCTCTTGCCAGGTTAATCTTATAGCACTACGATTTTATGATTGGGGTTATCGTTGCAAGGTTGTCCAGGACATCGTTCCCGCTTTGTGCGTTAGAACATACACACTTCCCTTACTGATATGAATTATTGTACCACCTTTTTTGACGTTAAAGAGAATATATATAGTGTGTGTTTGTCTCAGTTAACTAAGCATTAATTTCTCCATTAAATATGTAGAATTATGAATTGTTTACATGAGCATGGAAGTGTTGTGAATGGCATTTTGGTTGACTTGCTTCCCATTTCTTATATATTTGTTTTGAAAATATGCCATGAAATAATTTTCTGATGACTATAGCAGCTTTTAAAAGTTATGATGAGACTTCAACCATAATAAAATCGAATGTAATAACAGCTGATATTATTAATAGATCTCTGCTACTTGTAGAAACGTCAGTGTTTGTATTCTGAAAAAACATCTATCATGCTTAAAATATATTAAAACCCTTCGTTAATTCTGTGTATACCTTTTAAAGAGCCAGAATCCATCTCAACTAAATCAGCTTGCCAAAGATCATCGATGCCAAAAGATATAACAGCTCTTCTGGGGTAAGTTTTTTTCGCATTGGTTTATGAATTTCATTTACAATATCGTTTTTTATACCCCTACCAGTGAATATCGAGATATTGGTAACACAACATCTACAAACACATTAAATTCTTACTTTGTTATTATTTGTAAGCTCATATGACTTAGCGCATTTTTCATACATTGAGACAGTATACATTTAAGTTATCATTGTTCATTTTATTGATATAATAAATGAGACAACAAAAAATTGCTAAAAAAAAAAAAAATATAAAGAAGAATATAAAGAGTAGAAAACAGCTAATTGAAAAGTTTAAAACTTTTAGAAAATTTCGCCAAGATGAATATAATAAAAATAAAAGACACAAACAACCATTGATAGATGCGATAGAAGATTTGGGACAAAAAAATTGGACACGTAACAAATGAGAATAAGAACTTAATAAAAGAACTTGTTCCATTTGCTGTTAAAAATTTAGACTACTCACAGACACCAACAGAAACATATTTTGAAAGAAAACTGTTTGGTAAAACAGGCACCGATGAACACTATGACGATGGCATTAAACGAATTGGCGATGGCGATGAACGCTACAATGATGGTGTTAAACGCATTGGCGATGACGATGAACGCTATGACGAAGCGTTGGGACATTTGAAAACTGATATCTCACAGTTAACTAACTACAAAACAACATTTATTGATAAGAAAGTGGCCGATTTCTTAATTGACTGCAAAGACGATGTTTGTGGGCTAAAGGCTGATAAAGGTAGATTGTATATTGGTGATAGCGATGTAACATTCATCAATGACAAATTTACTGTAAAAGGCCGGACACACACTGGAACTGATGGTTTGATGAAATTACTAACTAGTAAGAAAGTAACAGAAAGTGACTACACTGCAACCGACTATGAACACTATAGTTGTATCCAGCATATACAAACACAGTTTTTCAAAACAATGATCCAAATTTTGGGAACGCCAAAATCGAGTAAAGGGAATAAATGGAAAACTATTGTTAAACCTATTTACGATTCAATCAAAAAGATATGTTCCTCACCTAAAAAGGGGAAAGTTATAAAGAAATATACAGACTATCTCAAAGAATACATGTGGATAGATGATGTTAGAATGCTTATTGATCGACTTCTCGTTATTTATGGCGAAGAGAATGCTGGAAATGATAACTATTACAATGAAAAAGTTGGAATAATGAATATGCTCAACAGCAAGTTTAGTGACTGTTGTGAATAATCCAAAAGGTATACCATATCTGATACGAATGTTAAACACAATACCACATACTTTTTGGGAGCCGGAGCATCACGGAAAAGGGTTTTACTCAATGATATAATAAATTCACTACCTTTTGAGTAGCATGCACCTAGTTATCAGTATTTAGGTCCGGGTACCAAACTAAAAGAGAGAATTGAGCGTGGTGATAAACCCATTAATTCACTAGATGCGGCTGCAATGGAACATTATATAGCTTATCATCATCATAAAGATCTAGCTGAAAGACATGTAGCTGACAAAGAACTAGAAAAGAAAGCGTTCAGAAGATTGTTAAGTTCAGATGCTGATCTCAATGAGATTTTGTGGGCTGGTGTTACTGGGTCTGCGATGCATATTAAACGTAAGTTTGGCTGGGGAATTAAAATGAAATGATAAAATATATGTTACAATAGATTAAAGTAATAAACATTGTATTTCAAGTCCCTAACGAGGAGTTGAAGGGTTTGAATATTGATTCTTTTCTAACGAAAAACCAACTGGAACATACAAACAAGAAATTAAAGGAGGACAAAGGGATGGCTATCACAATTTCAGTTCCACAACTTAAGAAAATGTCCAAATAAATGAAAACTGGAAATGGTCTGACAGTTCACAAGGGTGGATCTTTACCCTTAATTCTTGCAGTATTGTAAGCTCTAGGAGCGTTAGCTGGTGGTGCATCATCTATTGCTACATCAGTAATTAGTGCTAATAAGAAAAACCGAGAATTGGAAGAACAATGCATACATAATTTAGCTATGGAGGAATGCGGCAAGGGATTGAAGAATGTTAAGTGGGGTAAGAATGTTAAAAAAAGTAATTCCACTTAGTAACATTGATATTGATAAAATGGTTAAAAAATTAAACATTAAACATTTTCTAGGTGTATTTATGATCGATGAGCTACTTAACACGCCACTCGATAATGAATGTGGGATTGTTAATCTAGATGTTTCAACAAACTCTAGTACACTGTGGGTATGCTATTGGAAAAAAGCAAACAACAAATATTATTTTGGTTTATTTGGTGGAAATCCACCCCAACTATTAATAGCATATCTCGGAAGTAATATTTTTTGTAACGATAATAGAATTCAAAATTTCAATCAAGTAACTTGTGGTCATTTGTGTGTAATTGTAATAAATATCTTTTCACATAATTTTAAATTTCCAACAATTATTTCACTATTAATAAACAATGGATATATGTGGAAATGCATTAATGAGCTCTTGGATTGAAGATCAAATTAAAGAACACACGGACAATGATACAACTACTGAGAAGATCAATCCTAATGATTTAGTTTCCTGCACACAGTTCAACGACTTTATAGCCACACTGACAAAAAATAAAAGATCATTGGATAAAGCCTATCTTACTTACTTGGAAGTAGATAATAATATATATTTTGAACAAAAAAGACTAAGACATGTGGGAGATCCCATTGCACCGATGGACGCCATCAATTTAGAGTACTATCAGAAAAACAGAATTAACATTATTCGTTTAGTTGGAAAATACAGTTCAAAAGAAAAAGTATTTTACTTTGATAATCGAATAGAAAATTTTTTATGAGAGATGGGACCATAGTTGAAATAATAATAAAACCAGAAAAATATAAAAGTGTTATCAACTTATACCATCAATGGAAAAAAACTGACATGTATAAAACTTTTGAAGTATTCTCTAACGATATGATATATTTTAAAATACCAAAAGCCCACAATGTACCCGAAGGTACAATTGTGTTTATTGAAATAGTTATGGTATACCAATATATTTAAAAAGGATCAGATTAGTTAGTTTTTAATGGAAACACTTACATTAAAAACAAAACTTACTTATAACCTAAGAATTTAAAAAGTCTTTAATTTTATTATGGTACTTACCATTATTCAACTTACGAGTCATATCTATTGTGACAAAACCATATTGATTGTTCCAAAATTTTGAACACGTCTCCCTAAATTTCTCAAACGACAAATCACCACCAACAAAATCACTATGAATATGATTAAGATTTGTTTCATCTTGTCTGAATATACAAAGAAAATGACAGTGTCTCTTATAAGCTGTTTAGGCACTTTTGAATATGTCTGGGCTAAATAGAAAAAATCAATATCTTTGTGTCTACCACGAGTAAAGTAATCCCTTACCATATTTTGATTTTCAAGTATGATATTATCGAAAACAACTACAGACTCTTTATGACATTCATTTACATCAACCATTTCTTCATTTGATGGAAAGAAGTATGCTATCAGTTCATTAAATAATTTCGATGCTACATCTATATCTTTCTTTAAATTGATATATTTTGGTTGGTCCAGACTTTTTGAACACACATAGAAAGTACCAAAGTCCAACCATCCCTGAACATATATAAAATTATCTATCATAAGTGTAGTTTTTCCACAGTTACTAGGACCAACTATCAAACATATAATATTATTAGGTAATAATTATCCATGGCGTTTTGTCGATACAGTCTTGTCTGGTATTCTTATTTTAATATCCCAGTCTACATGTTTCATGTTTTTCTTGCCCAGTTATTAATAGATCCTTTTAATAATATGATAAATGAGTAAAGTATTCAAACTAACAGATAACAATTCAGTGTTGGAGAAAATGCTACATTACCCTTTAGAGATAGAGGGGCACTCATTGGCTTTAGTTCAGTTCTATACTACTTATCTAATGCATAATATTATCTCTGGGAAAATAAGCTATATTTTGTGGGCCAGAATGATATAGAATCAGCAATTGATATTCCAGCTGGCCAATATAGCTTAAAAGATCTTGAAAAAATTATAAAAATCATTTTTTTCATTTGTGGTAGATTCAGTGGGTGGAAAAGAAAATGATATATCTTTCGAGCTGGATAAAATGATAAACAGATTAAAAGTAAAATGTATGCTTAAATTACAGCTTGGAAAACAGGGCTCAATAGGAAAACTTTTGGGTTTCATAGAAAATATAACTCTGAAAGCAAATGTTGATCATTATGGAGATACAATTCCAATATTTGTTCCATTTGAAACAATAAATATACACTCTAATGTAGTAAATGGTATGATATTAAAACATGATGAATATAATCATAGAGAAACTAACATAATTGCCACTTTTAAACCAAGAACAATATTTGGATTTGGCGACACAATCTATTACGAACCAGCTTACCCATTATTTTTTCCAGTGCTAACAAATCAAGTTAATGAAATAATAGTTGAAATTAAGTATGAAAAAGGTAAGTTAATTAACTTTGATTTGCCCGAAAGAACAATGGTATTAGAGATAAGACCATAGATAATTTTGGGTTGGAAGTAGTCAATTCTATATATAATAACTTTAATGGTTAAAAAACTATTAAAGTTTCATGTAATAAAGACAAATAATATTTCTATAGAAAGTGCAATGAAAGATTTAGAAAAAGAATTTCATGTTTCGGCTACTTTAATATGTCGAATTTGGAGATGTGTATCTAAACTTTTAATTAGACTATGTTGTAGTACATTGCCGAAGTCAGAGCGATAATTGTGTTTTAATGATTGGATAACCATTAAAACTTCATAGAGATATGAACGCAAATAAAAATCAACTGATGTCTAATTATACGACGATCATTTACTCTTTAAAAAACCGAATAGAATGCATTTGTTTAGCACCACAATCCACCATTCCATCATATGCAAAACCTATACCTCCACGAATAACATCATTTAAAACTTTTTCACTGAAAATCTGAACATATCTGTCTGGTAAGATTACTTTAAAATTTCCAGAAGTAAATACCACTTTGTATCCATACTGTGTATCATTTATTTCAGAATGGTTTATGGGATAGGACTGTCCAATTATAAGTTCGGAAAGTTTCTTAACTTGTTTGGTTCCGTTTAATACATTTAGCAACTGATCCATCTTTATTATATACAATTTTTTTTCATGTATTCAACTTTCTAATCTACTTTTTTACAACTGCTCCCAAACGCAACTTTTTACGTGTATTATTGCAGATGCACCCAAATGCAACTTTTTGAGTTATTTTTTTGCAACTGCTCCCAAACACAACTTTTTGAGTCACTGTTTTTGCGGTTGCGCTCAAACGCAACTTTTTGAGTCACGTTTTTGCAACTACTCCCAAATGCATCTTTCTGAGTCACTTTTTTTTTGCAGTTGCGCTCAAATCGGCATTTCTATACTACTAGCATTAAGCAATACAGTGGCTGTGGCGTGCGAGCTACTCATGCGGTAACTAACAGTCGTTGACGACATCAATGTAATTGATTCATCAAACTTGCGCACCATCTAACGAGCAACTCTAGAACTAAGATGGTGGTTGATGGCGACAACAGGGCTGTTTAGCTTTCAATTTTGGAACTGAACACGGTATATCTGGCTGGGAAGGAGTGCTTAGATGATGGATGTTTTTTTTTAGGGGGCAGGGGGACGGGGTTTGAATAATCACATCACATCCGAGGGGACGGGTGGTGATGAGGCAGGAATTCAGAATAAATAGCACAGCAGAGTTGTGTGGAGGGTGTTAACCATATCTGCGGAGAGCCTACAGGCTCGCAGCAGGGACCTGATATAACACAAACTAAGTACAGCATACCTTGATGTGAAGGAGGTTGGTGCGAGGTAGGGACGGGGGTGTATGTAGGTGAAGGGATGGTGAGGGGTGTTAGTGTATCAGGCATTAGGTGTAGATAACCACATTATAGCTCATTGTGAAGGAGGGTGATGAGGGCAGGGGTTGGGGGTGTAGTTAGGTGAAGGGTTGGAGTAGATGGAGCATGCAGAGCAGAGTGCGGTGCTAATTGCGGTGCCAATTTTGATGAGTGCGGTGTTAACTGCTGAGCAGGTGTGGCAGGTTGCTGAGCTAAAGGGGTTTCGAAGTGAGATGAAACTCTTCCCAGGTTAATCTTATGGCACTACTTTTTTTATTGGGGTTATCGTTGCATGATTGTCCAGGACATTGCTCCCCGTTTAGTGCGTTAGAACACACACGCTCCCTTACTCATATAGTTTTTAATACACTTCAAAACACACATGAAAGAATAGCTGGTATAGGTTGTCCATTGTAAAATGAGCAATTTTGAAAGCCCTGGTTATGATCTACTTGTATACACATTCTGTGTTATTCCGCCTTATGTAAAATTAACATTGCCATGGGCCTCATTACTGTATTCGTGCGTTGGTCAATGGAAACGGTGTAATTATTAGAAAAGAAAATATTTTTAAAATCTGCTCATTTGTACACTTCGATGCATAAAAAAAAACAGAAGGCGAACTATATAATTTAAATTATCACAAATTGTTACCCAACACTTTTTATTCGACGTTAACATATGGAACTAGTTTCCATCCATCGTTACCAACTTTACTGGGCGAATGTCACCCGGTGCGCCCATTAAATATGTGCAAGCAGGGGCAGTGACATTTTTCCTTAGGTTCGTTTCAAAAGTGCTCACTTCATCGTTAACAGCCTTTACAGTGTTTTGGGAAACTAATGATCACGAGACCTTTACACAGGAAAACACCCGTCTAACTCCACAATAAAACAGGTTTCACTTGTTTTCACTGCACAGTATAAGAAATAGCCGCCCCCTGGCAAGATGTAAATTTAATTCCAGCGGCTGACCTTCTCTTTGCTGTTTTTCCGGTAGAGGGAAGCAGACAGAGAGGTCAGTTTTGCGGGAATCCTTTTGTCAGGTTTTATTATAATATCGATTTTTCAACTATAAGCTATTCACGGTAAAATGAGCACTTTTCAAGGCCCTGCTAAATTTTTCCTTTCATTTAAATTCTACCTTTCTGTCACTTTTAATGTAAACATTGTAATATGTCAAATAAACACGGTGTATGCATTTCATCACTCTGAAAAGTTAATGTCTAAGACTGCAATAAAATATATTTATTATAGGTTAATTCCTTTTGGGAGGGCCTTAAAAAGTGCTCACTTTACCGTGAACAGTCTGTAGCAGCCAGGTTCCCGAAGGGGGTAGCACTCCCGTCATGTTGAGCTTACAGAAGTAAGCCAGTGACGAGTGCCCCTCGGACGAGCCATCGAAAAAGCGCAAGGTCGCGGACAAGCCCTCCCCGCCCCTGCGAGTGAAGAAATGGTGGCCAAGACAGCCTCTGTCGCCTCTGGCACCGCGTCTCAAGCCCCGCCCCCTCCAGCCAGACCTGTGGCCGATGACTGTCTATCACAATGCAGAATGTACGTATGACACAACCTGCATACTTTTTCAGGGCTCAACTCAATGAGCCAACAAACAACCGTGTTGTTCCGCAGGGAGTGCAGTATCTGCCTCAGTCGCTTCAGTGTTCTCAAGCCCCGCACCGAGATGACAGTTAAAGTGGCGATTAATAACCTGGAGAAAACGTTCTCGACCGACTTCATCCGCGAGGAACTGCTGGCTCTAGGATACTAGCTAATATCAATTGCGCCCAAGTATTCCATGAGGGACAAGCAGCGCCTCCATATGTTATTGTAAGCTCCCCAACAATGTGCATAGTAAAACTATTTACTAGCTGCGCAGACTGTGCAGATTTCATCGGTTCTATTTCTTAAATTTATATTATAAGGTAAGAGTTTATGTGTAATATTTGTTCTTTTTCTAGAAATAATTACAATAACAATTTTTGTTTTTTATTATTCCTATTTCTTCTATATTTATTTGTTTTGGAATTGTCGAAAAAATATAATTAAGTAAAAAAAATTTTTTTCTTCAGATTTAAAAAAATATTTTTGTCTACAGTTAAAACATTTTCATTTTCCTTACCTTCTTTAACTTCTATATAGTTAATTGATTATGATAAAACAAATTGCAGATAAAACATAATGTATACATTTATTTCTCTCTTGTACCTCCTTCTGGCAATTTATTTATTTTTATGCGTGCTAATTTTTTTGTATTATTGTTTCCCCAATAAACTTATTGTAATGAATTTTTATGAACAACACAACAACTGTTCTGTAAATTATTTGTTAATTTTTCCCACATTTTATAAAATACAACAGAATAAAATGGCGCATTTTCCAAATATTTTTTAAATTATTCTCTATTATTTAATAAATAAATTGTATTGGATAGTATTATCGTTTGTTTTGGAAATCTCTGTTAGTGTAATTATAAATTTTTACTTCTCATATTTTAATTTCATTTTCTTTGGCCAAATTAGATGCGAATGTATTGTTCAGTAATGTATCCTGGACAATTAACAAAATGTACAACATGGTTTCCAAGATTTATGTTAACTCCAGAACTTATTTAGCTCTGCCTACATAAAAATGTCTTCATCCGTACATTCATATATCTTTGTAACATTACTTTTAAATTAAATTATTAAAATTAATTTATCACGAGATGTACCATGTTAAATTCAAATTGAACTCCATTAAAAATTATCTGTCATTTAAATCATTAACATAACAAACGAAAAACATAAATACGCAAACCAAATCTTGTAAAAATTAATTTATCAGAAAAAAAAGTATATGTCTTACTCATTCATGCATCCATTACAATATTTACCTTATATCGGTTAAAGGCAGTACACTTAGCGGGTAGATAAAAAGATTTGAATGGTTAATCATTTTTGAGTATTTTGTGTATCCTGGCAGTTGGTAGCTATAAACGTCTAGGTTTTGATGCAATCCATTTAATGTACTGCAATATTACTCATATTCCAATTCCATCCTACTTATAAAGTAATTGGACTCTAATGGTAACTCATTTCCTGGTGTTGCAGCATTGGTCGCATCGTTCGTTCGTGTATGATATTCAGAATATTTGTTCATATACCTACTTATGCGAAACTTGAATCTTTATGCAGACGTCATGAATGGCATACTTTCACACAGTAAAACGTTTTTATTTTTATTTACATGGTTTTTACATGATTAGCTTTCAAAGTTACAATTTTGATACTTTCGTATTTTAGGAATAAGAAAAATCAATCAACTCACTAAACTCAAATAATGGTAACGGAAAAATATTTGTGTTATTTAAATACTTTATTGGCGTATTCAGCACTAAAAAACTTTATGCAATTGAACTCGAAGAAATATCGCCAAATTCTCCTTAAATCTCCAAGCGTGATAGAGGTGAGAATTTGATGTATAGAAATCATACACACATATTATCTTAATGAAACAGATTATTGACCTACAATATATCAATAAGGCAAGTTGCTTAGTTTTTCCTTATTCCTACTACAACAAAAAAATTGTGCCTTTGACAGTTAATTACACAAAAATATGGAACTAAATCAATGTTCTGCTAAAAGTGGAAATCATACCACACATAGCGTACAATAATTCAGCAGAATTGCAAGTGAGCATAAATTCTAAGAAAGATGTATAACAATCTTAATGTCGTTTGATTTACCTGTTTACATCTGATAATGTCGACAGTATTTTATTAATGGTGCTTATCTACGAGGTCGTCACCCTCACCTGCCGAAGGATCCGGTGATAATTTCCTCCCCCATTTGCGAGGTTTTACCAATTTAACTGCAACAAATCGGTTACCAAGTAGTTCAAAACCTAACACTATTTTTCACTGTCCTGTTCAATTCGTCAAATTGAAAATAATAATTTATGTTTCTCGTACTTCAGAACAAGAAATTAAAAATAAATACTTTAAAATATAATAGTTTGTTAGAAATTCTCACATAACCTTCATTACATGGCGTTAATACTAATAATGATTTAATGTATTTAAAAACATATCTAATATTCTCAAATGAAATAATTTATTTTATGTAACTAAGAAAATTCAATAACGTCCAAATATATAGAAGTTATTTCCGAACAAATGGTACAAGTGTAAAATGAGGCAAAAAACGTAATGGTCATACAACCTTAAGTGATTATTTATTGAGGTGCATACACTTCATGCAAGAGGTTTGCAAATGCT
Organism: Dryococelus australis; assembly: GCA_029891345.1. Taxonomy (NCBI): domain Eukaryota; kingdom Metazoa; phylum Arthropoda; class Insecta; order Phasmatodea; family Phasmatidae; genus Dryococelus; species Dryococelus australis. The sequence continues at coordinate 156,652,897 of CM056995.1, forward strand.
GTTATTTAAAGAAAAGCCATAAAATACGTGAGATTAAACAACAAATCTTATTATAGCATTTTTCTGAAGTTATTATGTGCTAAACTTTGTTTGGTAGTATCGTCCCCTTGTCATTAGTAGGCTAACATAGGTGCCATCATAGTCATGTTTGAAAATAAGAATATTTATTCGACAAATTAGTAACTATCAGGCTCAGATTTTGCCCTTGGTCTAACCCTCTCATGCCAATGGTTCTCTTTGAAAAAGCACACATGTTTTCAGAGGGTGCTTCACAATGCCTGGCAATTATACAACTTGAGTACTTTCGATGAGCTGTTTTCCCATTACGTGGATGCAGTACAATCTTACTATTTCAGTGTTCTGCTGTTGTGTCACCATTTTTATGCATTGCATGGCGATTCAATTTCTCATGTAGCAAATGGCGATTTCCATATGACAGACTTTATTTTTTGTTTTTGTAACATGCCTGTCTATAATAAATAATCCAAATAAGTTCGCAATATTTATATGTTAGTTGCAGCACATTTATCAATGGATGGGGACGATATTTACCAACTATATTTCCTTTGGTACAAGTTCTTCGCACAAGAAAATAAAACACTGGTGAGAAATAGGTTGTTTTATCTCAAATAGTTTATAAAATTCTGATCAGTCTATAACATTAAAATGCATTGCTACTAATTGTATTAATATATAGTATTGTTACAACACATTTTTAAACATTTTATAATGTGATATTAGAGGTCTCATACCATCCTAGATAATCACTTTAGCCCACAGGTGAATACTGGATTTGTTGAAAAGGGTTTATAGTTACACAACATGTACCACGAATTTATTTAACTTCTATAGAAAGAAAAGAAACACCTTTTCATAACATGGAAACCAATTTATTTACATATGGAAATGAGAAATTAACATGTATATTTAACTCATGCTTATTTAATGAAGTTATAATAATCATTGATCTCTGAAAACGTTCCTATGTTCCGGTAATAGTTTCATCATCATAATACCATTCTAGACATTCTCGAAAGAAACACCTGGGATTCTTTTCCTTATAATAAACCCACTTGTAAAGTATGAATCCATTAATAGATAACCTCACAAACAAAAGTAAAGCATTTAAAACTCTTCCCTGTACATTAAATTTGGTTGAGCACTCTTCAAAAATTTTGTTTTAATTACTTCCTAGCATACAGCTGCTGATGCGACAGCAACAAAGTCGGCTAAATGTTTAAAAAATAAATGGATTATTATGTGGTTATCTGATACTAATTGAAAAGAGAATGATTCACAAATTCTGAACACAATTCCTTCTAATGTATAGTGCAGTTTACAGTCCACGGTTAATGCCCTGATGTGCAAGTCCTCTCTTCCTCTCATACTCTGATAAGCTGGTTACATTTTTAGTCCTCAAATGCTGTGCTTGCGCCTACAAGGGGTACGTCCTCGGAAGATGGCTTTTCGTTACAGTCCTCTAATAGGCCATACGTACGTATTGGTGTGTGTTTTATAGAATTTTATTTTGCATATTTTTTAAGGGCGGGTGGGGGTAAAGAACGTTTTTGCTGTGCGTTTGTTTAGGAGACAAAATATTTAATACCATTTCTGTTGACATGGTATTTTCATAAAATTCTCTTACAAATGCACAATAGATCCACTGTTCGAAAATATACAGTTAAAACTCGTATATGTCTGCGCAGATGTGAAATGTTAAGTTTTATTAGTGTGTGTGTCAATAACTTAATATTATATTTTTAGTGCAAGAGAGAATGTTGAGATGGGATTTGTTTTAATATTCTCATCAGTAATATGCGAACACAGGTATAATTACAGTATCACTCGTGTGACCACAGTTAGGGCCTACGCATTTCCTGCTTCCCAACACAATTTCTGTTTTTAATTATTCTGAAAATAATGAAATTAAATATCATTGTTTTCCTTTACGTGGTTGACCGCATGATGATAATATTTAAGCCTAATTATCATCCTTCTTCGTATATGAATAAATAAATACGTACTATATATTGCTTATCAAAATTACGTGAGTTCTGAAATCTGTGTCTAGATATCAGTAACTTTGCTTTACAATTCCCATAAATCAACCAAACATCATACTAAAATGACGTCTGTTGACAGATAGTGAAGCTATTTAAGTTATTTATGTCAAATCTATACCAATGAGACATCTAGTAATAGACAGTGTAACTATTTCGACCAAAGGATTGTGGGTAAAATAGAAACTAGTTAGTGGTTACAGAACAGCATGCCCACCCTTAATTAACATTCGTAACCATTATTTGAAGCAAAGTTATGGTTGGAATTTTTTTATTGCTTGTGTTAAATTGAATACACTTTCATCACACACAAGAACACTTGATTCTAAAACGATAGCCACTTTATTATGAACAATTAGTTATAGGGCAAACACAACTAGGACAAACACAATGAGGGTAAACACAGTTGGGCTAAATACATTTAGGCTTAATGAAATTAGGGTAACCGAAGTTAGGCCAAACGAAATTAGAATAAACGCAGTTAGGCTATTCGCAATTAGGCCAAACGAAGTTAGGACAAATGCAGTAAGGCGAAATGCAAGTTTCAGATTTTAGCATAAATGCAGTTAGGCTAATCGAAGTTAGGGGGAAAAAAATTTAGGCCAAATGGTGTTAGGACAAATGTAGTTTCTGTCGAGAATATTCAAAAATTGACAATTTAGGGCAAACCAAGTTATGTTAAGTGTACTTAGGACAAATACAGTTAGGCTAAACGAAATTAGGATAAACAAAGTTAGACCAAACGAAATTAGGTTAAATGAAGTTACACTAAATGCAGTAGGACAAACAGCTTTTGGCCTTTCACTTTTAGGGTAATGAAGTGTACTCATCTAAATTGCTTTGATCACAAAAAATAAGTATACAAGTAAAAACTTAATATGTGATATGTATCTTCGACTTTTTTACTCTCAAGAAGGATTAAATAAAAATGCAGAAAACTGTTTTAAAAATGATACAGTAAAAATCAGTTTAACTATGGAAAGATAGAAATTTTTTTTCAAAAACACAAACATACAGTGAAAGTTCCTTTTGCAACATATACAGATTTCGAATCAATTCCAAAGAAAAATCTACAACTAAACAAAGTTCAATGGAAATAAAAAAAATAATTAAATAAAAAATATCCTTTTGTTTTAACTGAAGAAGATATTGATAATGGCTTTTTATAAGGATATACATAAGAAAGATATAAACTTACTAATGCACAAACAAATACAATCGATTTAAAGATGAATGATGAATCACATGCAATGAAATATCAGCTACCCGATGCTTCTGGTTTTTGTTATTATATTGTATCTGGTTATGGTGATTATAAACCTCCAGTTGTATAAGGAGGTCCATTTGCACATAACTTTTTTAAGATGCGATGAAAAAAAGTAGAAGAAATTGGGGAAATATATATGCAAATTGAAGCAATATATAAACTAACAAAAGAAGAAAAAGCAATATATTATAAACTAGAAAATGTGCTGTATGCAAATCCAAATATACAAAGCTTAATAAAAATGTATTCCACCATGATCATATAACTGGAAAATTCATTAACCCAGTATGCAATAATTGTAACCTAAAATTGCAATTACCCAATTTTGTTTCAATTTATTTTCATAACTTATCTGGTTATGATGCTCATTAATTTATTAAAGAGCTAGTATATGATAACAAAAAGATAGATTTACTTGCAAACAATGAAGAAAAGTTTATTAATTTTGGGAAACAAACAAAAAAATTTAATGATGAGGTTTATAGACATTTAAATTTATGGATTTGTTAGTGTGAAAATATTAAATTTAAAGGATGATTCTGATCATGGTTACATATTAGAAGTTGATTTAGAATATACACAGGAATTGCATAAATTACATAAAGATCTTCCGTTTTGTCCAGAAAATATAACAGTTCCAGGAACAAATGAATCTAAATTGTAAACAACTCTAGATCATAAACTAAAGTATGTAACACAGTAACATAATTTAAAACATTTTCTAAATAATGGATTAAAAACTACTAAAATACATAGAATATTGAAGTTTAATTAATCTGATTGGCTGAGAAAGTATATAGATACAGAGATGAGAAAAAAAATGAAAAAACAACTTTGAAAACAGATTTTATAAACTGATCAATAATTCTGGGTTACATAAAACAATGGAAAATATCAAGAACAGAGTAGATTAATGACATTTATCAAATGAAAAAGTTGGTGAAAAATTAATAGCAAAACGAAAGCCTAAAAGAAGTACTATATTTCATGAGAATCTTGCAGCTGTGCATATGAATAAAACAAGTGTATATTTTAAATAAGATCATTTATATGGATATGTCAATTTGAGACATATCAAAAGAGATAGTGTAATATTTTCATTATAAAGTGACGAAACCAAAATATGAAAATAAAATTGAATTGTGTTATCAAGATACAGATTCATGCATTTATAACATAAAAACATACGATTTTTATGGATATGAGAAGTCGATGTTAGATAAAGTTAACACAAGTGATCATCTAAAGGACTATGAATATAACATGCCACAAATAAATAAGGAAGTTTTAGGGAAAATGAAAGATGAGCATAATAGCAAAATAATGACTGAATTTGTTGGTTTAAGAGCTAAAATGTATGCATATAGCATTGATGACAAAGAATATAAAAGAATAAAAGGTTTGAAAAAGTATGCAGTTAATAATAGATTGTAGATTAATACATTATTACATACATACATATATTAATACATACAATAATAATACATTGTAGATTATAAGAAATGTATGTTTAATGAGAAAATGAACAATTCATTCAATAAGGAGTAATAAACACAAAATATATACAATTGAAGTTAATGAACTCACATTAAGCTATTGTGATAACAAAAGGACTATACTAGAAAAAATAGATACATTACTATATGGATATCGAAATGTATAATTGTATTAATGTATATATCAGAACCATCAAAATCAATTCGATTTATATTATCATGTCTAATTACAAAAAAAATTAAACCACTCATTATTAATTGTAATAAAGGTTGGATATGTTGGCTCAATAATAGAATCTCTAAATCCAAACCTCATTTTTGGTGGAAAACTGGCAATAATTTGTATTTCTTAATAATTAGATTTAACATATTTTATAAACATCCCATATGCTAAATTACAATGAACATTTATATTTTAATGGGTCGAAATTAGGCAATTTAGAATCTATAACATTTTTCTTATTCAATAATCATATTTCTCTCAAAAACAAGAATATCACATAGACGAATATCAAATTTACTATCAAACTTGAAATTTAAATGATTTTCACATTGTCTGATGTTAATTCAATTTTATTACTTGAAAATAGTTCAAATTAATTTATAGTATTTTTAAGGATTCAATATTATATTAACTTCTAGGTATATTTATAACTTTATTATTATCAATCAATATTATAATATTGTTGTCTATATTAGGAGCTACAAATTTTGCATGAAAACTAATTGACGCAATAGGTTTATCTGTATGAATTATATCATAATGAAGTTCTATATTTATTACAGAACTATTATATGTTAACTTGGATATTATACTCTTCATTTATTACAAGAATAAGTTTTTAAATGAAAAAAGTTGATTTGGGTGCCTGTGTTTTAATTTCTGAAGGAAATGCTAAAAATTAAAGGAATGACGAACTTTTCCTGCCAATATAAGAGCCATTATAGTTGATATAAGTAATAGTGGAAAGACAAAATTGATAAATTTTATTTATAGGACAGAATAGTTACATTTTAATGAATTGTATGTTTGCTCAAAAAGTTTAAATCATCCCAAATATATTCAGTTATATAACAATTTTGATAAGTTACCTAAAAACATCAAAGAAAACATGGGCAACTTTTTTTAATAACAATAAAGAAATGATCCCTCCCGATCATTGTGAAAATAATATTTCTAGTTATATTTGAAATGTTATTTTAGACAACCAAAATATAATCTGTAAGTATTTGATAGAGGAAGACACAAGAATATATATGTATTTTATATAGCTCGAACTTATTCGAAAGTGCCTAAACAACTTGTAAGAGATAATATGAATTTTCTGTGTATATTTATACAAGATGATACTAACTTAAGGCACATTTATAATAATTTTGTTGGTGGAGTCATGACTTATGAGAAATTTAAAGAGATTTGTGCAACATGTTGGAATGGAGAATATGGCTTCATAACATTAGATTTAAGTAGAAAAGTGATAAAAGGTAAGTTCAGAAAAAATTAAGGATTTTATTATCTAACTCTGTCTACTTCCTTTTGTATACGAGCTTTCCTTATCTTCTTTCACAACTCAACTTCAGCAAACTCTTGCAGCAACAGGAATAAGTTGATCACAAATGTGCTGCTATCTACTCACTGTGCGGCAAACACTCAGCAAGTCACCACAAGAATAATTAAAATTGTCTCTTCATGCATTTCGCCAATTAGCTTAGTTGGCAAGGTGCTCGACTTCAGACTGAAGGTTTCTGGATTCAATACCCTGAGCAAAGAGGATAATTTGTAGTACAAATATGAAGGCACCCATATTTACACTATAATAACCAACCAAGTCATTGCCAAATTTGAGCTAAAAACATTGCTCATGCTCATATAGAAATATATGAGCAGCAGATGCAAATTATATGGTACTGCTCAAGCTATTGATAACATACTCTCTATACTAAATTTATATTATAGCAGATGGATAGCTGGAGTGTCTCATATGGTGTAGACGCCACACCATATGAGAAGGGAGTACCAGAAATAAAAAATTAAAAATGAAAACTCCTCACCTCACCACTTAAAAAAATAAAGGCTGGCCAAGTGGTGAGGCAATGAGTTCACCCCTAGAGTTTTGTAGGTTCTAAAATAAGGCCAAAATAAATAAAAATAGGTCACTGGCAAGGCATTAAGTAATATGTAAATCTAAAAAATAAGGTCACTGGTGCAGCATTAAGTTGCTTGTAAACCTTTTGTAATTTTTAAGAATGTTGATTTAAGGAAAATTTACAAATTATCTATATTTCTTTAATAACTAAACTTTCATAGAATATAATGAATTTAAAAACAAATTGACTAGTGTTGGAAAAAATAACATTTTGTTGTTTGGTAGACAGTGTGAATCATATAACAAAATTATAAATAAAATGAAAGATTTAAAAAATCTAGCTATAGACTGTGGCTAATATACTACAATATAAAGATACAAAACAAGCAATAAGAAAAATATTGTTGAAGATGATACCAATTTATTATAAAAATATGTGGGGTCACCAGCATTCCCCCTCACTTTTAAAGAAAAAATTTAATTTACACTAGTGAATCTGGTCTTTATTCTTTAATTCTTTCTTCTAAAGAGAAGCTAAATTATTTAAAATATGAATTATAAATAAGTTATTCCATAAATTTATTTTTAAATAAATATGCATATGAAGAGTATAAACTACATTTTGGAGATATTAAACAGGGTACCATTCAAATATGCAACCATAATTTGTTAATGAATCTGGTTTATATCAATTATTTATTTCCTTATTAAAAAGAATATATATAGAAATACTTATTTACTACACTCTTACTTGGTGTTTACAATATGGCTGATTCAATATGTAAACAATTAGAAAACATAAAACTAGGAAATGATAATGAATTGACCACATTATTTGATTTAAATAATTTTATTTTTAATGATAAAAAAATTAACTGTTGTATTGGATAAAAATCACGAACCTTGGTTTAGAGGAAAAGATTTTTCTAAAATTTTAAAATACAAAGATAAGAAAGAACCTATCAGAAAGCATGTTAGTGCAAACCATAAAAATGTTTATAAAACACATAGAAGAATAAATATGTTGGTGATGAAGATAAAACACTTCTTAAAAATATTAATATTTATAATTAAGACAATACAATCTATATCAACAATAAAGGATTAATACAACTTTTAATGAAATCTATAATAGCTAATAAATTATTGGTGAAACAAATTTGTAGGCAGCTTAAGTTAAACATAAATGTTTATCAAGAAACAAAATTAACTAAATAAATCTTACATTTTATTAAATGTTTTAAACATTTAAATAATAACCACAATATACTATGGACAATTATAGCATAGATTTTTATTATCCTGATATAAAATTTGCTATTAAATGTGATGAATTTAACCATAAATACGGTGATGCCATACATGAACTAAAGAGGCAAAAACATATAGTTCCAATTAAATTGTAAATTTATAAGAATTAACACAGATGAAGTAGATTTTGATATAGCCAATGTAATTAATCTCAATGTAGTGCATTTATATAAAATAAAATTTTTTGGTGATACCAAATACAGAAAAATATTTAGAATTTACAAAATACCTGATTTATTAATCTTAGAGTTATGAGAATTATGAAATCCCAACCACTTTATATAAATTTCATCTCCTTTACTTTTTAAAACTTTTTCAACCAAATATTCATCAAGATAGTTAGTTATAATTATTTTGTATTAATAAAAACTACCTTTTATTTCTTCTCCATTGGTATATTTTAGTTTGTAAGTTTGCACATCATAATTTAAAACCTTAAAAATAGTAAATAGTTCTGTTATCCAATTCGTTTAATTTTGCTAACATGGACAACATAGTCAACTTTATAGTTTGCTTTAGTAAACATATTCGCAAAATCCTATTGTCTAATTTTTTTAAATTTTTTTTTATTAATTTCAATTGGCTTCATGTCGATAGTTCTATGTTTTGTATTATTGTATTATTTTACTAAGTCATCTAATATCTCTACAAAACTATCTTTAAGTTCGCTGAATCTAAAATAATGATCGATGTTATATTTTTGCGTAAGTTCTTAAATGTTTTTATAAAATTCTAAGCCAGCATCACTTTGAATATTAATTTGTTTTCTTTTTATCAATATTCATTCTAAAGCATTTGCTATACTTTTGGGTGTTTTATCTTTTATAGGTATAGAGAATGCACGTTAAAAAACATTAATAATTGTAATGATATACTTATATCCATTATTTATATGTGATACCCCTTAAAAATTTCCAGTATTAATTTAACAGGATAAATTTGCCATACATCATCCATTCCATATGTTATTACTTTTCTTCTGGGGAAATTTCTTTGTGATGGTTTATATAGTTCATTGATTATTCCTTCTCTTACATTAGGCAATTTTTTTTTAAATATTGATGTATTAGAATTACATATCAAACATTTACTTTCCTGAACTTATTATCCATTTTTAGTAATTTTAGTTTTTACATTATTATTTCTAGTAACATTCTTATGCTACAAGCACCAAGTGTTCGCCATTTAATATTAAACTAATATATTTAACTTTTATATTTCACAAATATTCCTATTATAGTCATAAACCCATAGCTATATCCGGATATTTATTTATTTTTTACTTTAAAAACCAATTTATCACCTTTGTAAACATCAAAAGGCTTACTATAATCTATTTTCTTAGAATCGTTATTAACAGTTAGAGTATCATCAGATAAATTATGAGTAATTATTTTATAAAGAGTACATTCCATCAATAAAGAAAAGAAGATTGATTATCTAAATGAAAAGTATCACATTTTTACGACACTTTCAGATAAATAAAATATATGAGACTTTTCTGCAATGCATTTTTCAACTTTTGAGTTAACACGCATATCACAATAATTCAAAACTGATTGGTTTAAATTTTGTAATTTATCAGCTATTTATTTATCAAAAAATCTTTTGTTGACTGCATCTTTTCTATCTATAGGATAAGCCATATTATTAATTCTACAATTTTGAATAGAAACATAATCTTTGTTTAGACAAACTTTACTGAGTTGATCTTGTAAAGCAAAAACAATAATATTGTATTTTTAATTTACATATGTTTTTAATGCCTAATCAGAAACAATAGTATTGTATTTTGAATCTACATATTTTTAAAATGCATAATCAACTATATTTTTTATCAAAACATATTTTATTGGCTGCACATTTTTCGTTTATAGGGTCAGCTAAACAAGAAATTCTACGACTTTGTAGAGAAACATATCTTTCTTGTATAGCCAAATCTTTACTTATACAGTATTGTAAAACAGAAGAAATAGTATTGTATTCTTACTCTACATCTTTTTAAATCAGAAAACATAATATTGTAATTTGAATCTACTGCTTTTTTTAATGTATAAAGAGAAACAATAGTATGGAAACTTGAATTTACATCTGCTTTTTAAGCATAAGCAGATGTTATAGGTGTAGTAATAGATAAAACAGTTTTGTATCTTGAAACTACATTGTTTTTTAAATTTTTTGTTAGCAAAAGCTGAAAAAAACTCTTGTAATTTGAATCAAATATTTTTTAAAAGTATAAGCATTGGTGTCAAAATTGGATTTAAAGATCTGATTAATTGTTTCCCAAATATATCTGTCATGTAATAATAAAAAAAAAATATATCGTGAAACCTAATTCCTCTCGAAAAATAAGTAATACAATTTTTAAAAATGTCCACATTTAACTGAATTAAAATTCTGACTTATATTATCGCTATATTAAAAATTTCTCTATTTGAATAAATAAATAAAATCATTAGGAATATTATCTCCAAATTAATAAAAAATAGTAAACATCATTGTTTTCTTTGAAATAAACCCAATGATTACCTGTATTTGATGAAATGTCTAAATTAACCACAGCACATTCATTTTTTTGCATTCTATGTGGTAATTCATCAATCATATAAACATTTATAAAAATTTTCAAATTTAGTATTGTTATATATTTTTCAATATCGATATCAGATAATGGGGATATATTCAAATTTTTTTTGGCCATCCTCTTTTGCAACTAACCACTTACTGATTTATTTTAAAATGTTATATTATGTCTCTGTTGTTCTTCGAATTCTTTTTTATTTTTTCTAGTTTGTTTAATAGAATTATTAATTGCAGTAGCTCCTCCTGCTAAAGACCCAAGTGCACCTAAAATAGAGGAAAAAAAAAAACAACAGAAATTGGCATAAAACCACCATGATGTACATCATTTCCAGATTTTTCTTTGCTTATATATTTGATTGTCAGTAGTGGTAAAGTTCATTTCAGACCTTTGCCAGCTTTCAATTTTTTAAATTTTTCATTCATGTTTATCTTTTCTTAAAAATGTATCTATACCCAAATCGCTTAATTGAGCAATGTGTATATCGAAAGTTATATTTGTTACATTCATTTATAATGAAAAAAATATTAATAATTTAATACATTTTAATATCCCATCCTAATTTTCTTTATGTAAACATAGTTGAAGCAACAGTTGCAGAAGCAATTTTTTCCACCAATTGGATTATTTTTATCATGCATAATTTCTTTTACTTCCTTTTGTAAAATTTTGTCAGCTTCATGTCTAAATTCTACATCTTTATGATGTCTATAAGCAATATCATTATATTTACATGCTTGTCTTATTTATTTATTCCATTGTCTCCTTATTCCAGTCTTTTGCTTAATTTTGTAAATGGTCCACAGTAATTATAACCAGGCAAATGCATTTCAAGAAAATTTATATAGTTTAAGGCCCAATTTATTATACCTTTATCATGATGTTCTGGACTCTAAAGAGAATGTGCTATTTCATTTAAGACTCTTATAAGATATGGAATTCCCTTTGGATTACTAATAACAAATTCATAAAATTTATTGCTCAACATATTCATTATGCTTACTTCTTCATTGTAATAATTGTTGTTTCCAACATTTTCTTCACCATGAATAACTAACAATCTGCCGACCAATTGTCTAACATCTCCAATCCAAACGTATTCTTTTGGTAAAATATTGTATTATTTTATGCCTTCACCACATCTAGGAGTTCTTGAAGAAATCATTCTTTGGGGTGTGTTTGGCACTGATCTAGAAATTTGATTTTCTTAAATGATGATCACAAATTGGTTTAATTATATTCTCATACCTCCAACTTCTATTCGAGTTTACTCTCCCACTGCGATCATATTTTTAGTATGCAACACTGGTTGCTATAACAATGTCTGTGTAATTTTATAGTCATTATAGGTGTATTTATATTCAATATCTGATCAGTAATTTTATGTTAACAAATTAGGAAGTCCTTCTGTTAATTTATATTCTTTACGATCAACAGATAGTTTATAATTACTTAAAGTTAATTTTGTATCTCCAATGTCAAAATGATACTCCTCTTCTCATAAACCTTACATTCCATCAATAACATCAAGTCTTTCGAAAATTTCTTTTCCGAGATTTATATTAGAATCGGGTTGCGTTAAATTTTTTATGGGTTTAATTCGCATTTGCTCTTACAAATTAGGAGATTTATGTTATGAAAATAATTCTCTATCAAATGATGTTTCTTCTGGTGTAGTTGGATAATCTATATTTTTTACTGCTACAGGCACTAGTGTAGTAATTAAATTTTAATATTTTCTTCACGTGTTTTTTCTACTTTTTTAAACCAGTATTTCGTAATTCGTCGATTAAATTGGTGTTGATTTTGATAAAGCTATTGGAGCAAACACAATTTTTATGTTATTCTAATTAGCCAAAGTAATCTAAATTGTGATTATTTTAAAGAAGAAATAATGAAAAAATAATATTTTTTATAATTAATAAATGGAGGAAGTAAACAGTTCTATGGAAACACCAAAACGTTTCGACAGACGAATACAAATTTTTAGATGTATAGCTAAGTTGTTTAATCGAAAGAAAAAAAATCATTTTGTTAAACCTGAATGAGAATTTTCTCCTAGTGTCAATTTTATTTGAGAATTTTTTTAAAGGGGCAAATATGCTTATATTTCAATTTTTTTTTATAAATGCAGTAGGTATGTAGTGCGAATATTAGCGCAGCACACTAAATTAGATAAAATTCATGCAAATTAAAGCCAAAATCTTGTAAATTTCTCATTTTCTGGAGAATCTTTTAAATTGCAGCTTAATATTAAGCAAATATAAGGCCAAAATTAAACAAATTTCATCATGTTTCAAGCCCCTGTGAGCATGCTTTTTTATAGCCTAATATGCAAGCTAAATGATCATATTATGATAAAATTCCAGCACAATTTTTTTGTTCTTCTTAATAAAATTTTTTTTTCATAAATCACAATGGAATCGCTTCTCAACAAGTTGAACAATGCGTTTGAATTCACTAAACTACAAAATCTCGAACAAAATAAATGGTATGCTTCTACAGATTCTCGAATTTATGAATCTAATTTTGGTAAAAAAATTAATTATATTCTAGACGGTAAGTATAACATTACATTACTAGATCGATATCGAAAAATATTTGATAAAAATAGCTTGGAACTAATAAATGAGAAAGAAGTTTTTATGAAATATAGAGGTTTAAAAGAAATGAAAAACCTAAATTTTATGCATGATTTAGAGTTCTCTCAAGAATTACATCAAATTTTGTGATTTTTTTACTAATTGATTTGACTTGCAGTTTTAGATTAAATTTAGCTTATTTGACTGGTAAAAATATCCTTCTCAGCAAGTTTTTTTTTAGAAAAGTTTTGCTTGATTTAGATTGCACATTTGTATTAAATGAGCTTATTTTGGCTTTAATTTGCTTGATTTTGAGAATAGCATCGAAGAGATAAATTATGTCTCCAGAAGATTTGAAAAAGTTGCTTGGAAATAAGACATTTACCCGATTTTTAGTACAATTATTGCGTTGTGCTTGGATCCGCATTACATATAATGAGGAGTAAAATGTTATGTTATATTATTATTAATTTTTATTATTTTTACTGTAAATTTCTTGTTTTCGGAGTTTGTTCGTAATCAGAAGTTTTTAAGTACAAAAAATAAGAAATTATCTTATAGTTACATTACACTTTGTAAGCGCTGTGTTTGCGCAGTATTATTTCTCAAGTTGTGATATAACAACATTGTCTTTATCTTTCTATTTGCCTGTGCCAATATGGCGTCAAATGTGCCACAATGACGTAACTTGCAAGTGTGTGCGTGAGGTAGAACTATAAGGAATGAGGTATTGAAGGTCAGTTTAAATTTTGTAATGTAAATATTGTGGCGCCATATAAATGCCGAAGTAAATGTGCGGGTTCTGCATGTCTATTTTCATTTTCAAATTGTTTATTTTTGGCTCCTGGAAACCTCTTTTGAGGTTGTCGCCTGAATGACAAGTTTGAAGTTTTAACAGGCTAAATCAATATGATTAAAATTTTTTAATGTATGGTTTCTTGTTTTTCAGAATTAAGTTTCGGGGTCATCTGCATTAATTCCATCGGATGTTTGTTTGCGATGAGCAGCCACCACCACTGTCTAGGCCTGAGCGCCCCAAACGGAGAAATTCAGCATATCAAGTACTTGTCCGATCAGATTGGTGCACTGTATTTGAACGACGAGTACAGCGATGTTGTTTTGAAGATTGAAGGCCAGCCTTTCCACGGACACAAAGCAATCTTGGCGGCGAGAAGCGAATATTTCAGGTAGGTCATCCTGTGCAAATTGACCGCAACCAGTGGACAGGGATATGTGAGCGAGTGCTGACTGGGTGGAATGTGGTATAGTCCATGTCCGCACCGCGCTGTGCAGTGAGCCGCGCCCCGCCGTCACTGAGTCATGACAGTCATTGATCTCCCGCCCACGCATCACGTCGAAATGTGTTCTGTACCCTCGGTAGTAATGTTATTATTGAAGATAAAAGATTGAATTTATATTGTGGCGTGTTCGAATACACGTTTTTCATACTTTATGAAGGAATTAGTGTACCGCCCGGTACCATGTGTTAACACACAGGTAAAGGCTGTTTTTTTTTGTTTTATTGCATCTGTAAGATCTTTTTTTCAATACATAGCTGTATAAAGATATTGGAAAAGCAAATTACAGTATACAAAGTTCACAATAAAGTGAGCACTTTTGAAATCAACCTTAGAATATAGTCACTGCCCCTGCCTGCATATATTTTAACGGGCGCACTGAGTAACATGCACCCAGTAAAGTTTGTAACGATGAATGGGAGAGTAGTTCCATGTCTTAATGTTGAATCAAAAGTGTTAGGTAAAGATTTGTGAAAATTTTAATTATTTTGTTCGCTTTGTTTTTTTTTATGCATCTATGTGTAAGGATAAGCATATTTGTAAAATATTTACTTTTACATTAATCTACTTTCACTTTATGATGCGTGAATAAATTGGGGAGGCATATGGTAATTTTAATTTTACATAAGGCGGAAGAATACACAATATGCATACAAGTACATCTTAAGCAGGGCTTTCAAAAGTGCTCGGTTTACAGTGAACAGCCTATAATTACATCACAATAATGTACTGCTGATGTTTTTTTTTCCTCCACAATTTAATGGCATCCACGAGAATGTGGGGGATTTTGGGCAGGGACAAATTCAGAATGATATATAGACATTGATGATTAATACCTAATTATAATTACTAGGAATTTTGGAGGGCTTCACGTAATTTGCTGTAAAAAAAATGTTATTGTGAGGAGGGTTATCAAGATCGTGGTGTTTATGCAGTAAAAGATGTATCATTTACATCCAATATATTTATATTGGGTTGCTGAATTGTGTTACATAAGAATACTGTTTGAAACACATATTTATTGTGTAAATCGTCATTTACGGGGTATACGTATGCCAGGGTGGTGAGGTTATACAGATAAACAACACTGGTATCGAACAGTGTCAGGACATTATGTAATTCTGGTGATTTACTCGAGGCTTACCTGGTCTATATTCACGAGAGGGTAATACTATGTAATGTATTATTAGTAGAATAAATATACATATCGTAGATGATGCAGAAACCCCGTTCAAAGACGGTATTTATAAAAAAGAAATGTATAATGCTATGTTACTTTTCAATACACTGTAACCAATGAGACAGGAAATCAATGAGTGTCTAAGTTGGTTGATGTCAGGTGGATTGTGGGAAATTGCCAGACTTTAGTCCTGTCGGAGGTTTGGGATTTGCGAGTGCTTAAACACGCGTTTTATTGCAATTCATGTTGAAGTGTTAAAATATGATTGTGTGAAATTGCGAGGGTTTGTATGCTATTATAGCAAGGGAAAAGTTAACTTATAATACTTGTGCGGTGATTAGTGTTGTGTCTGTGTAGTGTCATCAAATGGATCAGTGTTGTCTTGTGCCTAATCATGTAGGCCTTATGAATAGAGATTGCTTTCGTAAGTAGTAACCAAATTAAATGTAACTTTATGATAGTGGGGAGAATGAAGATGATCAGGGAAGTTGCGGGGTACGAGTGTAAAATATGTGTACATTTTCGTGATATAATGTTCCCCCTCGAATTACCTCCAGTTCATAGTCCTCCCCACTATCGAATTTGTAACTTTTATTAGTAATAGTGTCAATTTAGGTATTGTTCGGTTAGATCTTCGTGCAATTAAACATGCTTTCGTAATAAAATATTACGATTAAGCTATATCAGGAATATCACGGCAAAACGACCTAACCAAACAATACCTGAATTCACAATATTATCAATACACACACAATTGTTACTGTAATAATGTATGCTGATCAAGTGTAGCGCCCTTGCAAGGAAAAATACGGTGCAAGCGTAGCCACACATTATGTACCGAGCTAGAGTCCCAGCGCCAGCAAGGGAGTAAATTCCCAATACGGTGATTCAAGGCGTGCCTGCAATGTTCTTTTTATGGTGATGCGAACATTGGTGAAGCTTGGAGTTTTCCCAGAAATGATTTTCATGTGTAGCTCATTTGTATTGAGAAATAATGTGTATGTTATTAGTAATATTGTGGATTTATGTACTGTATTGATTGATAAGGTGGTTTTGCGATCTGATGTATTTTTGTGATATTCGTGATAGAATTGTTATACGTTATCACAAAAACACTCATAATTGCAAATAGATGTAATCAAACAATACCTAGATTGACAGTGTTACCAATGCCATTTACAAATGCAATAGTTAGGAGGGGTATGGACTGGAGGGAAATTGCAGGATAAAATTTTATAATTTAAAGGTTATAACATATTGAAATGTTACAGAGTATTGTTTATATATTTTCCTCAATATTATTAATTTTTCTCAGTATTGTTTATTTATTTTCCTTGAGTGTTTGTGTTTACATGATTGTTGTTTAGATATTGTTTACTAACATTTGTAAGGCATTTAAGTGTATATTTTTATATTTTGATGTTCCAGTATTCAGTGTTTACATTTTGAAATGATTGTTCATACTAAGGTGTAATGTTTACAAACATTAAAGTTAGGTTCAATGTTTTGATGTTTTGAGTGGGAAAATGAAATATTTATTATTACCTTTGCTAATATGTTTCTGCAACCATATGTTTTTGAGAGTATGCTGAAAGCAGCAGTTGGATTTTAAATGCATTGTGTGATAAACATAATTTTATTTTATTTTAAGATTTAATATGTGAAAACGTTGTAAGGCGTTCCCTTACAGTTGGTTCTTACATATCATTTCCCTCAATATTCATTTTATCATAAAATAGTTCACATGTTACTGCATCATCATATTTTGATCCCCTGCTTAAATATCAATGTTTACTGTCTTTTTATTGAATATATTGGGATATATGCATCACAAATTAAATTTGAGAGGTTAAACCAACACACTTGAAAACTGTCCGTAAGTTTTACGGTTAATCTTTGCAATTTATACTACATGGAGAACAATATTGATTTTTGAAGAAGGGCAGATATGGTGAAGGTAACCAGGCAGAGGTTTGTGTTTGCTTGGAATATATTTTGGAACATTTTTTTGAGAGACCCAGAAATGGAGACTTCTATAAGGAGGCTTGATGAAACAGGTAGCCTATGCAGTTACTACTGTCGTGCCGAGCCAAATGATTGGAGGATGAAGAGGATGTCCTGCAGTCCTGGAGAATACTGTTCACTCCTGATGACTGCTACAGCTACGATGGCAACTAATTGGACCAGTGTTGCTACCCAATTTTCATCAATTATGGTTTGGTGAGCCTTTGACTTCAATGGCAACCAGATATTCATGACTTTGTGTCTATGTTACGTCAACTAAGGCTGACGTTTTCATTTATGTTTGAAACGGCTGCTGGATGGACATCTTTCACGTATTGAGCTTGCGTTTTCAAATCTCTTCAGACAATGTTTTATCAAAGAAGCTAAAGTTCAGAGGCCCTAATCACAATAATTAAAGAGTTTTCGTTGCTTCATAAGACAAAGTAACTAGCCGAGAGCATATAAAATATTTGCTTCCATTGAACATTTTGTTGAGCTAAATAGTAATCTAAATGTATTCATCATTATGATATATGGTATTTTATCATCTTCTTCGTATGTTAACAGATAATAGTTCATTCTTCTATTGAATATTAATTGTAAGATTGAACCGTAACTGTAACATGTTGTCATGTGTAGTGTTGTCTATTTATTAAAGTTATAAATTTGATATTTTACTTGTGCTTTCTGTAGGTGGAGCCTATCTTAAAGTTGCACTATTACAAGTTACTGCTCTTATGATCCTAGGAAGCATGATAATGTATGGTTATAATTCTGAAGGTAAATCTTTTTTCATACTTTTCTTGAATAGAACCAATAAGTTGATGTTCACAAATATACATGTCAAAAGGCACCCATATCTCTACATCAATGAACTATTCTCTTATAAATAATTCTGTATGAAACACTACAACGTAATACGCTGTAAGAATATGTTAATTAAAATTTGTATGTTTTCTTTTAATGCCTGTTCTTCAGTATTTGCAAAGTTTAACTGGAATAGAATGTCACAAGTGAAAGTGTGTACGCAACGCCTCTGACATCATGCATTTGTTTATGCTATGGAGGACACAGCCAGGTGATCAGCTGATTTGGGGGTGTGATTGATGTGAGCATACATATGTATCTAATTCTCAGGTTGATCCTTTTCAGAGGTCTGTCTGTGATTGGTTATATATGTATGCCGCCAATATTCTGAAAGTTTGTTCTTGGCTGGAGAATGGGGGGCTTAATCGCTATGACCAACTTCACACTGATGGTTTTATGATACATTGACCTGGTTCTAGTACGAGAGGAAGCCTTCAACAATTGCAAGGCCATTGTTGCGAAGAGCATACTCAAGAATTCAAGACAGTTTGGGCAAGATCCCTGAGTATAGCGTAGGTCAGGTAGGTTTTCTAGTTGGGACAAAGTCAAGTGTTATTGGTGTGACCACTCTCCGACGCTTTATCTGTTGAATGCTCGGCAGCGATATGCTCCTCTCTGGTTGGCTTGTAGAGTGTATCTGTGGCACAACAGCGGCAGACACCGTCTATGGAGTAGTGGTGCTGGAACTGTCAAGGTACTCTTGAGGTAGATGTGGTGAGATTACTACGTATGTTTCAGGTAGTAGGGTAGGGTCAAGGCCTATGAGAGTGTGGTCAAAATGTAATGTAATAGATGTTCTAGTTCTGGGCGACCTGCTGCCCGTGTAGGAGGTACGAATACAGGATTTTCCTCCTCTATTGATTCTGAATGACTTGTTCCAATTGTTTTAGGATTAAATTTGATTTGGACGTATGCCCTCCCTTTTTAGAATAAGGCATGAGGGCTGGAGTAACTAAATTAAGGCAAAGCCGGTGATGGAATATGCCCTGATCGTGTACTTCTAATCCAACTATGTTTGCAACGTGCAATCTCGCTCTCGTGTTCTGGGTCCGAATAAAAAACAGCGGTGGGTGGAACTATCCGCCGTCGCCAGCTGTGAAACAGAGCTTCGGATTTAACACGTTCACTCAAGTAGGTTTAGGTGAGTTTCTACCGTGGGTCCAATGGTAAAAACAGTCCTCTCACCATCATGGTCGTTCTCCAGCAGTGGCAAAGTAAGAGACTATTTAAAACATTTGATTCCACTGGCAGAATGTTTTCCTAGTGCTTTTGGGCTCTCCTGAAGATTTACCAGCAAGATACACAATATTTTGCCGGCGGATCTCAGTTTGCCTCTTGAGGTTTGGTGTAACTGGCTTTGTGGCTCAATATGCGACAACCGGCTTTACCCTAATGCATACTAAGTTCTCTGAATCAAAAACTTAAAGTTCTAACAAATGGGGTTCATCAAAGCTCAAATAAATAGAACTATCAACCATTTATATTTGACGAAAATCATACATTTTATGGAACACTTGACTCCACACACTCCTGAAATAAAAAAAAAAAAAATACAAACAAAATTAAAATTATTTAAAATTATAATTTTAATTTCACGGAAGTTGAATTACATTTAAGTCAGGTGAAAGCAACCTGGTAAAGAATAAAAAATTTTGAAAACAATATTTTTCTATGAAAGATAATTAATTAGACAATTAGCCACAATAATAAACCCTATCTGAATCAGAAGGGAATGCCCTGAAGGGACCTAATTGTCAACAGGGGTTCTTTACCAAAGGGAGAAGTAGGCTTGGCTAAGGCCTTAAGGGGTGCCCAGAAGGGGATGTGGTCGCAGTGATCTACGGTTACCTGTATGGTAAAGTGGTAGGAAGAGGTTGAGGAGTGGTAAGGGATGATGGAATTAGGATCCTCTGGTAGGTGTTGAGCTCCCAGGAGAGGTTGGCGGAGACAGAAGAAGTGGACAAAGATTATTGTTAGGCAGTAAATTTTTTGAGGTTTAGCTAAAATGATTTATTTGCTTACTTGTTTATATGATTACAAAAAATTTTTTTATATCTATCAAATAAGGTCAACATCTTACTGTTTTTGTTATGGATGGGACACTCCATTACAACATTAAGTATAGGTGGTTCATGATAAATTGAGTACTCTCTAAATCAACTTGGAAAAAAATCACAGCCTCGTACCTGCATACATTTTAACGTTGCAGTACTCACTAAAGTTGGCATCAATTTAGTAGTAGTTTCAGATCTTAATGCTACTAGACACAATAATAACCTAGCAGTTTCATTTCAAACAGTTCACAGCTTTGCCATTAACATGTTGGGCACCTTTTATAACATTTAAGTTTAAATCACCACGTAAAAATTCTCAGCTTTGTAAATATATATTATTTTAAGGTGATCTCCCAAAAATTCAACAACATATTTACTTTTCATCTTCTCAAATACAATAGCCACAGTGAACACACAACAAATATTATTTCATTGTCAATATGTATGTAATTGATCAGAAATATGTAAACACAACAAAAATGCAGAGAAACAAATTGCAATACGTACTTGAGATAATGTCTCGTAATTAATTAAAAATATTGTTACAAAATAATGCCATTTGCCACTTCAACAAATTTTGTCACATAAGCATTAGCATGTTTCCCTACTTTGCTGCTGGCCACAGCTAATGAGTGAGTCACCGAAGCCTGCAAAATGTTCAATCAACCTGCTGGTTCGCTGGGGTGAACATAAATTTTGCTGTGCCAGCCAGCAGTGATCCAAGGCGCAACAATGTTATCTGCAAGATGACTGTCGCCTTGTCAGCAAGTGATTTTACATCACCCCCTGGTTGGCTCCCTATGAGCTCCTTCAGCGGAATTGCAACATTGAACTTGGACAGCATAGTACCCAACATATTGTTACATAGTGCTGTCTTGAGTCACTTCCCGTTCCCTTCTGCTCAAGCATGCGAGGCGCTGTGTGTCAAGAGCATCACTTGTAACTCAGTGTTCAGTGGTAGAGAGCCAGAGAGTTCTCTGTAGAGTTGTAGACAGTTACTGTGAGAGAAGAGATTACGTTCTTAATTTTTGTACATTGTATGCACTTGGCGTAATAATTGAAATCCAGAGTTTCAATACTTTGGGTCAGATACTAATAGTTTAATATATCCAGGTGGCAAGTCAGCTTAGCTGTGTGGTTAGGGAGTGTAGTGGGCTTGGCTGAGCTATGTGGTTTTCATTCAAGTAAAAGGGTCGTCCGGTAACTGCTGTGGCGTTTTTCTTACTTTGCATTACCTTACCACCCCCTTATGTCGGGAAGGCAGTTCGCTGGCTAAGAACTCTGCCTTTCTGCGGGGATGTGTTACACAACTTGGCTGCGGCTGACTGGAGAGTGTGCACCTCCTAGCCAGTGCAGTTCACTTCCCAGCCAGTGACTATGTAGTCCGTGGTACACGCACCCTGGGTAGTCCCCTTTTCTGCAACATTGTTCCTGGTCCGGGCTTCGGCTCTGTGGCTCCAGGGTATGCACTTGCCAGAGGGGAGAAGTGTGTTTGGCGGTGTGATTCACACCCCGACTGTGGCTGATTTGGGGGGAGGGGGGTGCACCTATTAGACAGTGCAGTTCACTGTGGTTTGCGGGGACCGTGGTCACCTGCTCAGGACGGCCATAATTACCCCCAGCTAAGGACTTCCTCTGAACCGCCCTCCCCCCTTCTGTATTTCCTTTAGATCATTCCAACTGTCCTGTTGATACCTAGAACCCATCGTCATGGCAGACAATGTGTGAGACACTCTTAGTGAGAGCGTAAACTGTGGTGCCTCTCAGCTCAGACCCAACTCAGCACCCCGATGAGCGCACCCCTAGATGAGGTTCCCTGTGTTCTAATACAAGCATACACGGATCTGATGGAGGTGGGCTTGGACAGGAAAGTGAGCAACCCATCAGCCTGAAGGACACTCCATCCTATCTACTAGTCCCATTGGTTGATGCCAGGCCTATACATCAGCCACACCACCACTTCCCACCACCACTTCCCACTACTTCCCCAGTCCAGTTGTCATCATGTAGGAAGCATCGGCGAGACGCGGCGACGGCTTGAAGATGTAACCTGTGTACCCATCTAGATATTGAGAGGGCATGCCTCTGACAGAATGTAGGGAACGAAGAGTAAGAGTTGCCTACCTATAGTATCCCCAGCAATTCCCATTATCTGCCATCAACACCAGGCGCACGGCTGAAGGGTGGAATCAACTTCTGCACCCACTGAGCAATAGTCCCCAACGTGCTCCGGTGTGCTCCACCTACTCCCCCAGAGTTCGAGTCCATGACTCGGGCACACTAGAGCAGAGCCAACTGGGTCACGTACAGCAAGAACTAACCAGGAAGTGGTGAAACCAGGTATTTCTCATCGTCCATCCCACTTGCACCCAATATCCACTTGTTAAAAGTTCAGGTAATGTCTGAGCTGGACCAAGTGATAGAAAGTGACTGGTATTTAACGCAGTGTAGTCATTAGGACCACTTGACAATGGTCACAGAGGTCTTGAATTGAGTGTTGCCGCAATCTGGTCTAAAACAATTCCCAGTTCTTCATACGTCAGCAACTGGGTCCCCACAGCTCTCTTGAGAATGAACTTGACAGATTTGGTACCTGCCTCCCAAAGTCTGCCTAAGTAAGGAACTGCTGGAGGGTTGAAGTGCCAGTTAACCTTATGTTCTGCTAAGATGTCTGAACGGTTTGTGTGTCACTATCAGTAATAAATCTCTGCACGTCTTCCAGCTGATGGCTAGTGCCAACAAATTTGGTGGCTTAGTCGTTGTAAGTGTTGGCATGCTGCCCATATTGGGTGACAAATAAAAAATCTTCCATTAATGATTCATTTGATAAATCTGAAATAAGTTCTAGAAGTATGTCCTGTTTTGTGAAGCACACAAATAGGCATATGTATGCCTGCAGCGTATGAGACTTTCTGAGTCTAGCCATGATGATGGAGCAGAGATCTCCATAATCTGACTCAAGTGTTCATAAACAGCTGGCCTGGCACAGCCTTGCAGCTGGAAGACATCTTATGATATGTGTGAGGTGTTTGGGATGGGTTCAGAAGCAACGTATTCATTTATGGAAATTGCTGCGAATGAGATTCCTGGCACCAAGTACTCCAAGTTCTCTCTGAAGCAGTGAGTGCAGAATCTGGGGACCTAGGTGCAAAATCTGTAAATGAAGCTCATCAATCAGCAGCACTGCAAGACTGCAATTTTTGGGAGAAGGATTGGGTGTGTCTCCTTTAATTGCAATTCTGCCATTTGCGGTCAACCACCTACTCTCAGGATGCCTTCAGAATCTACAAAAGGAGTTAGCTTCTGGGTGGATGAAAAACTAGGTTGATGTCTGGCAATTTGAGCAAACTCTTCAGCAAACTCTTCAGCAAACTTTATTTGTGAGATCTTGATTAGGATATTCAGTGCCCTTTGCATCTCATCCAATTAAACTGGACTTATGGTAGGTGCCATGCCTGGATGAACTGCCTGCCGAAATTTGCAAAACAATACAACTATAGGCCATTCACGGTTACTTCACACTTTTCTGAAGCCTTGCTAAAGTTATAATTCTGGTTACAGATTACGTACCCTTCCGCTACATGTAATCATAAACACTGCCATGTAACTTCTACATTTTAACTGTCAAATGCTTTGTGTACTGTTTTCAGCTTTTCAAAGAATTCTGCCGTAATTCAAAAGCCATTACATGTGCATGCTCACAATTTAGACCTATAACCATATTTAGGTCAGCTTTATGTATGACTTTTTAACAATGTCTGTATTGACAATTGTTTATGTGGTTATTGTATTACATTGTTAACATATTTGCTTTATACACAATATAGCCTAGCACATTACACATAATACATGTTAATATTTTACTGTGACTGTTTAACTAAAACTGCGAGGGAAAGAACTGTAGTATTTAACTTCTTGTTACTGATATATTTTGGGTTATTTTGTCACAAGGATGGTGTCAGTTGGAATAAATATTAAAATGAAGGAGCAGCCAATCTAATGAAAAAGATAGTAAATTCGTGTCACTAATTTTTTTACTTAGCAGCGACAAACTTAAGACAGTAGTGAAAATGCACACAAATATGCCTACCATTAGTTTTACTCCACTCGTATGTCTTTGTTTAGGTAGTTTATGTAAAGTTTATTTATTATTTATTTAATGTTTTCTGGCTGGGCTGAGTAATTTGTTGGGATTGTGGCAAACATTAAATTCCCAGATACGTAAGCACCATACACAGTTGTATTTCAAACACCTAGGGAAAAGTTACAATGTTATGATGAATAAACACTCATAACTTAAAAATAATTAGTCATAAAAACAGTTTACGGTTAAAACTCATAAACTTCGCACTTACAATACTTGCATGAGAGGTACAATCTGCTGGGTTCTGTTCACTTGGAACGTCATGCCACCAATCAACAGAGGTGCAGCTCTGAATTTCACTTATGTGGTTGCCAACAAAGTTTTTCATGAAAGTACTACTGAAGAGTCGGTCCAAGCATGTGTGTATTCAATGGACAAAATTGAAGAGTACACTCATTTGAGAGGAGCCACTGTGGATTTAGGAAGCAGCAAATGGATGGTGACCACACTTGAGCAGGACACTTATGGGAGATACACAACCCTTCTCTGAGCTGTTGGAGAAACCATGCAGTTCAAATATTGAGTTTGCACTGTCAAGGGTGATAAATGAGGAATGGTTATAGTGGATCGGTATAACAATTTGTTTTGAATTGTTTATTTGGCAATTATATCAGAAGCTGGGCAGATCCAACAATCAGTACTGGTCAGTCACAGCTATTGTATCAAATGCTTGGCTAATAGTGTTAACAGTGACAATCATCCCACTGGTTCAGAGCTTCGAGATATGTCCAAAAGGATTCCATGTTTTGTCAGAACCAGGGGTCTCAATTGAATATTGTAACTGAAAGTATCTGTGCCTGGGTTCCATTGCAGTCCTAGAGCCTTGACATATTGGTCTTTATCAAAAGAGCAGGATCTTCTCTGTAGAGTTGCATATCCTCTGGACACAAGTCTTTCAGCACAGCAGGGTAGTTGCTGGTGAACATGCAAAGCTGGAACCCACCTCATGAGAGCAACTGTTGCAGTTCCTGTCTCAGCTTCACAGAAGTGACATTGCTTGTCCCCATGACCACATCGACATAACAGTGTCGGACAACAAAATGCAGCACTCTCATAGACTTCCTTTTGATCCTCTGCCAGCTGGTGCAGAATTCTGAGAGCGAGAAATGGCGCTGAACTAACATCATGTAACCTTTCGGTTTTTGAGGTTTTTATTTTGTCTTTTGGTTTCAGTTTATTTGGTTGTGGTGGTGAGTCATAAATACAATTTTCAGATTAAGATTTGGTGGATTATAAGTAGAGTGCAGTTTATATTTATTCATATCAAGAGTTTTTGGTGTAGAGGGCAGTTGGAGGTTATTGTTCATTAGTAGTTAGATGGTAGTCAGTATTTCATTTTGTCGGACATGTGAATTTAAAGAAGAGTATCCTGATTGGCTCTCGTCTTGCCATTGTTGATTGGATGAGTAGTTTGGCATGGTCAGCCGACAGCCAATCAAAGCACTTCTAGGTGACTTGCCTTGAGATCTGGCTGGCATTTAAATTAAGCTCGAGTGAGTGGAAACGATGAAGTGCAGTGGAGTAGGAGTCTCCTAGGTCAGGGTCCTGACTCTTGAATGGAAGTACAACACTGTAGCGACCATTTTCATCACGAGC
Source organism: Dryococelus australis (assembly GCA_029891345.1). Taxonomy (NCBI): domain Eukaryota; kingdom Metazoa; phylum Arthropoda; class Insecta; order Phasmatodea; family Phasmatidae; genus Dryococelus; species Dryococelus australis. The sequence continues at coordinate 156,679,424 of CM056995.1, forward strand.
AAGAGCTTAGTCTTCAGCAAACAACTTTTCACAGAGTTCTTCTGGTGGTGGTGGTGGTGTTGGTGTTGGTTTTTCAGCAGGCAGTTCTTCCATTCTCCAAAGTCATTCCACAACAGGGTCCAATGATGGGCTTAACAAATTGGAAACCACAGAGAATGACAAAATATGTGAACTGCACAATAGGCAAACTGCTTTTGACTTTTCTCATCACAATCCAGCAGATGTGTTTGCCCAGAGCTACTGGAGTACTAAGTTGCCCTCCACACTTACTTCCCTTCAATACGTAAGGAAAAAGCTCCACCCAGTAGCATGTCAATTACCCCTGTAGTCGCAAAGGCTGGGCATGACAACTGAAGATTGACAAGATGGCTGTAGGCTTGGGGGTCTAAAGGTGCAGATTGAAGGTGTCCTGTTATGTGAGGTAGCATTAAGGCATCTATTGAAAAATAATGTCTCTGTCTGCCCACAAGTCTTGAAGCAATCGTAAGTGCTGCCTGAGAGAGCATGTGAAGTAGTTTAACGTACTTCCTGTGAGGGATACCCAAGTGAGACAGCTAGCTGCTTTGGTTGGCACTACATTCTAAACTAAGGCGTGAGGCCCTAATGCAAGTATAAATTCATTGTGAAACAGCGTGACGCCAGTGTATCTTTACAGTATGGTAAAGTTGTATGAATTCACTCTCGTATACTGAACAGTATGCAAATTGGAGTTTATAGGTGATATACCTGACCTTCATTTTTCTTGCTGGCATTAAATGGAGTAGTTATGTTTGCATAGTTTTCAGATTTGTAATTAGTGGTTACTAGTGCATGTTTTGATGAATTTTTGTACCTTCCCAGGCAGTAGGTTAAGATCCTGGTCAACTGTTGGGTATAAATGGAACAAGTGTTGTTCTGATAATAAACAGCTGCATATTGTGGTGTGATTTTTTCAGGGCTCTTCTCTTTGGAGGAATGCGAGAATCTCAGCAGAGTGAAATTGAGTTAAAAGGAACATCACTGGTAGCTTTCAAATGTTTGCTGAAGTACATCTACACTGGCCACATGTCTCTTGGATGTTTGAAGGTATATTACATAATTATTTCACCTTTAACTTTGGCGTGTTCTTTAAATGACCCTTGCAGCAGGAGTAAATAAATAAATTATGATTTATTATTATGGGCATTTTCCATTGCATAGCTTGTTGCCACAGAAAACCAAGAGTTTGACATAATTTGGATGATACAATGAAGACAAGCTAAATGAACATCGTAGATTTGCTATGATAATAGTAGGAATGTTTCGATACTGGTTCCTGTCTTCAGGTAGATTGAATATGAAGACTGATTTTTTAAATGTCATACTGGTGTTTTTTTGTGACAACATAGCTCTGCAATGGCATACATAAGCAAGTCCAACATTTTTCTGTTGGTTTCACTTTGTTTGAGTACATTGAATGCTAAGTGGAGGTGTTTACATATGGTAGTGATGTGGCTGCATTTTGAATTCAACATGTATTAATGTGTTGGTTTTGAAAGAAAGTTAAAAAAAAAAACAGGTCTCTTGTTATTTAAGTGTATGTTTGGAGAGGCTGGAATGATCAGAGTTCAGAATTTTCATTTGTGCACCTTTTGTGTATCATTTCAGCTGAGTAGTGTGAATTAAAAAATCAAGTATAATAATACTAAAATATAATTTGCATACATTCATTTGCAAACAAAATGGATTACTATCAATGAGATGCACAAGTACAACAAGGGTTGCCCCACATATTGTCATAGCTTGACAATTATCCCATTTGCATTTAATGTTATAAATGCAGGTTAGCAAGTCATTGTTGAGGAAAACTTAAATATTGATGACGGAAGCTTCCCGACGTGTGGGACATAAATTTATCTGTCTCAATCTTAAATCAGTAGTGTTTGGTGTACTTTCCATAAAAATTCATAGTCTCACCAAAAGAAAAAAAAAACAACCACTGTCAGGAGGCACAACAGCAGACATAATTTTCTGTGTTTGGTTTGTTAAATGTTTTAAACTTTTAAAATTTTCTTAGTTTTTATTTTTGCGCATAGTAGTTGTTTTATTTTTAGTAAAAATCAGTGCTTTATAAAACTCCAGCACCATCGGCGTGGAAAACTCCAACACCAACGGCGTGGTGGACGGACTACAAGCTAAGGTTGATTTCCTAATTCCCTCTTGGATGAATTCCTAGTGCTGGGCTCTACCTTTTTGTACACTGGGGTGTACAGAATAGGTGGCCGGCAGAGGTGTGTGTGTGGTGACGTACCAACGTCCCAGAAGGGGGGCCTGTATTCATACTCTGTGGTTCACAATGGTATTTTCAATCCCCAATCTCCTGCTTACTCCTGGGGTGAGCATAAGGTTCACTAGTAATCAGTATAGATACTCTAGAAAGAAAGTCTCTCTGGTTGGATACAAACACGTATTTATTTAGTAAGAATAAAAACTATTACGTGTTCTGTCTCCTAACCAAGCAAAGCATGAACGGAAGTTTAAGCTATGGTTAGACAGGTGAAGGTGACCTGCTCCTAGGTTGTATAAGGTAGTAAAATGTTTTGATTGCTATAAAAACTCAAACCTAGCTAACTCTAACTTGGATGTCGAGAAGTACTTTAAGGGGACCACTTACCAGAAGGGCAATGGGTGTGGTTACCACTACCAGAAAATAGTGGTGGTCGTCGAACCAGTAGGATCGGCGATGGCAAGTGTTGTGCAGGCTTACTGTTGGAGAGTTTCTGGTAGATAAGCTAGTGGTGGTTGCAGCCTCTGGGGCTGTTCGTAGGAGCTTCTGGTAGTCCCTGAAGATGATGCAGGTAGCGGCCTCTAGAGTTGCTGGTGAAGACCCTGGAGACTTGTAGTGGATCGTGAGGACCTGGCTACCAGTAGAGAGCCCCAGCACGTAAGTTGTTGAGGCGTGCTACTGGAGATAACTGGCATCTTTGGCCGCGCATAATTTTTTACAGTGCTCTCGGCCGGCCCACTTTGGGGGGTTGTGACGTCTGCTGAGGTGTTTTTGAGGGGAGGGGTATCACCCTTTGTGCTCGGCTTAGTTCCTTCAGGGTGCTTCGTGGCACTTGGCTGGGGCGCATCACGATAGTGGCTGTGCTGAGTCAGCTTTTTATTCTTTCGCACACATCGGGGAGGCTGGCATGTTTCTTGACCACTATGCAATTAGGATTTTACATGTCTGGGATCGCCCTCCACAATAAGAGTGATCTTAAAGGCACTAGTGAACGACTTGCTTGGGTTCGACCCTTTCTCCGGTTATGTAAAAATGTGTCCAGTGATGAGTCGTAGTCGTTTTAGTAATGTGTAGAAAGTTGTATGCATCAATATTAATAAGTAATTGTTTTGTGGTCTATTATTAGAAAGGTGGAACCTGCAGTGAATAATTAATATTTTTGTAAGTGTGACTACACTTGTGTATTTGGCTGCATTAAAATGTCTTGATATATTTGGCTGTATTAAAATAATGTCTTTTAATACTTGGAAACTGCATTTAAACTCGCGTGGACACTTGACTTAGCATTTTGTTGGTGCATAATCATTAATATATTTTTGTGTAAAACATTTGTGGCCCTCATTAAAATGTGCAAGCAGGCACTTTCAAGCAACATGAGGGGTAAAAAACACTAACTTTCAAACAGTGTAGTGAGTGAAAGGATGAGTCATCATTAAGCATTGGAAGTTTGTGTTTATTTAATTAATGTTCTGTACCAATTTCAAGTTAAGAGGACGCTAAAAAAACAGTGGAAGGAAAACATTTTTGGAAGATGTCGTTGCTCTCTGAAATACAGTATATGCTGCTAGGTTTATTATTTTCATTATTTATTAATATTTGTGAAAATGGAAATGGTTGAAAATATTTGTGCTTATTCTGTATTGCTCTCCTGTTTTTTCTGGAAAATCTTAATTTTCAATTGGAAAACTGGGAAGAGTTAGGGAATTTTTTAATCCTTGTTTGCTGGATGCCCTGATAGTGCACCATTTTTCTACCAAGTGGGTTTTGGTTTGGGTTTGTATCATTTTGGCATTATTCCTGTTTTTGCATGTGGGAAACAAGGTAGATGATGCTGTTGGCTTGCAGCTTTTTTCCAGCTACTCCAATTTCTCTCCACCCTGGCATTCAATTGCTGTTTAATTTCTATCCTCCTTCATCCTTAGCAGTTCTAAAGACATAGTTCGTGAACATCCTCCCAGTGTGTTGGCTCTGCTCCTTCCACTGGCATGTGTCCCACACTGTCAGCCTGTGAGAGAGTGTATCTGGTGGATGGCTTTACAGGAGGACGTGATCCTGGATGTGCTGGGGCTGGCCCATCAGTACGGCTTTGTGGACCTGGAGACATCCGTCTGCGACTACCTTCATGATGTACTGCAGATACGCAATGTGTGCGTCATCTACGATGCCGCTAGGCTCTACCAACTCAAGCGCCTAATCAAGGTCTGCTGCAGTTTCATGGACCTCCACACAGCTGAGATCATACACCACGACACCTTCCTGCAGCTCTCCCCGGTGAGTTACCCATATTTGTAACGTATCGCCAGTGTTACTTTTTTTAAAACATCGGCCACTGACCCTGATGGTGCTTTTCCAGCTATTTTTAAGAGGTTTTTATTGTAATAGTTCATCATCTCCAGTTACGATAAAAACTTAGTTATTAAAAATATTTTGTTAAATAAAAATGAATAGAATTTTGAAGAATTTTACACTTCAGTTTGTAAAAAATGCAACACCATGAAGGAACCTTCAAGTTGGGAGGAAATTTATTCCGCAGATTACTGCAATAGTAGTATTACGAAAATAATTACAGTTTCAGAGCAGTGGAACATTACAGTATGTTTCAAAGCTTCTACAAGCTCCAACAACAGCTGCTACATTCTTTGGCATCAAATCAAACAGGCCTTAGATGTGTTCTATGGGGATTGCTTGTGAGGTTGCTTCTTCCCAAGTCCACAAGCTAGTCGGTATTGACTGCTGAGTGAGAACGATGTGCTAGTTTCCAAGTGACCAGAGAAGAAGCAGTATCTGCCTTGCTTTGAATATGGCCTGTTCAGTTCTGGCAACATGTGGTCAAGCATTCCCACTATTACTAGCAGCAGAGATTGCCTAAGATATCCAATTGCTGTCCAAACCATCACGTCCATCATTCGTGCAATAAGATGCTGAAAAATACATTGTGGTGGATGGGGCTCACTTTGATATTGTTGAATGTGTTTGCAGTCATAATTGTAATCCAGGTAATCCGAAAACGTAATGTATTGCCACTGTATGTCAGTAGGTGTATTCATGAGCCCATTGTAACCCAATGTGTCGATGGTTCAGGCTCAAGCTAATCCTCTGCAGAGTAATGAATGTGTGTGATTGTCTGTGAACCAGAGGCTGTCGAACCATGGAAGCAGACATTGTCAGGCCGGTTTAGTGCTCGCAACATTCTGCTAACACTTAAGATGAAGCTCACTGGTCCATCACTGGCATGCAGATGAGGTGTCTGTCATCTCATGATGTCACCACTTTTCATGGTTCAGTTCTGGGTTTTCGACTCATTCGTTTCTCTTCAGCCCACTGCTCGTACACACTTAAGCAGATCATTTTATCACATTCAGACTTGGTAACAAGCTTCAAATGTACCCTTTCATGTTAACATTACATACTGATTGTTTACAGCTCATTGATGATGAACAACTATTAATATAATGGTCTGGATCATCAACATTTCTCTGTTTATAAGCTTTTACTTGTCAGTTTGGAGGGTTTTGCTGTGTCTAGACATGCACAATCATTTGTAATAATTTGTATATTGTACTCTGTTCGCCATTTCCTGTGAGTTTCATTTCATTTGCTTGTTTTCTTTATGGTGTTGCATTTTTCGTACACAAGTGTGTAACATTTTTTAATTGTAAAAGATTTTTCTTCCAATTCAGCTTGTAACTAAAGCAATATTACTATGTTTTGTAAACATTCTTTCAAAAAATGAGGTCGTAAAATTTGTAATCTAATAACATGATTAATTCTGTGAACTTTTATTAATATTTTTGTTTTGAAATTTGTTAATATAGTTTTTTTTTACATACACTGTTGTTTGAAAAACTACAGTTGTAACAAAATTTTAAAATGTGTAACAACTCTTGAGTGATTCCTGTTAGATAAACCATAGCATTTATTTAGTTCTGATGGACTTACACTCATTGGTTAGCATGTCAAAAGTCATTGCGCCTAAATTTGATATTTATGCCTAGCTATACTGTGTATATTGTGGTTAAAAGTGTTGAGGCGAGGAGATAAGAACCATTGTATGTTCTGGTGACAGTCTTGAGTCTTATCTTGGTGGAAGCTTAACCTTTAACTGTGACACGTGCCCGATTAGACTGACTTGGCACGTTAGTCGAGGATTGTGACTGCTAGACCAAAAGTGGATTAGCTGGGTTTAGACGAGAGATGTTGGCTAGAACTTACACACTCCTGCTCCTGGATGTTGTAGTCGAGGTAGGTATGGCTTTAGGCGGGACGAATTCGGTCGATGCCGGAATGGATGTTTCACAGACAAGCTTCTTTAGACCAGAAGATGGGATTGTCCCAGCCTACGCGCACTTCAGTTCCGGTCAGGAGTCCGTTGACAACTGGGTGACATGTGGTATGGATGCAGACACATGGTGGAAAGTCAATTACTAGAACCGGAGCACACGCAACTGCTTGTCGTCTTTATTCGATGGCAAGGTCCCGTTCCACTTGTCCATCCTGCTTAGGATGGGGTAATGCTATCCTCGGCCTGAAATCGGGGTGAGCCAGGTGTTGTTCCCTGCATTTTCTACCACTCCTCTCATGAGGCATACAGTTCTCTAGCTTACGTAGTGCACGTGAGACAGAAAGAATAACAGCTTAATCCAATAGTGACTTGCCGGCTCAAGTTTGATAAGATTCTCCACTGATCTCCCACCATAGGTGGGCTGATCAGGGACGTAGAGCCGTGTGGACCATCAAGCCTGTACTGGTTGTGCGTTCGCATCAGGATGCCCGGCAAAACTACAGGCCACAATCACCACGTACTAACTAGTGCGGATGGTAAGAAGCAACACAAGTCGGTTGTGCCTCCTGGTGTGAAGGTGTTGCTAGTGGTTGTGGCGTCACTGTTTCTCCCCCACGAGCATTAAAAGTGTTGATATGTAACTGGGAAGAAACAGGTATCCATCTAATATGTATGCCTTAATTCAGTTGAATAAAATTCCCTGTTTCTGTCGACAGTGCACAGCGTAGTCTACCTTTAACTGTGGATACAAATATATACCCTGGAAATAAAAGCAAAAAGGTAGAAAGCAATGTGTGTTTATTGAAAGTTCAATATGCACGTGACCTGTGATACCTCCTACCAAGTTGAGGCCAGCTGAATGTAACTGCATGATTCCAAGTGTAGGTGACATGTTTCTAAGTAAGAGGGAAAAAGCTGGTTCTAGACGAATATAAATGAGTTAAAGTTAAACTGCTAATAAAAGGTGTCTAGAAGAGACAAAATGAAGTGAAAAGAAAATGTTTGTGTATGTCGTCGGGTTGACTAGCTGTCGATGTACATAATAAGTAGCCGCGGGGGCGTACTTGTACAGTAACAAACTTCTCCGAAGATCCAGAGCACTATTAGTGCTGTGGGAGATTGCTAGAGATGCGAAAGAATGACTCCTGAGGCCGGCAGGGTCCGGGCCTATATAGCGGAAGCTTGTATGCTACCCGCGCCGTATGTGGGGGAGACATGACGTCCTCCAGCCCTGGATGGTGTGAGAATCCTCCCGTCAGCAATTCTGCTTCGTGCCTCGTCTGAGTTGCTCATTCTTGCCCGAGGTCTGGGCAGTTTGTAGGCTTCGAGCAAGGCTTTGGGGGGGGGGGGGGGGCATGCCTGCCGGGTTGCGTATCTTTCAGGTGAGAAGGAATTGCTTGTAAGTTCCAGTTACCTGTAGGGTAGGCAACATGTTGCTCTCATCTGTAGAGATGGAAGAGGTAGTCTAGGCGATGAGTCGTAATCGTATTGGAATAGGTCTATAAGCGGCACGCATTAATTGCTCTCTTGCCCCTTTCCCCCTTCTGTTGCGATGAAGATTCATCGTGGAAAAAGGTGGCGGAGAAAGGCATAGGCCCCCTTTCTGGAAGGTCTAGAATGTTTGGGTAGACATGCTGAGATAGGTAGCACAAAAAAGTTTTCTTTGACAGGTAGGGGGGATCCTTAAGGTAGGGGTGCTTGACTGCTGTAGCGGCGCGTGTTCTGTGCACTCAGGGCGCCCAACCGGCGAAGCGAGGTGTGGAGCGATGTCGACTGGCTGGTGACCTTGATTCTTTCTCTCTTATGAGTTGTGGGCAGACGTCCTTCTCTGACCCTCGTCCTGGTTATCGGACTTTGCTGATGTGGCGAGAACATGTATTACCCCCGTGTGCAAAGATTACTGGATTAGGAAGCCACATGTTGCGGCTGTCCCACCAGCTTACTTTTCATATGCGTGCCATTCACAAAAACCAGCATAGCGCTTTAGGATATTACAAGGGAATCGTACATAAAACCTGAAAGAAAAATTATCAAAACGATTGGATTAAAGTAATAATAATACGTACACGCCTTACTCGCGAAGACGGGGAAACGCTACTACTATCCTGGAGCTTGCTGCAGTGAGTTACAAAAGAAAAATCTTTCCAGGGTATCTTTCTGTCTCTCAGCAAGCTAAATAGTTACGTGTGACATATTGCGAAGTGGCCAACCACAGGCCATTCAATACCTGGGTTGACCGGCTAATTGTGATTGTTCTGCTTATGTTCCTGTCTTTTGGCTTGCAGCTAAATTAAACATTGTGCATGTGACCGGTCTATAACGAGTCCTTTTGTCACGTGCACGTAGTAGTGGTTTATGACTACTACACTGTTTTTAAATTTCCCGCACTTATTGGCGATCTTAGTTTTCACTTTCAGCTGACCTCCCCTTTGGGCAAAGGGCAGCGCGCAGAGGGTATGGCCGCATATACCTGGTTGTGGGTCTCCATGGTGATTCTTGGTACCGGCCAGGCATCGTGGCATCTGCTTGTGTCGCAACAGAGTGGGAGGGCACTCGTTCAAGGGACGTTGAGGCAGTGCGGGGGAGGGTCAATGCTTCCACCCTGACTGCACGGGTTCCTACCTGTAGGGTAGGATGTTTCTCTGACAGGACAGTGCGGGGGAGAAAAATCTCCACACTGACAGCGGGCAGCACAGCTCATCATGGTACCTGGTCGTGGGCGGCATCAATTGCTTTTGTGGCCAGGTCCTGGGGCGAGATATTGGAAGGGAGATTCACATCGACCTCCACTGCGGGTGATGTGCCTATGGGTGGCATAGAGTTTCTCAACGGGAGCAGATGGCGGGTTGGAGCACTTCCAATGTGGCAGCTCGATGTCCGGGTCTGCGGGTTTTCCTGTGTCGCAGGACCTGTGAATGGAGCACATCCGTTGCAGCTCGACGTCCCAGGTAGCAGAGTTTCCTGTGTAACAGGAGACTGGGACGGAGCACTCTTGTCTGAGCTCGACGTCCAAGCTGGCGGGAGTTCCTGCGTGGCAGGATCTTGAGGCGAGGCACTTCCGGCGTGGCAGCTCAACGTCCCGATAAGCGAGTACCTACGTGGCAGGTGGTTGAGGCGGTGCACTTTCGTTTGAGCTCGACATCCCGGGTTCCGGTGGTATAGTGGCATCCTATACTTCATCTGGGGACGACCTTACTGAAGTTGGGATGGCTTCGACTTCCAGTTCCGTAGTTGTACCAGGTGTAGAGATAGGCGCCTGTGTGATTCCTACCCATCTCTCCGAAGTTACTTCCTACCACTCACTGAAACAGCTTGATCGGAGAGGTGTTTGTCTGGGTTCTCTGTTGTGGGCAGCTAGATCTCGTTTTGGCTGCTATCTTATCGGCGTAGCTGCGTGGTGTCGAGGGCACTGATCTCTCGGAGAATGCACCTTGACATTGTTCTACATAGGGTTTTCATGGCGCGATGTAACTAGGTGCCCTGTCCACCACGATGGGCGTTGGTTCAGGTCTCGTTGAAGGTCCTGTTTCTGTATCAGGTTCTACCGTTTTGGGTGTTGATTCGTCTTCATCCTCTGATTTACCAGGTATGTCTCCTTCAGCATCGTTGTCCCCAAGTATTGGCATGCCTCCTGGGTACGGTCGTATCTGACCTCTGGTGGCCTTACGAATCCGTCTTTGTATATCCTCGGCCCAGTAACGTTGTCTTGCTTGCCTACTATACGGTAGGGTCCATCCCATTTGTCAGCGAGGCCAGCGCAGAATTGGTTGCTGGCTGGTTGCACTGGTTGCTGAGTGGGTTATTTTGCAGGAGGACGGCTTCCCCCCATTTGAATTTTTTATTTTTTCATCCCTGTTTTTGGTGGAGGATATTTCTTCAAAATATAAATATTCTGGCTAGTAAATTGGGTGCAATTGTCTGTGAGTATGGCTTTCGGATAACCCCATCGTGCAAAAATCTCCGCTTCCATTTTCCGCACTATTGGGGTGGTTTCTTGGCTGGGTAGAGGAAATGCCTCGACCCACCTGGAATGATCGGTCACTATGAGGAGGTAGCAATTTCCTTTTGTGCTACATGGATACGGGCCCATCAGATCGACGGCGATGTAGTTCCACGCTGTCTTGAGTCTTTGTGATTTTGTAGTGGGAGAGGGAACCGGGTAGGCTTTGCCGCAGCAGCACTTGAGGCAGTTGCTAAAGTTGCCGGACTTAGTGGCTTATTCCGTCCCAATTGTAATGGGTTTTAATTAAAGTCATATAGGGTTTCCCTTGTACTCGGGTGACCTGCTTGTGGATGGTCATGATGGTGCCTGCATATATCTGCTCATAGTTGCGGTGGAACCAAGATCTTCCACGGTGTATTGGGTTGCCCACTTCTTGTCCATATGACATCATCCCGTAGTGCGTATCGTTGTGGCTGTTCCTGTAGTAGGTGTTGGATATTGGGGTCCTCCTGTTGGCTTAACATAATTTGTTGACGGGATATTTGTAGCCGAAGGAGGCGGATTTGCTCTTTCGATCTGAGGGGGAGGAGACATTTTTTTCTCCTCTTCCTCCGCAGCTTTTTCCTCCAATGCCGGGGAATGAGACAGGGCATCTGGCAGGTCGTTAAATTTTCCTGGGCAATATTGCACCTTGAAGTCGAACTCAGTAAGGAACATGTCCCACCGGCCGAGCTTGGCCTTCGAATTCTGGGACTCGTGTAGCCATTGGAGGTCTTTATAGTTGGTTCGCAGAATGTTGTGTTGCCCTTCGAGATAATACCAATATTTCTTCACGGCCCAGGTAACGGCCAAACACTCCTCATTAATGTGGTAGCGCTGCTCGTTTTCATTAAAGCGGGTTGATGCATACGCTATCACATGGGGTTGTCCTCCTTTGTCTTACTAGTATAATAATGCGCCCAGGCTGTTCTGACACGTGTCCATTTGCAATATTAAGGGTTTGTCCCCTTGCAGCCGATGGAGTTGATGAATATTCTTGCAGCTGTTGTTCAAGTCGGAAAACGCTTGTTGTTCCGGGCCCCATCGCCAACAGGTGTCTTTCTTGAGTAGTGGATGTAATGGTGCCATGTATTCCACAATGTTTGGAACGAAGTCTCATGGCCAATTACACAGACCCAGGTACCGTCGTAGTTGCCGCTTGTTTGAAGGTACTTCCGCCTCTTCAATTGCTCGTATTGAACTGTGTTGTGGGAAGTTCCCCTCGGCCGATATGACGTGTCCCAGATAATTGATTAATGACTAGCAGAAGATGCTTTTCGATAGCTTACAAGTAGGGATGGGTCGCATAACAAAAAATTTTGGTTCCGGTTCCTATTCTACATTTAAATATCAGTTCTAATATTCTATTCTATTATTCGGATGATGTTTTAATAATTTCAGACATAAATAAGTTTAAAAAATCTTGGTTTGTACTGCATATTGTATGCAGTATTTGGAAGATATACACATAGAACAATTAGAACGATTCAAAGCTAAAAATCTGTACATAAACGTCAGCCATTTTGTTTCACTCGATGCTGAGTGTAGTATCTTCTCTGTATATATTTATCTACGACATTGTCACCATGAGATTGTTTACATTTTGTCTCGTTTAACTGATAGAATATATTAAACCAAATACTGTATTTGATTAAACGTCTGTCCTTAAAAATTACTTTTATGATCATTGGTACCAAATAAATTAATATTTATTTGCTTCCAACGGTAATAGTAATTTTCTGTAAGGAAGTATCGCTGCTTAGAAGAAAGAAAAAAATGCTTGTTACAGGTGAATTAACCTATATTGTTTTGGCGGTAACTGCAATTTTTGTTTTTGATAAGTTTCTCGTCAAAGTTATTTTTGTAATGACAGAGTTTTGCCATAACTAGATTAATTCATAATGTTTCGTACTGAGTATATCATCATCTCAAAATATTACTAAATTTATTGCTGTGTAAAAATGAGAACTGAGTAGTCGTTGTTAACCTAAAACCGGTTCCGAGTCAAACCTCAATAACCGAACTGACCCATCCCTACTTACAAGTCATCTCATGTAATTTGAGCCTTTCCAATACTCGTTGCAGATGGCATTGATGTTCCTCCCAGCTATTAGAATATATTATTACATCATCGAGATAAGCGAAACAGAACTCGCCGATGTAACCTGTTAGTATTTCCGGCTACATTAATCGTTGGAATGTTGCAGGGGCATTTTTCAAGCCGAAAGGCATGACTCAAAATTGTAGGGTTTCGCCCTCGGGTATCGTAAAGGCTGTATACTTTCAACTGCCTGGGTGGACTGCAGTCTGCCAGTATCGAGACTCCATGTCAAGAGTATTGAATATTTTAGCCTTGCCAATATCTTGTAGTGTATGAGACAAGTCTATAGCTGGGGGAGCAATCAAATGAGTGACTTCATTTAGCAATTTGTAATTGACACAAAATCACAATTTTCCATCCTTCTTAGGTACAAGTACCACATGTGAGTTATATGGAGAATTTGATGATTCCTGGTCGTTCACGTCAAAGACCTGTACCATGATGTCATGGCAGCGGGCTGACACTCTGTACGGGTGGTTGTATACTGGTACGTTAGTCGTAGGCCATATTTCATGTTGTATGGACTGTGTTTGTCTTAATAGTCCTCGTTGTCCGAAGGTGCTGGCGTGCTCATAGAGTATGGCTTTTAACTGGAGAACTGTTGTCCTTAGAGTTCATGATTAATGCTCATTGGATCGATGGGCATTGACGGGATGTCATGTGGGTTTTGATCCCAGTTTACAGTAATATGATGGGCTTCTCCCAGATAGGCTCTATGTTGTCCGTGATCTAGAATGCATTTATGGTGGATGAGCCACGGGCACCCTAGTATTACTGATTCCGACATGGTTGGTGTTACAATAAATTCTTTTGGGGTAACAGTTCTTTGAATTTTTATATTTAACCAAATTCGGCCGGTTACGTCCAGGGTGGCTTCAAGGTGCGCCATTCTTACCAGTTTGTTTTGTGGTCGTAGTTCGGCGAGTTGGTTTGATGTTAACAAATTTCTTGTAATGAAATTCCCAGTAGCCACAGTCAAGTAAGGCTAGTACCCTGCCGTTGTTCACCTCCACTTCTATGTGTGGGGCTACGGGAACCGGTGCTTCCTCACTAAATTCTTGGAGATGGGCCCTTGTAAACCGGGGATGGTGGCCCGCTTCGTACCCTGGCTTGGTTTCAGGAGTTGGTTTTCCAGCTGGTTGGTGTGGGTTGTTGGCTGGCGCGTTGCCAACGCAGTTTGGTGTAATGGCAGCTCCTCCTGGTTTCCGCGGATAGTCCTTGTTCTAATGATTCCCCGGACAGAACCAGCATTTGAGTACAAAGACTGTGCGAGGGGTTGTGGTTGGTACGCCTTTAGGAGGTGCAGCAGGTGGTGTTCGCACCTTGGGGGCCTTGTTGAAGACTGGTTTTTGAGGCTCGCCTGGGCGGCAAAGTTTTGCTCAGCTTCTCGAGCTCGATCGACTAATTCATCCAAGGTCATGGGTCTTCCTGTCAAGAGTTTGTTCTGTAGATTTGGCAGTAACATTCGCACGATTGAGCAAACTTCTGTAGCTTCATTGCTTCCTGGGAATACCCGTCGAAACATTTGTTCTTTTCTTCGTATGAAGATTTCTGCTTCTTCGTCGGGTACCTGGGTCTGGCTATAGAATTGTGTTTTTCACCTAGCCAACACCTCCTCGCCTGTGAATTCCACACTATACGGTTACTGAACTCCTTCCAATCAGTTAAAAATTATCTGTATCTTTCCCACCATGTGAGGGCGAGGCCCTTTAAATTCTTTCTCGCATTCCTGCGTGAATGTGACGGGGTCTTAATGTAGGCAACCTGCAAAGTCAGTTATTTTTATATCATCGTCTCTACGCATAGCAGGATGGCCAGGTGCCGTTCCAGGTTGGATATATACCCGGGAAGGGCTGGACCTGCGGGATTGAGAGATGTGTTTTCTTCGACATCTCTCTCACTGGTACGCCATCCCGGGCATAGAGACGCATTCGTCGGGCCACCCTATGCATAGGTAGTAGGGTTCACTGCACATTGTGCACCTGATGCTGTTTATGCCTCACCCTGGGCACGTAACTCCTTTACAGAAACTTGTTAGCTGTTTACGGCACTGTGTACAACGGTACTCGGATTCGTCTGTACCTATGGTATCTTCGGGCTAGCCTATGTAGGCATAATGGAAAAGTTTTGTGCGGTAAGTGTATCCTACCCTTAGTGTGCCATGGCCTGGGCAGTCTGCATGGCTACACTGTACATTAGATACATCGAGTTCGTTGTCAGAGTTCTCGCCGGCAACGGCATTGACCTTGGCATCTGACATAGTCGTGGTTAAAGGCACCACTGGGTGTTTCAAGGACTCCCCGAAGTCCTCTTGTCTGATCATATTGAACCTTAGTTCTCCGGGTATACTTGGTCTAATTAAGGCCTTTTACAGCGCAGAGCTATTCACCTGATGCCCAACGTTGGGCACCAGAAAATGTCTTGACTCGTACCTGGTTAGATTGACTTGGCACGTTAGTCGAGGATTGTGACTGCTAGACCAAAAGCGGATTAGCTGGGTTTAGACGAGAGATGTTGGCTAGAACTTACACACTCCTGCTCCTGGATGTTGTAGTCGAGGTAGGTATGGCTTTAGGTGGGACAAATTTGGTTGATGCCGGAACGGATGTTCAACAGACGAGCTTCTTTAGACCAGAAGATGAGATTATTCCAGCCTATGCGCACTTCAGTTCCAGTCAGGAGTCGGTTGACAACTGCGTGACGTGGTATGGATGCAGACACGTGGTGGAAAGTCCATTATTAGAACCGAAGCAGGCGCGACTGCTTGTCATCTTAATTCGGTGGCAAGGTCCCGTTCCACCTGTCTATCCTGCGTAGGATGGGGTAATGATATCCTCGGCCTGAGAGCAGGGTGAGTCAGGTGTTGTTCCCTGAGTTTTCTACCACTCATCCTCTCGTGAGGCATAGGGTAACAGTTCTCTAGCTTACGTAGTGCACGTTAGACAGAAAGAATAACAGTGTAACCCAATAGTGACTTGCCGGCTCGAGCTCGATAAGAGTCCCTACTGATCCCCCACCATAGGCATGCTGATCAGGGACGTGGGGCCGTGTGTACCGCCAAGTCTCTACTGGTTGTGTGTTCACACTAGGATGCCCGGCAAAACTACAGTCAACAGTCACCGTGCACTAACTAGTACAGATGGTGAGAAGCAACCAGAGTCTGTCGTGCCTCCTGGTGTGAAGGTGTTGCTAGTGGTTGTGGCATCACTGCGAGTACTAAAAGTGCTGATGTGTAACTGGGAAGAAACAGGTAACTGTCTAATATGTATGTCTTAATTCGGTTTAGTAAAATTCCCAGTTTCTGTCGACAGTGCACAGCGTAGTCTACCTTTAACTGTGGATACAAATACATACCCTGGAAATAAAAGCAAAAAGGTAGAAAGCAATGTGTGTTTATTGAAAGTTCAATATGTACATGGCCTGTGATACCTCCTACCAAGTCGAGGATAGCTGAAGGTAACTGCATGGTTCCAAGTGTAGGTAACCTGTTTCTAAGTAAGAGGGGAAAAGCTGGTTCTAGACGAATATAAATGAGTTAAATTTAAACTGCTAATAAAAGGTGTCTAGAGGAGACAAAACGAAGTGAAAAGAAAATGTTTGTGTTTGTATGCCGTTGGGTTGACTAGTTGTCGACGTACGTAATAAGTAGCCGCGGGGGCATACTTGTACAGTAACAAACTTCTCCGAAGATCCAGAGCACTATTAGTGCTGTGGGAGATTGCTAGAGATGCGAAAGAATAACTCCCGAGGCCGGGAGCGTTCAGACTTATATAGTGGAAGCTTGTAGGCTACCGGTGCGGTGTGCGGGAGAGATTTGACGTCCTCCGGCCCTGGATGGCGTGAGAATCCTCCCATCAGCGATTCTGCTTCGTGCCCTGCCCGAGGTCTGAGCAGCATGTAGGCTTCGAGCTTGGGCTACGAGGGTTGGGGGGTGGTGTGCTGTCCGGGTTGCGTATTTTCCAGGTGAGAAAGAATTGCTTGTAAGTTCCAGTTGCCTGTAGGGTAGGCAACGTGTTGCTCACATCTGTAGAGATGGAAGAGGTACTCTAGGCGATAAGTCATAATCGTATTGGAATAGGCATATAAGCGGCACGCATCAGTTGAGAAAGGTAAACCTTATTTAATCATGTGTCTAATATACCTAAGACTCAAGTTCTCACAGGCACAATAAGCCAGTTACTTGCTATGTCTCACTGTGTACAATAATTATCCTTGCTTCTCCAGGAAACCCACTAGTGTACCTATTCAAGATGGAGTCTTTTTACCATCGTCGAGTCCTTGGGCTGAAAGCAGGCTGCAATGTCCTTGTGGGAGCATCCTGACTTATTCTGTACAGCTGCCTGTCTATGACTTTACCACCCATTTATGATCCATACAGATTGTATCTAAATTCCTATTACACATATGGAGGACTTGTAAAGGGGACAGACTAGAGAACATTTTGTAAATCAACCCATGTCTGGAAATGTGCAGTTTCCCTGTTGCAAGCCGAACACCAACACGTGTCGACATGTCCTGCATCTGCTACGTCAGTGAACGGGGCAGTGCTTCTGAGCCCACTTAGAAGAACGGCTCGCTGTGGCGACCACCCGCTTCAATACAAACATTGTACCTGTGTACTGTATTCTGGTACACTTGCCCACAAACACCTGGTAGTCGCACATCTGCCGCTACTATAACCAAAATCATTTGTCAAGATGACCATAGACAGTACGTGCAAAGCGCGGTGGCATGCCAAATGGCTTGCCGGATGTTCATTGACACATTTTCTAAGAGCTCGTCCCACAGAAACATCAAGTATGAGCTACCCATGAGGTGCCACCTCAGGCATTAGGTATGGCATAATCACATGGCTGTCCAGAAACCCTGCCCACACATTGATGGTGTATCGTTCCTGAAAGCCATGGGGTGTGTAGCATGCAGGTTTTCCTCCGTCTACACATGGCTGTTGTGCAAATTGAAATCTTCCCTGGTGAATTTGGCTTCATCCATGAAAGGGAACGCACCGTGGGAAACAAGGCTTCTCCACATAACGGTGCAGGAAATACGTACAGATTCAGAATTGTGGTGCAAAATATGCTGGACCCATGGCATGGACCTTCTGGGGGTGGTATGGGTAAAGCAGCTGCTCATGAATCATATGCCAGTCAGTGTTGTGGTCCACAGAAAGGGCATGCGCAATCCTTATGGTATTCGTCAACATATCCTCTTCAATTGTTTGGAGT
Source organism: Dryococelus australis (assembly GCA_029891345.1). Taxonomy (NCBI): domain Eukaryota; kingdom Metazoa; phylum Arthropoda; class Insecta; order Phasmatodea; family Phasmatidae; genus Dryococelus; species Dryococelus australis. The sequence continues at coordinate 156,697,259 of CM056995.1, forward strand.
ACGATCTCTTCAGACCAGGGGTTCTGCACTTCTTGGTGCATCAAAGTCAGCCCTGCTGGTGATGACTTTATCTGTTTGCTGGAGCCGGCTATTAACTCTGGCAAAGATGGTGTCTGGCAACGTGGAAAGCACACCTGATACAGCTGATGTGCAGCCCTCCCATTACAATTCACTTCGAAGTACACTACTATCATATCGGCATATCTTCAAACGTGTAGATGACTATGTTCAACAGCAAGGTACTGACACGAGACTGTCAGCTCGATACAAGCAGTGAATGGCGTGCAGGACTGGTTGCAAACACGTGACATCAGGTGATTATCGTTGAATGACATACTTCGCTCTGCTCATTGATGCCGCAGATGTGGGACATATCCTCACATGGTGGTATTTGGCTTGTAGCAGGGAAACTGTATGTTTCCAGACATGAGTTTCTATGCAAAATGTTCTGTACTCGGTCCCCCATACAAGTTCTTAAAATGTGTAATAGGAATTTAGATACATCTTGTATAGCATCAAGAATAGGCCATTCACTGTTACTTCACACTTTTCTGTAACCTGCTAATGTTCTACGTTTGGGTACCAATTACATATCCTTTCGCTACATGTAAACAAAAACAGTGCTACATGACTTCTACGTTTGAACTGTCAAACGAGAAACATGAGATTTATGGTGAGGGGAAGTGGCGACCACATTTTCATCTTTCTTAGGATCTTCCTGGATGGTCGCTAGATCTGATATAACCCCGTAACAGATATTGTCAAAGTCGTCTTAACTGCTTGTTATGGAGGTTTTGTCAAAATTTTCCATCTCTTTCATAAGTAACTCTAAGTATAAATGGTTATCCTCAAATCCAGCTCGTATCTGCAGCAAATCCCGACTTGTTGCTGAGGTATTACATCCTTTCAACAATTATATAAACTACTTCAGCTCTTCAGCAAGCAAACATTGCCATCTGATTTCAAAGGAGTTTTATTGTTGACATGCAACAAGATGTCAAAAACTTGTATTGTCTACCCTAGCATGAATGGATGTTCCAGCCTGCTGATGGTATTATTCGCAGACCACTGAAACTATGCAGCAAGGCATCAAGTTCCACAGTACTTTGCTAGATAGCTACACCAGTATGCTTCGCCGCCTTCTCATCTCCAAGCCGGCTGGTGACGTTTTGCCTTGAGGAAGCTATGCTATACTACCCCCTCTACAGAAACCCCCCTTTCAGCTGACTGAAGGGGGAGGGCTTGCCAGAATATAAATAGTGGGCAGTCATCCATAAACACCAGTTATTCATTGGCTCATGTAGTAGCCACGATAGACAACCAGTCTTCATTTCTCCACTGCACTTACTGCCGGAGAACTCACTAGCCTGTCTTCAGCTATCCTTCCTGCTTTGCTCCTAGCTCTACCTGTCCTTACTTCAGTGCACTTGTGCCAAAGGAAACCCCTTTCCTTGGTTTCCACCGCACCGTGTCGCCGGAGCCATCCTTCTCTACCTGCTTAGTCTTCACCGCATTTGTGCTGAAGATTATATGCCAAACGTCTACACACGTAGACACTGCGGCCCCTTTAGGGCAAATCATGTGTAGGGAGTAGTATCAGTTTGTTATTTTAATAGCACCCGTCTACCCCACCATTGTTAGCTCAGGACCAGGTCGCTTCTACCTGGTTAACATAGGGTTAAGCTTCCTTAAGCTCTTGCCAGCATGAGGAGTTAGTGTGACACCACTTGTTTATTTCCCGTCACACAGAATAAACAACAGTTTTACTGACTCGAGGGTATCCTTTCCCATAGACATAGAACCTCTCCCATTGTACTTCCCACCACTTGAGGGATAGCAGGTGACTAGGAAATTTACTCATACGACCCAGTACACTGTTAGAACACCTGCACATACTAGTGCTGGCCAACCTTTCTGCATACCTCGATATGCAGAATAGTAGTGTCTACACCTAGGTACTTTGTCTCTCAAGACTGGCTTCTCGGCTCGGTACTTGATATCTCCACCACATTTTGGCACCGGATGGGTCGTTCCCTGATTTGGGAAGACTGTGGCTTCTGAGGCCTATACCCATGTGCAGGGGCTGTCAACGACAAGGCCTGACTTTGTGGTCACCGCATTTAGGCGCAGAGCACTGTGATATGATGTCCATTGAGTCTGCAGACATTTCGCGTGGTTCTACACCCAGTAGAACTACACGTCACCTGCGGTCACTCTACAAACGTGAGTGTGTGTTCAAATCCAAATGCTTTTCTCCTGTTGGAGTAGAATCCAAGAGAAAGTTAAACAGGTGCTAACTGCCTCTGGGCACTTGCAAGAGCTTACCCTATCCTTCATTGGCACGCTCAATCAGCTCTCGCCAAAGGATCAAGCCCAGGCATTGTGCTGTCTACTGTCACAAATTACACATAGGAACCTTTCATTAAATTATAGTGATAATTTTGGTTTATACATAATAGTTTATATGTTGTGCAGCTTCATCTTTTTACATTTTTTTCTGTCAGCATAAATTGAATATCACTATTTAGGTATCAAGTATTTTGCATCATGAATATGAAGTTACTTTTGTGTATGTCTCATGTGGATGCAGTTCTCTTTGAAAAGTTTGAGGAATGTTAATATTATTGCTTTAAATGATTACCTTTGATATTGTTCTTGGCACTGTCATTGTAAAGCTTGCCAGATGCTTGTCAATTGTTCCAATTTTTTAAAATGACAGGGTGCTGTGAAGGAGTTGATAAGTCGGGACTCATTTTACGCCCCAGAGGTGGATATATTCCGTGTGCTGTGCGACTGGGTGGCTGCTAACCCGAGCTACAATAGTGCTGAGGAATTGATGACTGCAGTACGGCTGCCACTCATGTCGCTGACGGAGCTGTTGACAGTGGTGCGGCCAACAGGGCTGGTCAGCCCCGACACCATTCTGGATGCCATCCAGCAGCGCACACTTCTGCGTGACTCGGAGCTGCCCTACCGTGGCTGTCTCAGTGAGTTAGCCTGCTTAATAGTATCCACTTGCAATACTGGGCTATTTTTAAAATCTCAGACCTGAAGGCTGATTCACGTAGACGTTAAAGCCACTGTCTGGCTGGAGGTATTTTGAATATCCGAGGCCTAGAACTGTAGGAGTGTTAAGGGCTACGTAGGTACGCATGTAGAATATCTGGTACCCTTTATGCACAAGGTTCTGAACTGACATGCAGACTTTCTCGTAGACTCTCTTCATTGACAACCTTCAGTTAAGACACTATCATTTTATGGTGTCATTATTATACCTCTAGTATATTAAATATCCGGTACTAGATGTTTCATACCTAAAAATTCTGCAACACACCTATTTGTTCTTGTTCACTTTTAAAAAAATATGCATAAAGACAGAAATAGAAAACTGACACTCCAATTTGGACGTCGAAAATTTCTTAAATTCTATTTGTATGCATACACCATTCAAATATTCAGTGGAAACACTATCCATCGAACACGGATGGATCGAAAGTCCATGTCCACAGAACATTTTCTGTGGTTCCGACAAAGTTCCTATGTAAATAGTGCTAAAAAGTGAGTTTTTGTCATTCTTTAAAATTAAATTTTTACCCCATCTATCGAACAAAAATTTATGTAACATCGCCGAAAATTACATGCTCTGATCATTTGAGTATTGACAAAACAGTATAAGTATCTTCAAATACGAATGGTGCTACACATCTGCTGTGTTATACTAGTTAGCGAAATATTAAAAAGAGAAGTTATTTAATAACATATCTTTTTATAGATCGACTGTTCGCCAAAAACAAATTCCCGCTAAATTTTACTTGTTCGATTTTGACACAGGAATAACAAATTGCCATACACGCAAAACTATATTAACCTTGGCATATTAAGTCTGTATACAGTATACATTATATACATATGTACAAGTAATACTAATAGATAACGCTAATAAAATAAATTTTGACACACATTGTTTTCGCTTACATCTCACTGCCCAGAATTTAGTCCTATTTATGTAATTTACCACTTCTGAAATGACCTGTTGTTGATTTCATCCCAATGTTGCACTTTGTAACAAAAAATAGTAAATGACAGCAATTGATGTCTCAGACTACACATAATGTATTTAGGGAGCATGACATACAAAAAAACTGAAAAATGTAAACATACAGTACATATGTATGTGAAATATGTACTTTAGAAGTGTTATTAGATGTTCAGCAAGCAATTGCAATGTTTACAGTGCAGTCATGTTGGTAATGACCAGCAACCACATCCACAAGAAACAGCAGTGCCATATTTTGGAGATATTTATTTACAATGTGACACTGCCAAGAACACTTGCAAGTTTTTCTCTTGAATATTTTTTCATGAAAATTATGAATGAATATGTGTATAAATGTAACACTAATAAATATGCCCGGAAAGTTAGCAAAAGATGCAATGCAAAATTAAGTAAACCCTATTCACTGCTTTTTATCAATCAGAATATTCAAGACCTTTTTATTCCTGAGGAAACCCTATTCACTGCACTTTATCAATCACAATATTCAAAACATTTTTATTTCTTAGCTTGTAACTGCGACTGTTTTTATTTGCTTTGTGGATAATACTTCCGCTACATTGGCAGTTATTTTCTGTGTACGTGATTTCAAAATAGGTGTTTAAATATGGTTTTTATTGTGAGAGTATACCAGAAAAAATTAGAATTGATTGTTATATCAGAGTTCTACTGTATTATGAATATTTTCTTGAACATGTATTCTCGTTTTGCATTGTTTTATTTTAGTTAAACTTGACAAATACCTAACATAACCCTATCAATGTGTTGAAGATAAAGTTTAATGAGTTTGGGTTCTTTTGGTTTACTTATGTGTCTAGTTCACATCTACAGAATGTGTGCTTCTATTGAATTTTTGTCAGTGTCCTGAAATTCTATGGATAGAGGTTCCACTGTATTGAACAGTTATAAATTACCACTTTAGGACCTTAGCTCTGCATTCTGGGAATTGGCTAGATGGTGTCTGTAACAGTTAGTGGCGTTAACTCTGCGTTATCAGAATGTTCAGATATAGGTCTTGCTGCAGTGTATTCACATTTATTTAAAAGCACTTAATTTAAAACTTCCATGTGAGAAGTTCAACTAACTGCATGATAAAGTAAAGATAATATAGTGTCAGCCAGTAGATTCGAGTAACAATTTTTGTCTGTGGTTTTCTGTATATTTTTTTTTTCTACCAGTTTCCATCTGGACTGTTTTTTGTATTATTATCATACAATTGCAATGGACATTGCCAATGGTCTGCTTGGTGGGTTCTGCAAGACAAACAACATTTACCTTTACCTTCCACTATTTGCTTTACACTGTGCATAAGGGCCCATGCAGACAGATTGTGGTCGGGCGGTCTATGTTCCCTGGTCAGCAGTCGGCGTTCTTTGTAATGTAGGGATGTCCGGCAAGTAACGCACATAGCAGGCAGTCTGACCGGGGTGGTCAATGGGAATGTTCACATTCTAGAGTTCAATCCCCACAAAGACAAAGAATGAGTGACCGTCGCCATGTCCTATGAGGCAGAAACATTGATTGAATTATGTAGTTAGAGAAATACAGGTTTTGTATGATTTCAGTTACAATGATTATAAAAATCGTCAGAAGAAAGCTGAAGCATGGCTTGAAGTTGCAAAGGAAATCGGCAATTGTGATGGTAACGTGTTTCAATTAGATAAATTTTAAATAAATATGACCGATGTGTACGTGTTGTATGGCTGTATTTGTACAGTAATAAATTACTCACTAAAAACACAATGAACTGTTCCCTGACGGCATGCACTGTCAAATTGCTCCTGCAGTTTGATTGTTGAAATGATCCGAATGCCTGTGTAGTTCTTAAAGGTCTTACAGCTTCATCATTTATAAGAAGTTAACCTTTCACTATAAGATAGTTATGCAAACAATGCACAGCCTTAACATCAACCACAGTATCTACATTAAGGTCAAATATTCTTAAAAATGGTGCATGCCCAGGGGGGAGGGTAATTGAAACAAAAATTACTTAGAGGGGCTAGCAGCGTTAAATAATTATCTAAGACCTTTGGGGTTAAAAGTAATGGTGACTTTCCTCACACAATGTTTAAAGGAAAAAGTGGAGGTCTTAGTCACCTTAACAGTTTTATTATGTGATGCCAGAATCACTAAATTGAGTACCGTAATGTTTTACTGGTGCACGGCCAGTGTAAAGAACAGGTCTAGTGGCCTGTCTCATGGCACAAAATCCAAAAACACTGTCATGACCCTACAAATCGACTGACAATTTTTTACACAATTACCAAGAAGTTTGTTGCTCTTTTGAGGTAGTGGTACTGCCAGCTAGACACACTTACCCTATCATGGCGAGGGCTGGTGGTCTCCTGGGTGACTCGGGGACAGTGAAGTATTCTGGCTATGTGGTAGACTGCTGACAGCTGTAGGTGGATGAATGGGACCACACAACCAGGGGTTTGTGATGCCAAGAGCAGGTTCTTCACCCCGTAAGAAGGTTTCTAATATGAGATGAGTGCCTTCAAGGTTAATCAAGATAGGGAATAAAGGTGTCGGCAATAAGGAGAGGTGAGGCTCCTCTGTAGGGCGGGTTTGGTGGAAGTGCAGAGTGCAACATATAACTGGAGGATCGCACAGCAGTCTGGTTTCAGGGGCAGCAGTTGCCATTCCTAACCTTCTCTGTTTACCTCCCTTCCAGGTGTAAGGCATGTGAGATTAGAGGTTAAACTGAAACTGCACCAGAGCGGCACCATGTGTTTCTTTAGCCCGGCCCTGTGGAGAGCAGGGGACAGAACGTACGTTGCTCAGGTTACTTCCTGACCGGAATATCCATGTGTGGTATCCGCAGGAAGTCAGATAGTCAGAGTTAATTCCAGCTCCTTTTTGGCTCCGTAAAGAACGCTGGCGGATTATGAAATAACCCGAGTCACTGATTCGCCTGATAGAGGAGTTCGTAGTGGTATCGGTTCTACCAAAGTCTACCGGGCGGCAAAACTCGGGTGGCCGCTTAATGTGTATATATCCAGCTTACTACCTGGTTGTCGCCAGCTTCACTTTAGAGGGCTAAATTATGTAGGAAAACTATGGTGTTTTAAACAAAGAAAATCAGTTCATAGAGAGTAGGTAAGATTCATGTGTTACATTAACCTAGTAATAAAACACGGCACTGTATTACCTCCTACACTAGATAACTTTAACTTTGACACGGAAGCTAGACCTAGGCAATCCAGGTGGAGGCAACCTGGTGATTAATCTAACTGGAATAGACAATAGTTAGCATTATAAAAATTAAGTATTTAACAACTCTTTCCTGACTGATGGTGAACAGGAAGGGGGACAACTAACTGGTTCTGGGGTCAATACCAGGGGGTGGTAAGGAATGGAGCAATGTCTTAGGAGCCTCTGGAGGGTCCAGTCTCCCAGAAGCAGGGTGTTCGTGGCTGCTGCAAAGGTGGCGTCTGGTCAGCGATGTTTTCGGCTGGTAGAGCTTCCAGCCCAAGAGAGCGGTGTAATCTGCAGACATACCAGCGGTCGCGCACCCTGATTCAAAGGTGCTGATGCGATGCTATCATAACTTATCTTTGTGCGCTGTTGGAAGTAAACAGGGTGCTGCCCTCCCTTGCCAACCTGAGGAACTAGCGTGGCCTTGGTTGAAGGGAGCAGCGGCTCAGTCAAACAGTACAATCTTCGTCGGGGTGTGTAGACGTGACGGCTTCTTGGAGATTCTTGGTGAACAGTACAAGCTAGGATCACGTGTCCGTAGTCGTTTCTGACATTGTGCCATTGTACCATGTAGGCACGTGTCCCACCTCTTCAGTACTGTGTGGGTTAATGACTTGCCAAAAGGGTTGAGCATTGCATTCAAGATGGGAAGAAGTAATTTTGTAGAGTGCGCATTAAAGATGGGGAATGCGTCGTGTCAAAAATGACTTCCAATTTTGAACCAAAATGCCTACTGTTCTCTCCACAACACATCTTGTACTACTCAGTCTCTAATTACATTTTTTGATCCTTTCACCGTGAACAGCCTCGTCAGTTGGGAAAGGCCTCATCAAAAATGTTTCCAGTTTAAAACCTCCATCTCGGTTGAAAATGTGAGGTACAGGTTTTCTCTACCTCGTAATGGTTTCAGTCTGGGTATGCTCAGTTGGTTGTTGACTACTTGTGCTTAAATGGAAGATTGTTGAAAAATCATGCTATCACTATCTTTTCCGTAGCTCCCAACGTCAAACATTATACATTTTTGTAATCTAGGTCTACCATGACAAGCAACACAATAGAGAATCTCTGTTTATGGCAGAAATACACTATCGACCAAAAAGTAATTGGATGCCTGTCCACAATGTTTGCTCAATGGTTGTCACTCCATTAGAATCTCGTAGGGCCACCTCTTGCAGCTATAATAGTAGCCACCCTGTGTGGCATGCTCTCTACGAGTGTTTGCAAGACATCTACGGGGATTTGTTGCCATTCCATGAGTTAAACAATGGATTTTGGCTGCGCCTGATGAGTTCTCACCTGGCGATCCAATTCATCCCAAAGAAGTTCTATTGGGTTGAGGTCGGGGCTCTGGGCGGGCCAGTCCAATCGGTGAACATTGTTGTCGGCATACCACTGCATAGTAGCCCTTGAAACATGGCACCTGGCATTGTCATCCTGGAAGTAACAGGGTCCATTCTGTAAAAACACCACAATGTTGGGAGCATTTCATTATCCAGAATGTTACAATAGGCCTCTGTGTTCATGCTACCACGGACAAACACCAACAGTCCTATGCCAAAGGCTGTGAAACAGCCCCACACCACCACCACCACCACCACCACCACCACCGAATTTCCGAGTTTGCACTATACACTTCGGCAGAAGCCGTTCCCCGGGTATATGCCACACCCATACACTTCCATCAGACTGGAATAATGTAAATCTCGAATCATCACTCCACAGAACCAATTTCCACTGCTCCAGTGTCCAGTTGCGATGGTCCAAACACCACCTGAGTCACCGAGCTTTATTGCTTGTCGTGATATGGGGCTTAGGTGCAGCTGCTCTTCCGGAATATCCTAGTCGGTAGGCCTCTGTATGCAATGTTCCAATGGAAACAGATACTCCTGTTGCTGCATGAAACTCCTGTCGGAAGGTAACAATGGGTTGTCCCTATTTTTGACAATTTCACGTTTCAGGGTTCTGCAATTTCTGTCTGTCATGATTGGAGGTCGCCCAGAATGTGTAGCATTGGCACAACGCCCATCGACCTTCCACTTACGCAGGATGAATACGACCCTCGTGCCATCTCCTTGTCAACTTGTTCTACACTGGCCTGTAACGTGTGGCAGCCACGCAAGTCAACTGACGTACTGAATTACTTATTTTCACGGGTGCCCAATTACTTTTTGGTCGATAGTGTTTAATGACCCACTAGTTGGTGGATATTTCATGTAAACGTCCTTGCCATCAATGCTACCCAGGCAATTTGGAAATCCCCACATCTCATTAAATCCGGTTTCAGACTACTCTTTCATGGTGGATGGCGAATATGAAGGTAATGCTTTCCAAATAGCTTGACTTACTTCCTTTATGTCAACAGTTGTAAATCCCATTCGATATGAATACCCTATTGTTTTGTAGTCATCCTCCACAGCAACGTACCTGAAACAAAATATAAATTTCGTAATAAATTTAGAAATTATTGTAATTAAAAGGTTACATGTAATGCTGTGTTTCATAATAAAGTATGTATCCATGCTTTCGTTTACAATAATGCATTAAAGTAAATATTTGTATGTATATCTGAAAAAAGTTAACATTAAATATGAGTTATTATTTTACAGGCAATCAATGGGAAAGTTTGAGGGCCAATTACAAGAACTTAAAGTAACTGATTGAAATACCAGTGTTCATACTCAAGAAACAAATGACACCAAATCACAGTGTCTTCCATTAAACTCAGAAAACACATTGTCTTATGTAGCTGAAGTTGCTTCTCACAAGGTCTCAGAAATGTTGTTGGGTACACAAGTAAAAAGAGGAGAATGACAAACACACCAGACCCAAGTGATAAAAGTGCTGGAATACCTTAAAATGAAGAACGCACACAAGTCAAAATTGTATATGGTGGATTATTTCTTTTTAAACTATGTTGATCCATTCAAACGACTTCCAAGTATACTGCAAAGTATGTTAAAATCGGAGATAGCAACTTTGTTTGTAGTGGTACTGCTAGTACCCCTCAAATGGCACAACAAACAGTGTGAAGTTTCCCGTACATCTCGGTACTCACCAGGCAGTGTATGGTTTACTTCATCTATTTAATATGGGAGACTACAGTCGGTTACTCCAAGTGTACGTACGTACTTGTACATTTGACAATGGACATGTTCTACCAAATGTCATGGACCAAATATAGTCTCGTTTTCCTGGTTTGATACGACCGTCGTTTCACACAGTATTTGAACATGAAACTCAGAAATTGTTGACATGTCCTCTGTCTGTCACATCTGCACGTCAAAGAACACAGTCAGCTACACAAAATTTAACACACTGCTGTGAGACAACAGCAGCAACAATCAACATTGGTGGTGATGCTGAAAGTTATGATTATTCGCTCATACACACAAATTTAAGGTATATTACATAGTACGTATATATTATCTAACCAAACAACTTGTATAACCACTCATGTTAGCAACATTATTTGAAACCAAATTTTGAAGTTCAAGTATATAATTGCTTACCTTAAAAATGCTCTTTCTTTTACAGAAATAGCCTGTCTCCAATTCATATCCTCTTTTTCCATGCCACCTTTTATTAGAGTAAACAATTCGTTGAAGTTATTTGTTGACTTGCAAAAATATTTTTTTAATCATTCCTCATAATTTACTAATTCAGGGAATAAAACATTGAATCCTTCTTGTTCTTCTCGTGTTGTGTTAATTGGACGTTTCCAGCACTTCCGCTTGTTTTTAGAAGCCTCTATGCTTCACAACAGCAATGCTTCATATTCGGAAGAAGAACTATTGAGCAACATATTTCACATACAACGTTTGCTACAAAATGGAACACAGTGGTATTGACCGTTACTTGTGTGTTTCAAGAATTTAGTTGAACTTCGATGGTCAATGGTCAGTTGAATGCAGACCGCCCTCTGATTGCTCAGGCCCTTATATGGAAAACATGCAACAAAATTCTGTAAGTATTGTAACTAAGGCAAGGGGGGTTTTTTTTTTTTTCCCGGATGATAAACAAATTAACAGTTTGAAAAACTTGACACCTAAAATCTATGAGCACAGATACAGTCGGACCCCAATTTTACAAGGCTTCATAGCTCCTGAGAATGGCCTTGTAAATTTGCTGCTGTCATAGAATCATTGCATACAGATTTTAACCCCCCCCCCCCCCCCACAACATCAAAAAATTGTTTTAAAATTGTGTTTTTTAATGTTAAATAAGTTTTCAATCATCTGTGGTGCAAAAATAACACGTTTTAAAAGGAAATACTAATTTATTTCAATTAGTAGATTTATTCCTAGGCCTGTGCGAATATCACTTTTTGATTTTTAATCGAATTCGAATACCAAAATATTTCCGAGTACGAATATTGAATTTGAATAATTTGATCCAAAATCGGCCCAAATATTTAAATTAAATTACCATGACAAGAATGTGTAATTTGTATTTAACATTTCAACAAAAAGGATACGTTATAAAAGTTAACAAACCATTTAAATTTGACACGCTACAGCACTGAAATACCTTCATCCAGTAATTAATGTATTGTATTAAATCTAGGTTGACACTCCGACATGTTCTATTTTTGTTGCTGGGGATCTCATTTTATTTCGGCAGAAATAAATGGGGGGGGCTATAGTTTAATGTCTTTTATGAGACTGTCTTTAGTTTAATGTTTTTTACGAGACAGCATTGATTTTTGGAGCTAAGTAAGATAAAACTATACCCGGAATCTGCTTATATACTAACCGAGACCCTCACACTAACATTGGTACGAAGAAAAAAAAATTAGCAGGATCCAAACTACGAATTGTTCCATCACTTTTAACATGGCATTGTGCATTCTGTGGCAACGCTCCATAACTCTAAGCATTGCTGCGGACTCGCATTTACAATGTTAAAAGTTATGGAATAATTCTTAGTAGTGGGAGCGTTTGGATCCTGGTAAATATTTATGATTGAGTGTTTGGTGAATGAATTATCCGCTGTTTCAAGTGTTTATCCGTAGATCTGTTTTAGCGTTAAAATATCTGTGAAAACTGATAAAACCCACGAAAACTGTAACCCTGGTTAAATATCAATATTCACACTAAGAAAAAAAATTGAATATTTGAGATCTCGAAGTATTTATATTCGTCATCTAATCGAATCCGAATATTCAATTATTCGAAAATCTGAATATTCGCACAGGCCTACTATTCCAAATAACAGTATGCCCCAAAATGATATATATGCCCTTGTGCCCAAACAAATGTAAACACAGGTCACTTTTAGAGAGTGAGAAGTGAATGCCTAGAGACATCTTGCAGAAAAATCAATAGTTTGATGAAATATGGTGGTAACGTGCATGATGGACTTGACTGCAAAGGTTCGAGTTACACTCAATCATTGAAGGCACCTCCAGCTAACACAACAGTTGAACAGACCACAGAGTACTTGAAAATACACAGGGGAAACAGCTGCTTGCTCCGTGAACTCCAGGGGCCAACAAAATTTTGGAACACAGTTTGCCAATTGGCTCTTTTTAACCTACACGCCAGCCAATAGAGTCCCTTGTACCCAGCTCCACCAGTGGTCTGGTTGAGATGCTAACCTCACGTCTACTCTCTAAGGCAGTACTGTTACTGTGTCGCCACTGACTGCATCGACCCATTAATGGCTCTAGGCCCCTCAGGGTCCTCTTCAGCATGTGGATTTTCGACTACTTTTAGCATGATTCCAGTTTCAATGGATCGGTCAGTGGAGAGAACCTCCAGTTGAGTTTACCGATTATCCCATGCACCTGCTTAAGTGTCTATGACTTTGCAAGATTTTACTTCAGAGTGTTGTTTTCTATAGCCAGTGGAATTTATCTATAGTGAATTTTGAGCTTTGGGGTGTAAATGATTTTGGTACTCAGCAGTTCAATACCTGGCCTGGTGGTTGGGCCTTGGTTCTATCTAATGGCACAAGCCATCGAGACAGATACCTCCTTTCCTGGTAATGACAATCCTGGGTGACATGATGTAGCACCCTCCGTAGCTCTCATTTGCTTAAACAGAAGAGTTGGCTGTTGCCAAAGTACTTCTTAAGAAGCCTCGGAGTCACTTTGCTTGAGACAGGTTGTGGCACTCATCCAACTGTTCTGGAGTCATGCATAGGCTACCAAATTTTTGACACCAGGGCAAGGCAGAGCCCAGACACTTCAAGCATACAGATGTCCTTCTCCCAACCTTAGGGGATCTGCACAGAAAATGAATGAGAGCAAATCCTGAAACAAATTCTTGTAGACCTACAAATCACCCACAGTTATCTCTCCAGAAGACAGGTATAATTTAATTAATTTTATTTTTAAGTGATAACTAACACCCATGACTATTAGCTATAGGGTGAACAAATAACTGAAAATTAATGAAGTCGTAGCTTTACTAGTTAAGTTAGCGTGCTTGGAACCAGGTATGTATGAAACCAGCAATGTACGACACATATGAATAATATTAAAACAAATCAGAAGGTTTTTCATATTTTATCAGTGGCACATCTGCACATATTTACTCTGGAAAAGGAACCACAGATAAAATTTTGCTATCAACGTGCAGAGAGTACATACAATAAATTTATATACATATGCTAACTGCCACAGCATGCATACCTCACATATTCAGAAATGATTTCAATAGTGAAAGAGCAATTACTAGAACGGAAAATATTGATAATTTGCATGGACAAATGGGTTGGGCCCACTTCTACAGGTAAACAAATGACCTTGCGACAGTTGGAACTGTCGTAACGTGTCTTTAAGGTAGAGTGCACACACTAACTGTACAGTATCAATATCCCAAATTGTGTCTGACTGAGCGTGCTTGAGAGAAACCAAATCTTTCCACATTTTTGCCCATGAACACATAAAATAAACTGAAAATAATTCTGTAGCAAATCAGTGACTATAAACTACAGACTTATGGGATACTCTGGCCGGGCCCGTCAAGGTTGGAACATAGCTGACACACACTATCTTACCCAGATTAGCGTTGTGTGAACCATTTGTAAATGATGCTGGACCATACTCTTGTTAGGCACAAAAACTTGGGTACAGAGTACCAATAGAATTATACAGGAGGACCAGGATAGAACTACCTGTGCTACCAAAATGACAACAGTGGGTAGGACAGTTTTGAAATTTGGATATTTAATTTAGCTTTAAAATGACGGAATAATCTTAATTCAGATGGCAATTGCAAAAATAAGAATTGAATCAAGAAATTTAAATGTGGCTGTCTGAGGTAGTGGCCATTACAACACAAGCCCTTGCAATTGGTTGACATAAGGTTTAAATAAATTTTAAAAATAAATATAATATGCTTAGAGTGTCTATTTCAAATACCTGTTTTAAATTTAGTGTGTTACAAGTAGCCGGTGGTAGATCAAAACTCTTTCAGGGACACCATGGTAAAAGACAGGAAAATCTGAAGTTTATATGAATAACATATCAGCTTTCACAAAGTTCTGGAAGTTCAAAATGTAAGAAAAACGGTGAGAATTTACTAACTCAAATTCTTATCTGGGTTTTTTATTTTAGGTTGACTCTAGATCTGGAAATTCTCTAAGATCGTGACGCGGTGATGGGAAATTCCCCGAATGTAATGCAAATTAAGGTGGAGTCTTACTATGTACGCTTCCAGCTGACGGGCTAACGACCTATTTACGAGTTCAAAAAATCTACCTTCCTGAAACTAACTTATTGTACTTTACACCTCGCATGTGCGTCGTTTGACGACGGCCTGTATGTTTCCGGGGCAAATGCAGACGTCCTTACAATTCTAGTTTGAAACTTCTCTCGCTACCACCCACACGGGTGTGCGGCCTGCTGTCTCAATGCACGATTCAAGATAGAATGATAGTTATCTCCTTTAAAACCTAGCTCAGCAATATTCTGTGCCCTACAGCCAATCACATGGTTCACATTTTAAATTTCATTCAAAATGTCACTTAAACCTCCATAACATGTAGATAGCATAATCATAGGCCGTAAAACATACACACAACAATACTGGAAGAAAAAATACAATGTGTGTCCTAGAATAAAATATTGTAAACACACGTATAATATACTCTGACTCTGCTCTCACATAAAAAAAAGGGATAAATATTGCCATCTCACTACAGAAATAAGAAATTAAATAATATGCAAAAATAATATCAAGAAAACTATCCAAACATTCTGTACATAATACAAGTGCAAATTACGTGTTTAAAAGTCTGGAAACTTATGTGTCGCAATGTGAGTTTTGGTTTACTTCTGAACTGAGATGAGAGTGAATAGAGAGTACATCTGTTTTACTGATTTTGGCATACAATATAATTTCTAAGCACTGACGTGTGCTCCCCTTCATGGATAAGTGGTTAGGGTTCTGACTGCCCTTTCTGACCTTCAGAGATAGAGGGGAGTCGAAACCCAGAGTAATTCGGAGGGTTAGGCTATCCCTTCCGGGCAGCCTTACTATCCGTACCACAAGGGACGTCAATAGTCAGGACGTCAGCTGTCCTGATAGGGGCGAATGAGCTCAATCGCTTATGAGTTATGAGTGATTGTAGAGGTGAGCGATCTGGCTTGTAATGACAGGATCAATCCGCCGTGGCCTCGTAGGTTGGCGAGCGGGGATGAAATTGGCTTAGGATTGTTCCAGCTGATTGCGGAGAACTGCTTTAGGAAGGATTCGAACCCTGATTGTCCGTCCGGAAGCCAACTTGATGGTGCAGAAGTTGGGAAGCACTTTTGTTCTCGGGTATCGAACCCAAAGTATCCTGCCAGATTTTAGTCTCACTAGGCTAGATCGGCTGGAAGGGCTGTTAGTCGGTGTTCGTGGGCAGTGCTTGAGTTAACGTAGGCTGAACAGGGGTTTCCTCGAATCCTAATTCCTCGTCTGGCTCGCACCAATCTAACAAATGTTTTAAAGGTGTTTCGTGATCCGGAGGTAGCACTACATTATAATTGATCTGGTAGCTCTCGGATTCACGAGTATTCAGAGTACTGGATTGTGAGTCTGTAATTATCTGGTTCAACAAAGCTTGCTGTAGTAAGGCACACCTCTCGCGTCGCCTCTGATGGCTTTGCAGTACCACCATGTAGCTTGCTCATTGATAAGTGAATTATAGCAAAATAAAAATAGAGTTGTCAATAGGGGTTGGGTACAAGCAGTCCATGGCAAGGTGAAATTTACAATCACTCCTGCAGACCTGCTGTTCACAATGGCAACCCGTAATAACAGAACCTTGTGCCTGTTATCGGCAGCGGCTGCACTGAAATCTCAGGAATTAAGTCAGATGTCAGGCCCTGCTTCCTGAGGGATTCAGCATATTGCATGGTCAGATAAGGACGTGAGCTAAGTCAGAATTAAATGTGCACTTAATGGAACACAATACTGAAATAATAAGCAACAATAATAAAAAGTGGTACAGGTTCTAAAAGTAAAATGATGGTAAGTGACACACAAGAATTTGAGTTAGATACGTAATATTTTATAACGTTTAAAACAGTATCTTAGCAGAGACCCGGCTAAATAATTACTCACTATAAGCTAGTTAAGGGATGATATTAAAATACTGAATTAAATTCAACAGGCGAAGGCGAGCCTGGGAAAAGTTATAAAAATAAATAATTAATTGTAATGAAGATTCCTAATTAATTTAACAAATTAGAGTATACGCTATTTACAGCGTGAGCGTTACAGAAGGGCTCTATCCAGGGGGACGTAAATTGCGCAACGACCTGTTACCGTGGAGTCAAGGGAAGTTGACTGAGGTAAGGGTAAGTAGGTAAAGGTATGGGATTTACCAGACGTGGAGACCTGTCCCTGGGCCTGTCAGATACCTTGTCCAAGAAGGGGCTGGAGTGCTGGCGGCCATCTGCAAGCTTCCGGCTGGAGGTGGTGCTTCGAGCCCTGCCTTGGGCTGCTGAGTGAAGGAGGCTGAACCCTCGATGGGCTGCAGGGGGGAGGAGAGAGTATTCTGCAGACTGTAGGAGAGCTCGCGAACCTTGCGGCCTGTGAGCTCCGGCGTCTCTTCTGGACCACGGACTGGACTTCTATTAGTACGAAAATCGCCCTGTGTCAATGATTATCCGGGGACGGGCAGTAGTGTAGCCTTCCAAAACAGGGGCTAGTTTATCTGCTATTGAATCACCGCTCAAATTCTTATCTCTCCTGGTGGAGGCGATGATATTTTCTTTCACCTCTGACTGAGGCAGGCGGGCCATTGCATCAGGTCACGGGTGTGCTGCTATCTTTAGGGTTGACTGGAACATCTTAGCCAGGCTGAGTAGCGTAGTATAATTTAAATAAATTATATTGTATCTTTGTCATGGTTGCTCTGGCGCGTTCCTTCTCGGTTGGATGTGGAAGAATATAAATTAAAATGTGAAATTTAGTTACTTAATTGACTCATTAAAGCCTGATGTAATTTTAAATATATAATTTCCAAGTCTCAGTGGCCAATGAATTTGAATTCGCCCCGTTCTTGGCGCGCTCATATTTGACGAAGTCGGCCGTAGAGTGCCCATCTCAGTATCTCATAAAGCTGGCATGCATCACACAAACTTATTTTTGAGGTGGTATTAAATTAGTAAGAAAGCATCGCATTCCATAGGTATTTCCTAGAATGAAATTGTTATTCAGTCCTTCAGTTTAGATAACTTTAAGCAAATTAAACATCCTTCAAAATATATACTTTACCATAATGAACATGATTTTAGTATGTAATAAAGCTAAGATCATTCTTCTACACAAAAAAGGAAGTTTTAATAACATTAAAAATTATTGCCCTATATGCTTGTTGTCTGTGTGCTGTACAAAGTTTTTACAAAGATCTTGTTAAACCAAATTAGTTACATCCTTGACTCAGCCCAGCTCATTGAGCAATCAGAATTCCGCAGCAGCTTTAGAACAATTCTTGCCCTACGAGAACTAATTAGCCGAACAAACGAATGCCTGATGCCTCTTTGTGTAACTTTTGTGTATTTCAAAAAGGTATTCGGTTCCGTGTCTCGCAAGGCGGTTCTGCAAGCTTTAACTGAGCAGAGTGTGGACATGGCCTATATCAGAGTGCTCCATTACATCTATGACACCTCCTCAGCCTTTGTCATTGTCAGTGAGCCAACTACAGACTTCCGCATTTGAAAGCCAACTACAGACTTCCGCATTGGAAGAGGTGTTTAGCAAGGTGATCCCATCTCTCCGAAGCTATTTTCAGCTATATTGGAGATGGCAATGTCAAATTAGAAAGGGCAGAAAAAGGAAGACTTAATAACTTCAGATTCACAGATGACATTGCACTCTTGGCCAATGATATTGAGGAACTCCAAACCTTGGTTCCTGATTTTGCCTTTGAGTGTAAATTTGTTGGCCTGTTCATAAATCTTTCAAAAACAAAAGTTATGTCCAACAAATGGGTCACAGCGGGAAATATAAAAATAAATAACATTTCTTTAGAAAACGTCAGTGAGTACATTTGTCTAGGCCAGCATGTAAATATGGAAGGAGACGTAAGGCCAGAAATTTCCCATCACATCTAGCTGGGGTGGCAAGCATTTGGAAAACATCCTATTGTTCTCAAATCAAATATGCCCATAAATATAAAGAAAACAAGTTTACGACCAGTGGTTTCTTCGGGTGCTGACTTACGGCTGTGAGACCCTGGAGACTCAATGAATTTACAAAAGCAAAACTTCCTTAGAAGAGCCCAAAGAGCTATGGAAAGGTCAATGCTGGGTTTTACTAGAAAAGACAAGAAAAATGCATCAGACATCAGATCAGTTACTAAAGTCAAAGACATCTTGGTGAAGACAGCCACCATTAAGTGGCAATGGGCCGGCCATGTTGCTCGGATGAAAGAGGGACAAAAATGGTGTTGGAATGGAGTCCAAGAAATCATCTGAGACCAAGAGGAAGACCACCAGACCTTTGGGACAAATACTTATGCAGGGTTACTGGAGTTAACTGGCTGAGAATCACCCAAGACCATTCTACCTGAATTCCGTACTCTAAGAGGCCACATCATGTAATGATTTAACTGGTTGATGATGATGGTACAACAGGAAAACCTTAGCACAAATATTAATTCAAAAACAATATTGTTTCACACTACTCAGTCCACAAATCTCCCTTAGAAATTCTATAAGACAGTAATGGGGGAAAAAATAGTGGTGTACTCATAATATTTTCATATCAATGTGTGACAGACTCGGCTGATTGGCTGCCTGCATCCTTGGGTGACATGTTCGATGCTAGGCGAGTTGCGTCTGTGGATGGCTAGTTGTCTCTTGGCACTGGTGCCTGATCGAAATACAATACTGGCGTAGTAGGCCTCCGGCTTGGTACGAAGTCCAGCTGTTGCAATACAACTGTACGTGGTGCAGGCTTAGGGTATGGGATGGAGTTCGAGTGAGTGGGAAGGTGCATCTGGCCCATGGGTGGGTGGTTTTGCTAGTGTTGGTCACTCGGCTCTGGTTGCGCTTGACTGGAGTGTGGGATGTGCATTTGAGGTACTGGGGTTTTTCACTGGCGTGGAGCCGCTAGGTACGGCTGGAGTGTAGGTGGACCCCTCGCTGAACAGGATCTCCTTCACCACTGGATGGTATCCTTCCGCTATACGGGTGGGTGTATCGAACAATGCTGTAGGAGTGACGGGTGGTACTGGTATGGTGAGTCGTCACAGCAAGGCAGCTTGTTCACATGGACTCAGTAGCCCAAAATCATTGGGAAGTATGCTAAGCCCTTTTGGATCTTTAGAGATAGCAGCCCTCGCCCTCTTATCCTTCTTCTGAACACCACCCCTATGGTTGTAAGGCATCTGGCTCTAAACTAGGGTCGGATCTGTAGAAGTTAGGCAGTCGATATGTTGGAGTGCAAGTTTAGGAGCGGTTTGCTACCTCCAACACAGCACCTCACTCTTGACTTCCCCACCGAAAGTGTGGAAGTCTTGAGCTGCAAAATATTGGTTGCAGGAACTCAACGGTGTTGCCCCAATGGGGTTGGTCTCCCCTGCACTGGAGTGTAACACCACTTGGCATCGCGAAGTTGTGATGAGAGGGATTCATCCCAGCCGGCAAGCCAATCCCACAAGAAGCGTACCTAGTATTGTGGCTCTACCGTTCTTCCCACCTCAGTGCAAGAAACAGGTGGCTTTCCAATAGTGCTGAGGTGAGTGTCCTGAGGTCACTGGTCACCCCAGGCCCGAAGAAGCTCCCCTGCTCGGCATCGCTAAGTGTGCGCCTATGATGGTTAGTGATAGGAGGTCGGAGTGATACTGGAGAAGTTAGGTAATATCAATGTTTATTTTGCCATAAAGGAAAATAAACAAAGATGGTGGAAGGCGTACCTCCTATCCACTTGGACTTGGCAGTAGAAAAACAACAGAGCGTAAAACAGAGGAAGGCACTCTGTACAAAGCTAAATGAGTAGGCAGTTACTGGTGCATGTGAAATTAAGTTTACTCCTCTGGGCTAGCTCTACTCTCAGTTGTCCATAAGGGACCAAATGTGTATGCTGAGCTGATGATACTGCAGGGTCTTCCTTAGTAGATGGCTGTAGAGGATCTTCGGCCTCGTGAGATAGCGGTGAAGTGTTCTGGATTGGTGCGGGCCCCGGTACCAATTGCTTGTGCGATGAGAGCACAGGAGAGGAGTCGGAAGACTGATCAAGTACTGAAGCAGAACTGACGATCCGGAGGCCGGGACGCATCTCCTTTTATACTCCTCGGCCATCCCTTCCTTCACTGGCATAGGGCGTTTGGAGAAGGGATTAGCAGATGCAAGCCTAGCACCTAGATCCTCCGTGTGAGCGGCGTAGTGGAGAGATGTGGGATCTAGGCATCATACTTGTGGCTGCATCCCGCGGCACACTGCTGTACTAACCTCGGACCTCTTGCATAGTACCAGTGGCTCATTGGGTGAAAATAATTTCCATTATTGGGACTTCTGTCCTGGTCTGGTAGATACAACAATCTTTTAGGCGGTGGCAGTGACTCAACTCCATTGACAGATGCTAGTGGTATAGTTTTACTGATGAGTAGTAATCGTTTATTAATAGGGATAAGACGTCATGCGTCAATTCGCCCCCTCTCCAGCGACGTACTCTCATCTGGGCAATGTGTATAGGAGGGAAAAAAATTTCTTTGAAGGAATGTGGAACTGTACCCTCATCAACAATTTATTTGCCTCTCGCTGGGCTTCTGTAGGACCTCCGGCTCTGTGCTTAGTGCGGCTTGCTCTCACTCCTCAAATTATGTGCTGGCAGGCGGCGCGAGGCAGATGGCTGGCTGATACGTATTCTTGCAGTAGCGGAGTGGGCTAGATGAACCTATCTCTCTCTGTGTCACATACAAGGCTATTTTCTTTCTGTCTCTTTTTCTTCCCAGCTGCTAGTGGCCTGAAAGGGGCATGCATCTTCGTGGAGTGTAAGGTGAGTGCCGCGAGGGGTATACAGTGTCGGTGATAACGCATGGCCTGCTTGATTATAGTGTGCCAACATACATCAACAGCTGTAAGGCTAGATTATGTACAATATGGTTCTTACGAATCTGAGGAGAGAGTAAACATATTGGTCGGCACACAGAATAACCTGCAACCCTAGGGGAGCTGATGGTTTTAATAAAATATATAATTTATAAAAGAAAAATGTCCCCAAGGCCCCACTCGCAAGGCGTTTATTCTAGCTAACTGCTGTGGCCATCTGATGTAGAGTATTTAGGCCCTGCCTTCGGCCTCCCTATCTTAATGCACAGCAGAACACGTTGCAAAAAAAAAACTTGGGTTTGCCAGCCGAGACCTTCCGTTGTCTTGTCAGCGCACAAAAGAGGGGAATGCGAGTATATTGGCAAAAATGGGAAAACAAAAGACGTATTTCACCATCTTACATCGATATTGAGAACAGCAACACAGATAGCACTTGCCGCACGTAATGCACTCATATTCTTTAACATATTGAGACAAAAATTTTCTTTTAATACCTCGTTCTTGATGGCTTGTTAAACTTTTGTGGTTTGACTTTATCATCTTCAGATATTTTGATGTACACAGACAGACTTAGTTACAATTTAATGGGCTGAATTTTTACATTGACAATAAAACAAATTTCTTTTTTATACAACATAACTTGAACAATTTACCTTCATTACTGAACTTGCCTCATGTTATTTACCTACTTTATTAGTGAGAATTTTATGCTTCTTTCATTACATTTGTAGCAACCTTGCTGGACTTTTCACAGTTCAATTATAACAATCTCAGCAACTTTCTTTTTAACAAAAGGTAACGGATATTTTTATTTACACTAAATTGTAGCAATATGAGCTAGAATCATTGGTTAATCACTCAAAGCAAGTGGCAAAAAGGCAATGTTTCTTTTAGTGTTACACATATTTACACTTGTATTGGTTTTCTGAGACAGTTTTACCACGTTACATAATCAACATTTAGATTGGTTAGTCAGAAGTGTCTTAGAGCAAATTTTTACATTTGGGTTTGCAGTTGGCTTACTTAAGGCTGTCAACACCATTGCTATTACAGATCTCCCTTCACAGGATCACGCTTATCAAGGTCACCCATAGCTAACTATAGGGTTTTCTTTTCTTTTTTTTTTTTTTGTGGCACTGCACTTCACTGCCCTGTATGCGTACGTCGATGGTACGCATACACTATTTAAGAGGGGGAAAAAACCTACACCATCACTCACGCATCATGGCGTGTTGCACTGTAGGATGAGGCTTCCCCCTCTTCTTCTTTAGAGGTCTCCTTGCTTTCTGTGGGTGACGTGTGGTGCGGTAGGCCATGCGAACTTTGAGGGTGGTCTCCAGGGCGGCACCCGGTACCGGCCGAGTACCGCTGTGCGCTGTGGCCTTGCAGTTTCGCTGAGACTGCAGACGTCGATGTGGCAGGAACTGCTGTGTGGGTTTGCCCTTGCCCGCGGTCCAGGACTGACCGGCAGGTGGTGATGTTGTAATGACAGATCCATTGTCTGATGTGGTTGCCAGTGTGATAGCAGCCAGAGGCAGTGGTTTGGCTGGTGCTACTGCCTATGTTGCAGACTGCTTTAGGTTTGGGGATTCTGTAAACCCCCCCCCCCCCCCCCCCCCTACTTGTTGGTTGGCTTTTTGCCCTCCTCTCATACGGATGAAGTAAGTACTCCAGGTGTCTGTCTCGGCATGAGGTGACACCAGATCTGCTGGCACCGTCAGGAGCAGGTCTTGGGATAGACCAGCTTTTTTTGCCCCTCCGGTTGGAGTTGGCGAGAGGCCTCGGGTGTCGAGGGGAGACACCAGGGCTGCAGGTTCTGTCTGGAGCTGCCATTGTGTTAGGCTCTTTTCTTCTCCCCCTCCGGCTAAAATAGCAGCGTCTCCACCTTCTGAAGCGGATAACGCGTCCGTGGTTGTGGTTGCTTCCGTCTCAGTCCCAGTATTTGGAGTGGACAGTGGTTCCTCCAGGTACTCGATGGTTGGTCTCTGGCACAAACTCAATGAGGGCTCTCAAGATTGGTTCATTCAGGTGGGGAGTTCTGACCTGATCCTTACTGTTGGCCAAAGTGGTTGGGAACGTTCCACCGGCTCTTCCTGGTGTGGCTGAGTTTTTCCCTCGAGGCTTCGTGATTGCGGTTTGTCTCGATTCTGGGAAAGTAGCTTCTTTTCCTTACTTGTGACTTGGTGGTTGGCGTCTCGCCCCTTTCGAAAATGGGGTTTGGCGGTGGCCGCAGTGGTCGTTTCTCCCTGTCTAGTGGGCTGCACCATAATAACTCTCTGGCACTTGGAGTTGACGCGTGCTCTTGCTTGGTGGACAAGTGGTTAGAGCGCTTACTGCCCTCTCGGACCTTACACGATGGAGGAGAGTCAAACCCCAGGGTGAGTCGGAGCGTTAGACTATCCCTTCAGGGCAGCCTTACTCTCCTTACCACTAGGGATGTCAATAAACGGGATGCCAGTTGTCCTAAAAAGGAGAAGTGCTCAGTCAGATATGAGTTATGAGTGTGTGTGGTGGCGAGCGACCTGACTATAGCTTACGGGATTTATCTGCCGCTGCCTCATTGGCTGTCGAGCGGGGATAAAGTTGCCTGGGGATTGTTCTCTGTGCATCCTGGGAACTACCGTGGCAGAGATTCAAACCTTGATCGTCTTCCCGGAGGCCAACTTTTACCACACAGAATTTGGGAATAGTTTCAGTGTTACGGTATCAAACCCGAATTACTTTGACTGACTTTAACTTTACAAAACTTACTCGAACCAGGAGGTTCTGTTTGTCGGTACTAGAATTTGATATGAAAGTGGGGGTTGGTTTGGCGGGGGTTTCCTCTGGGTCCGAATTTTTGTCATGGTTACACCAACCTAGCCAATGTTTCATAGGTGGTTAGTGGTTTGGGTGCGTTATTACACTGAAATCAGTGGGTTTGTTCTCAGGCGCAATTTAATAAAATAAAATTACCAATAACCAATAAATTAAGGTAGTCGACACACAAAGGGTTAAATTTGTAACGGAATGTTTTATTACACTTAGGGAAATATGTTGGAAAGTCCCGGCTGACTTATACACTTTGATGCATGCCAGCTTTCTGTGCTACTGAGATGCCCACTCTACGGCTGACTTCGCCCCATCTGAGCGTGCCAAGCGCAGGGCGAATTCAAATTCATTGGCCGCTGAGACTTGAAAATTATATATTTAAAATTACGTCAGGCTTTAATGAGTCAATTAAGTAACTAAATTTCACATTTGAATTTATATTCTTCCACATCCAACCGAGAAGGATTGCACCAGAGCAACCACGACAAAGGTATAATATAATTGATTTAAATTATGCTACACTACCCTGCCTGGCCAAGAAGTTCCAGTCAACCCTCAACATAGCAGCACCCCAGTGACCTTCTGACGTAACGGCCCGCCTGCCTCAGTCCGAGGTGCGTGGCAATATCATCGCCTCCACCAGGGGAGATAAGAATTTGAGCGGTGCTTCAGCATCAGATAAACCAGCCCCTGTGTTGGAAGCCTACGCTACCCACCGCTCACGGAGAATCGCTCACATGGGGCGATTTTCGTTTAAATAGAAGTCCAGCCCCGTGGTCCAGCAGAGACGCCAGAGCTTTCTGGCTGCAAGGTTCACGAGCTCACCTACAGTCTGCGGAAGACTTTCTCGTCCGCCCAGGGTTCAGCCTCCTTCACTCAGCAGCCCGTGGCAGGGCTCAAACCACTACCTCCAGCTGGCAGCTTGCAGAAGGCCTCCAGCACTGCAGCCCCTGCTTGGACAAGGTATCTGACAGGCCCAGGGACAGGTCTCCACGTCTGGTAAATCCCATACCTTTACCTACTTACCCTTACCTCAGTCAACTTCCCTTGACTCCACGGTAACAGGTAGTTGCGCAATTTACGTCCCCCTGGATAGAGCCCTTCTGTAACGCTCACGCTGTAAATAGCGTATACTCTAATTTGTTAAATTAATTATGAATCTTCATTACAATTAATTATTTATTTTTATAACTTTTCCCAGGCTCGCCTTCGCCTGTTGAATTTAATTCAGTATTTTAATATCATCCCTTAACTAGCTTATAGTGAGTAATTATTTAGCCGGGTCTCTGCTAAGATACTGTTTTAAACGTTATAAAATATTACGTATCTAACTCAAATTCTTGTGTGTCACTTACCATCATTTTACTTTTAGAACCTGTACCACTTTTTATTATTGTTGCTTATTATTTCAGTATTGTGTTCCATTAAGTGCACATTTAATTCTGACTTAGCTCACGTCCTTATCTGACCATGCAATATGCTGAATCCCTCAGGAAGCAGGGCCTGACATCTGACTTAATTCCTGAGATTTCAGTGCAGCCGCTGCCGATAACAGGCACAAGGTTCTGTTATTACGGGTTGCCATTGTGAACAGCAGGTCTGCAGGAGTGATTGTAAATTTCACCTTGCCATGGACTGCTTGTACCCAACCCCTATTGACAACTCTATTTTTATTTTGCTATAATTCACTTATCAATGAGCAAGCTACATGGTGGTACTGCAAAGCCATCAGAGGTGACGCGAGAGGTGTGCCTTACTACAGCAAGCTTTGTTGAACCAGATAATTACAGACTCACAATCCAGTACTCTGAATACTCGTGAATCCGAGAGCTACCAGATCAATTATAATGTAGTGCTACCTCCGGATCACGAAACACCTTTAAAACATTTGTTAGATTGGTGCGAGCCAGACGAGGAATTAGGATTCGAGGAAACCCCTGTTCAGCCTACGTTAACTCAAGCACTGCCCACGAACACCGACTAACAGCCCTTCCAGCCGATCTAGCCTAGTGAGACTAAAATCTGGCAGGATACTTTGGGTTCGATACCCGAGAACAAAAGTGCTTCCCAACTTCTGCACCATCAAGTTGGCTTCCGGACGGACAATCAGGGTTCGAATCCCTCCTAAAGCAGTTCTCCGCAATCAGCTGGAACAATCCTAAGCCAATTTCATCCCCGCTCGCCAACCTACGAGGCCACGGCGGATTGATCCTGTCATTACAAGCCAGATCGCTCACCTCTACAATCACTCATAACTCATAAGCGATTGAGCTCATTCGCCCCTATCAGGACAGCTGACGTCCCGACTATTGACGTCCCTTGTGGTACGGATAGTAAGGCTGCCCAGAAGGGATAGCCTAACCCTCCGAATTACTCTGGGGTTCGTCTCCCCTCTACCTCCGATGGTCGGAAAGTGCAGTCAGCACCCTAACCACTTATCCATGAAGGGGAGCACACGTCAACTCTAACAGCTAAGAAAGAAAAATCAAAAATACTGACTCTAAATTTTGCTAATCCACAGGTGAAGGCAAGCCTGGGGAAAATTAATAGATTATAATAAATTACTGCACAAATTTTCTAATCAATAATTAAACGCTATTAACAGTGTTAATGTATTAGGGGCTCAATCCAGGGGGACGTAATCGCACAACGACCTGTTACCCCGGGAATCAAGGGAAGTTGACTGAGATAAGGGTAGTGGGTACAGGCTTGGGATTTACTAATAGACGAGGTGAGCCGTCTCTGGACAGTCGGCTGTAGGAAGAGCTTTGTTCAAGCTGGGGCTGAGGGTGCTGACGGCCTTCTTCAAGCTGCTAGCTGGAGGTAGAGTACTGCTGATTCTCAAGCAGTAGGAGGTTCGAGCCCTGTCTCTGGCTGTGGAGGAGAGGTGAGAGTGTCTTGCGCAGACTGGGGTTGAGCTCGCAAACCTTTTTGGCCGGCGTGCCCGACGTCTGCTGGACCAGGGTGTTGGATTTCTATTTATATAAAAATCGCCCTGAATCAGCAGTTCTGCGGGGCGGGGGTAGCTTAGCCTTCCAACACAGGGACTGGTTTATTTGCTGCAGGAGCGCCACTCAATTTATCGCCCCTGGTGTAGATGTTGACATTTTCATGCATCTCGGTCTGAGGGCGGTCAGCTGTGATGACACAAGGTCACGGGGGTGCTGCTATCTCTAGGGTTGTTTGGAACTTCTTGGCCAAGCAGGGTAGCGTAGTAGAATTTAAACAAATATTATACTTTCTTCGTCTTGAAGGCATTTGCATACTCATTCTTGTTTGGGCGAAGATGATCATAATTTGACGTAAATTTCTATTACGTAGGTGACTAACCAATGCATGAAGTCTTTTTAATTTTTCCATTACCGAGTCTCAATGGCCAATGAATTTGAGCACACCAAGCACACCCCGTGTTTGGTGTGCTCAGATGGGGCAAAGTCAACCGTAGAGTGTGTGCCTCTGTAGCGCAGCATGTTGGCATGCATCAGAGTACATCTCCCTCGTGTCTCCATTTTACTGTTGAAGTCGGTGGAGGTGGATGGCAGTGTACAACTGGCAGGCCCTGCTGATTTTGGTGGCCCCTTAAGCCAAGCTGGTGGAAGACAGCTCGTTCCTTGGCTGGCTGTAGTATGTGCTGTAGTACCAGCTTCTTTGTTGGACCCGTGGGCAGTGTAAAAGCGATTGTGGGTTTGTCCAAGTCCTCTGAGGCTTTGGAGGTTATGGAGGTGGCTATTTGCACTTTTAGTTCAGTGCTCTCGTGTGGGAAGGGCCGGATTTGTCTGTGCACTGCCTTGTGACTCTGCCTCCGGAGGTCTTCCATCCAGTAGACGTCACAATGACCGACCACCTTATAGGGCCCTTTCCACTTGCCGGCGAGGCCCGCTCTAAACTGGTTAGTAGATTTACTGAGTGGCTGGAGTTGCAGGATTACAGTCTCATCCATATTGAGTACTCTGGTACCTGTTCGAGGTTGTGGGTACTTACGTTATATATATCCTTCCTGGGATTCTCTCGTTGCGTCGGTGTGGGCTAGCTTGCCAGACAGAACTCTTTTGGCTGTGACAGTTTGGATGGGGGACTCTCCCACTGCCAGTTCCGTGGTCGACGTTTGGTGGTTCCTAGGAGGAGTTGGCTTGGTTGGACTGGTGTTGGTGGCTTCGTGTGTTCTTCACCTTAAGACAAACAGTACTTTCGGGATGTGTATATCCCAATGTTTGTGGCCATTCCCAATGAAATTTCAGCCCCAAATTTTCTGATGATTTGATACGTTTTCTGGCTGGGTAGGGGAAATACTTCTACCCAACGGGATAATAGGTTGGTAATGATGCGCAGGTGACAGTTTCCGCGAGTGCTTCTTGGGCATGGGCCCATCAAGTTTGCTGCAGCATGTGTCAGTGACGTCTGAGGGTATCGGGGTTTGGCCGTTGGGGCCGTATTGGGTACACCTTTCTTCGGCAACATTTTTCGCAGCTACCCACATATTGGCGGATGCCCCAGCTCATCCCATCCCAGTTATGACGTACAGCTATATCTGTTAAGGTTTCCTTGGTATCCGGTTGTGCGGCTTCTGGGTGATCGTGGTAGTGATGACTGATATCGGCGTGGAGGGCTTTAGTTAACCATATCCTACATTTTATCATGGGTTGACTGTTGCGGGACCATGCAACATTGTTCCGAACCTCCAAGCATTTAGGTTTTGTCTTGAGTAATCCCTGTGTGTCTGGGTCTTGTTGGTGAGCGGCGATCTGATCTCTGTAGATTTGCAACTGTAGCAGTTAGATCTGCTCTTCCCGGGTGGCCGCCTGTTGTTGGGGTGACATCATACGATCCCAATCTTCGTCCACTTTCTCTGCGAGATCAAAATCAGGTTGGCGGGACAGGGCGTTGGTTAAATCGTTTGATTTTACTGAACAATGCTGTACTTCAAAATCAAATTCTGTCAGGAACATGTCACACCTCCCAAGCTTCACCTTTGCTGCCTTGGACTCCTGCAGTCACTGCAACGCCATACTGTCTGTGCAGAGAATTAAGTGAGTCGCTTCCAAGTAATACCGGTACTTCCGATCTGCCCATATAACTGCTACACATTCTTGTTCGTTAATATGGTAGCATTGTTCAGTAGTGTTTAGTCGGGTACTGGCATATGCTATTACCCGTGGGTGGCCTCCTTCGTCCTTCTGGTAGAGTACAGTGCCAAGGCCGTTTTGGCAGGCATTGGTATGGAGAATTAGAGGTCCTTCTCCTTGGGGTTGGTGAAGCTGCTTTATATTCTGAAAGCTCTTCTTCAAGGCTTGAAACGCTGCGCTGTGTTGTGTTCTGACCTCCATTGCCATCTTGCCTCTTTCTCAAGTACGGTGTGCAGGGGTGCTATAAGACTGGCAATGTCTGGTACAAAATCACGTAACCAATTGCAAAGACCTAGGAACCGCTGGAGTTGCTTCTTCATGGAAGACCAATTGCTTCCTAGATGGCTCATATAGAGTTTGCTTGGGGAAAGTCGCTGCTTGGCGAGACCACTTGTCTTAGGTAGTCTATCGATGTTTTCCCATAGTGACTTTTAGATAATTTTGCTGTCATTTTGTGGATCTCAAAGCACTCGAGAACTTGCTGGAGATGAGTTAGTTGTTTCTCCCAGGTCTTGGAGTAAATAATGACGTCATCAAGGTAGGCAAAGAAGAACTGCCCAATGTATTCAGTTAGGACCTACGAGGACATGAGTCTCTGGAATGTTGCGGGTGCGTTTTTTCAACCCGAAAGGCATAACTCGAAATTGTAAGGTTTACCCTTCCAGGCTAGTAAAGGCGGTGTAACGTCGGCTCTCAGGGTTCATCTCGACTGCATGTCAAGGGTACTGAAGATTTGAGTCACTCCAGTATCTCGCAGTGTATGGGCCAAATTGAAGGCTGATGGAGTGAAGTGCTGTATGACATCATTCAGGACCTTGTAATTTACACAGAATCATAACTGCCCATCATTTTTTGGAACTAAGACAACATGTGAGTTGTGCGGTGAATCTGATGGGTCGACGACATCCTGTTGTTTCATCTCCTTTATTTGGTCCATATTCAGTTGGTGATGCCGTGCTGACAACCTATATGGACGGTTGTATACTGGTTTGCTTGTGGTAAGTCATGTCTCATTTTTCATGGTCCTCGTATGGCGCAGCGTTTGTTTCAATCTAAACGCCCCCGTGTGCTCGTCCAAGACTTGATTCAGTTGCTGAAATTTGGTTTCGTCCAGTTCATGGTTGATTTCTGCTGCTAGCAATGGCAGGCGGCTATGGCTTGTGGGCTATGCTCCCAGTTGACAGAAACTCTGTTTGTGGCAGTAGACCTTACGCTGGCCATGGTCCATGACACATTTTGGTTGGCAGAGCTATGGGTGACTGAGGATGACCATTTCCTGGAGGCTGGGTGCCACAATAAATTTGGCAGTGCTGGTTATTTCATGAATCATTAAACTCGGGGTTATACTCCCATCCACGGTGAAAGTGCAATCGGGCTTGGCCATATGAACAGTTTTTAACTGTGGTCGTAGTGATTCCCGGTGGCGGTTGAATCTAACAGTGCTAGGACTCTTTGGCTATTTATAATGTCTTTGACGTGCGGTGACTCTGGGAGTTCTGCTTATTCATCTATTAATTGGATTATGGGCCCTTTGGTTCCGGCGGGGTCGGCCCATTTAGTCCGCCGGAGTCGGCATTTCCCGACTGGGAGGATCCCTTCTGCTGGTTTGCTGTGGGTCGCAGACCACCAGTTGCATCCCCTTTCTCCGTGCATGCACATGGCTTCGGCCGTGTCAGGCAATCCTTGTGAAAGTGATAGCCAGGGCAGAATCAACACTTCAGGAGATTCTGCACTGTTGGTGTCGTTGACAGTGCCTTGACCTTCTTTTCTTGGGGTTTCTCTGGTTCCAAAGGCTTGCTCGTTTTTGGGCGTTGTAGGCGGGCCTGTGCCTGTAAATTATGCTCGATTTCACGACCCCGATCCACCAACTCTACTACGTATTGTGGCTTGGGTAAAATTAAGAGGTTCCTTAGTTAAAACAGAAGCATCTGTGTTGTATGTCGTACAGAGCTTTCTTCCATGTCTTTCGGGAAAATCCGCCGGAACATTTGCACTTTTCTGCAAATGAAAATTTCAGTTTCCTTGCTGAGGGTCTGGTTACGGCTATAAAATTCCATGGTGAGGTTGACTAGCACCTCTTTTTGGTGAATTCTGTAGCAAGTTGGTTCTGGAATTGTGTCCATTCTGTGTTAAACTCCCCGTACTTCCCCCACCAGTCAAGCGCTTTGCCATTAAGGAAGCCTTGCGTTAGTTTGATCCTCTGTTTCGGTGGCACCTCTTGCTCTTTTAATTCCTTTTCACAGTCCGCAAGGAAAACAAGCAGATCTTCATGTAGATGGCTCGTGAAGTCTGGAATCTGTGGCACCCCTGGCGTGCGGCTATATTCAGTTTTCCAACACTCTTCGGGGTTGGGTGATCGGTATTCGGCAGCTCACTGACAGATTTCACTCCTATATACCATCCCTGGCACCTGCTCATCGGGCCATCCTATGCCTAGGTGATGAAATTTTTCTTTTCATCAAAGTAGACATGTATGTCTATGTCATCAGTATCACAACCCTTATGACATCTGTATCACAACACTGAACTTTTCAATTTAACTCCAGGATTTGGTAGACATTTTTGTCTTCTCACCCCAACCATAATAACGGTGTCTAATGAAGGGAAATGGAACTTTTAGTTTCTAGCTATAAGTCAGAACCCTAGGTTAGGTAACCCACTGTAACAACATTATTTGTTGTTTCTTGCTGTGTCCTTCGAGTTGGTGTTTTCTTCTTTTCCTATTTGGAAGCAAGTGTGATGGAAAATAAAAAAATGGTTGGCACTGGATCTGGTTTTTCAGTTTTCTTCCCACACTGAAAGCTTCATTAGCAAAACATTCTGGTAAAAAGTGCTTAGAGCACAGTTTAGGATATTTACTAGGAATAAACTTCTCTCCCTTCAATGTTAATGTCCAAGTACTTCTTTTTTTCGTCAGCCAGAAAACTTAAGTGGAAACAAAAATTTAAAAATTAAATCTAATTTTGGATATCTTTTTTACATATTTCTACTGGATGATAATCCTTTTAATTCTTGTATAGGCCTAGCTTAGTGGATGTGGCCACCTAACCACCATTAGGTCGTCTATTAAGCAAAACAATGTGATTTATATTAAATTTTAAACTATATTATTTACACATAAAACAAAATTCAGGTAGGTATTATTGGTACAACTGGTGAGGGCAAAAGAAGGCTTCTAACAATTTTTCAGTTGCACAGGCCCACTCCGTTTTATGTTAACAAAACAACTTGTAACAACACAATAATGTTTATACTTCTGCATGAAATGAAATATTGTTCTCTTTTTCAAACTTTTGTGGTAATCCGTATGCGGTACACAAATTAACCATTATTATTTAGAAAATCACACATCAAGTTCCATACACCTACATGATACAGCCCCACAACAGCTGATTTGATGTTGGAATCAAAACAAACTGTGAATCAGCGATCTACCATAGATATATGATCAAAGATTGATGTAGATAATGCAGCTTGGGTTGTGTTAAGCTTTGGCTGTCCTCTGTGGTGTTATTCAGTTCGTACAGATATGGTTGAAGTAAATCATAACATCAAGTTTTCTTTCCTCGTTTATTTGACAAACTTGAGACACCACACCATTTGCCATTAAGACACATCATTTGATACAAGATAAAACATGGTGCCAACCCACAGACCACAAAACAATTGTTGCTAACTCATAAGACTTCCCCTTGTCGAATTTTGGTTGCACCACCATCACAGAGAAGTTAATCCTATCTTAAGATACATCTCCCATGTTTTAACACTATTCAATGCCTTAGTGAACATAGTCTGCTAGGTTGAGCTAAGTGGAAACACAATCAAAGTTAATCATATTTTGCATTACATATTCTCTTACATAGTGGAACTTTACATCAACATGTTTAACCCTTTCAGACATTACATGGTTTAGTGTTTGACTGATAACACCTTGGTTGTCACATTGTACAGTACATGGTGTGTCTATGAAGCGTGTCTGACCTAGCTCGTCCAACTGCTCCCCCTACTAATAAAATGACATACCCACTGCATGACTTCTGGTCAACTTTGTCATTAACGAAGCCAGCATCACAAAAGACCTTCCCATTATTCTCTACACCTAGGACCACGAGAATTCTAATTATTGTTCTTTGCTTGACAACAGGATTGTAGGTTTCATAGAAATCAACACCTGGAACTTGAGCAAAACCTCCGGCCACAAGCTTGGACTTTAGCCTTTCAACTATCCCATCAGGATTGTATTTCACTTTCAAAAACCATTTACAACCAATAACATTTTTAGGTTAGGTCTTTCAAGTACTGTCAACACATTTTTGCAGTTTTAGATTCTGAATTTCTGCCTCCATTGCTTGTAACCACAGGTCATTTTACCTACCACTTAGGGTATCATGAACATCTACAGGATCTAACAATTCACATTTGACTACATTACAACAGATACATTTATTAAGTTAAAGGATTTTCTGAGCTACCTCCCCTTTAGCATTATTCACAAGCCACTTAGAAACATTACAACCATCACACTTAATGGGTTTTAGAGCCTTGACTGGCAAGTTGCTTCATTCTCAATATCTACAGTGTATTCAACATTATTAGCAGCATCAATTGAAATTGCATCACTCAAAATCATATAATTGAGGGTCACAACATTTTCACCTTCTCTCCCTAACATGTCATTAACATGCTCACATGTATTTACAATAGGGTCATCACTGCCTAATACCAATTCAGCATTGTTTACCTTGGAGGTTTCACATTCATTCACTTCATTGTTCCTAACTCCATCATCTGGTGTCACGTGGGCATCATCACCACTTGCAACCTCATAGTAATGTAACAACTGGAAAATTTCTGAATTTGTTTCCTTTATGTCACTCGCCTCAAATTGTTTGAAAGGATATACATTTTCTTCAAATGTTACGTTACATGATGCACAATCTTAACCTGCCTCTCACTTGCATGCCACTCTCTATAACCCTTTCTGTGATCTGCACACCCTACAAAAATGCATTCAACAGCCCTTGGGCCAAACTTGCTAGACGGCTCGACTCTTACCCAAGCCCTACACCTCCTTAGTAACCCGTTTTCCTGACCACAATTAATATGGAATCTTGTCTGCAATAGCCTTACTGCAATAGCCTTACATATGAAGTATGCAGTGTTTACAGCCTCTGCCCACAAGTATGTGGGAATACCAGATTGTAACGACATGCACCTGGCCATTTCCATTAGTGTCCTATTCTGTCTTTCTACCACACAGTTTTGTTGAGGGCACCTAGGCACAGTTATCCTGTGCAAAATTCCATTCACTCGCAAAAACCTCTGAAAATTACTACTACAATATCTCCCCCATCATAATGAAAAACCTTTATCTTTACACCCTGAGCATTCTTCACTTCACTCTTGAACGAAACAAACTCATTCCTAGTGAATGTGGTAAAATCATCTGTGAGGGATAAAACATACCTTGCACCTCCAACCGAACATGGACGAAGCACGCCCATAAAATCACTGTGAACCAATTCTAATGGGTTTACAGTGCACCTTTCCTCGGGAAGGGAACTTTCATCATCTTACTGTTGTTGCACACCTCACACTTAATACCTTCACCTGCCTTAGTTGAACTAAGATCAGTTAACCCTGGAATTTTCACAAGTGCTGCCTCATGCAGATGACCAAGTCTCTCATGCCACGTGGTGACTGCTTGTATTGCGACTGCATCTGTTACTTCTTTGCTGACACTACGCTTCTTAATTCGAGCTTGTTAACATTCTCAAGTAGGTAAATTCCACCATTTTCCTTTGCAGAAAATACACTTGCTCTGTCTTCCGTGTCAGTGTCTACACCTGTAGCACAATTTCTATAAATTCTGTATTGATAGCACTTGTCGGCAAAGCATCTCACGTATAATAGATTGTATTCCAAGTCAGATACATTGACGCGTGCTCCTCTTTGTTGATACGTGGTTAGGGTGTGACTGTCCTTTCTGACTTTCTGAGTTGGAGGGGAGTCAAAACCCCAGAGTAATTCAGAGTGCTAGGCAATCCCTTCCTGGCAGCCTTACTCACCGTACCACAAGGGACGTCAATGGTCGGGACGCCAGCTGTCCCGATAGGGGGTGGATGAGCTCAATTGGTTACGAGATATGAGTGATTATGGGGGTGAGCAATTTGGCTTATACTGACAGGATTAATCCGCCGCGGTCTCGTTGGTTGGTGAGCGGGGATGAAGTTGGCTACAGATGGTTCCGGCTGAGTGCGGGGAACTGTCTTGGAAGGGATTTGAACCCTGTTCGTTCTTCCGGACGCCAACGTTATGGTGCAGAAGTTTAGGAATTATTCTGTTCTTGGGTGTCGAACCCGAAGTATCCTGCCAGAAATTAGTCTCATAATGGTATATCGGCTAGAGGGACTCTTTTGTGGCAGTACTTGAGCTTACTGACTGTATAAGGGTCGGCTGAACTGAGGTTTCCTCAGAGTCTGATGCTTCGTCTGGTTCACACCAACCTAACAAATGTTTTAATGGGGTCTTGTGGTCAGGGTGTAATATGATATTATGATCAATAGGGTCGTTTGCTGATTCACTAGTGGCTAGTGTATTAGGGTGTGAGTCAGTAATTATCTGGTTCAATATAGCTTGTTGCAATAAGGCACACCTCTCACATAAGCTCTGATGGCTTCCAGTACCACCGTGTTATTTGCACATTGAGCAATAAATAAATAAAATTAAGGTTATTAACAGGGGTTGTGTAAGTGCAGTCCTGGGCAGGGTGAATTCCACAGTCACTCCTGCGGACCTGCTGTTCACAAGGGCAACCCAAGTAACTGAACCTTGTGCCTGGTATCAGTGGCGGGTGCATTGGAATCTCGGGAATTAGGTCCTATGTCAGACCCTGCATCCTGAGGGATTCAGCACTCTACACGGTCAGATAAAGACGTGAAGTTGGTTAGAATTAACTGCGCACTGAATGGATACACAACACTGAATTAATAAAGCAATAATAAAAAAATGGCACAGGCTCTAAAATGAAAATGACAGTAAGGGACACACAAAAAGGTTAAGATTGATACGTAATATTTTATTACGTTTAAAACGATGAGTTAGCAGAGACCTGTCTAAATAATTACACACTATAAGCTAGGTAAGGGATGATATTAAAATTCTGAACTGAATTCAACAGGCAAAGGTGAGCCTGGGAAAAGTTAATAAAAAGAAATAATTAATTCCTACGCAGATTCCTACTTAATTTACCAAAGTGCAGTATGTGCTATTTACGGCGTGATCGTTACAAAGGAGCTCTATCCATGGGGACGTAAATTGTGCAATGACCTGTTACCGTGGAGTCAAGGGAAGTTGACTGAGGTAAGGGTAAGTAGGTACAGGCGTGGAATTTACCAGACGTGGAGAGCTGTCCCTGGGCGGTCAGCTGAAGGATGCCTTGTCCAAGCTGTGGCTGGAGTGCTGCCGGCCTTCTGTAAGCTGTCGGCTGGAGGTAGTGGTTCGAGCCCTGCCTTGGGTTGCTGAAGTGAAGGAGAGGCTGAACCCTGGGCAAACTGGAGAGGAGAGAGAGTCTTCCACAGACTGTAGGAGAGCTCGCGAACCTTATGGCGGCAAACTCAGGCTGGACCAAGGGGCTGCACTTCTATTTATACTAAAATCACCCTTTGTCAGCGAGTCTCCGGGGGGGGGGGGGGGGTAGCATAGTCTTCCAACACAGGGGCTGGTTTATCTGCTGCTGGAGCGCCGCTCAATTTCTTATCTCCCCTGGTGTTGGGAATGACATTTTCATGCACCCCGGACTGAGGCAGGTGGGCCGTTACGTCAGAAGGTCACGGGGGTGCTGCTATCTTGAGGGTAGTTTGGAACTTCTTGGCCAGGCAGGGTAGCGTAGTATAATTTAAGTAAATTATATTATTTTCTTGTTGTGTTTTCGCTGGTGCATTCCTTCTCGGTTGGATGTGGAAGAATATAAATTCAGAAGTGGGGTCAAATTATTTAGTTGACCCATTAAAGCCTGACGTAATTTCAATTTATTATTTCCAAGTCTCAGTGGCCAAGAATTTGAATTCGCCCCACGCTTGGCGCGCTTAGATGGGGCGAAGTCGGCCTTAGAGTGCGCATTTCAGTAGCGCAGAAGGCTGGCATGTGTCAACATATAGAACATCACTTAACCCTAGAGTCCACCCACCACATTCATCTGTCATCTTTACAGGCATTTCACCTTTCCCATGTCTAATGCTTCCTCTTAGTTCTTTAAACGTTACAAACACTGAGCGCAAAGGAGTCATGTGGTCTGTTGATCCAGAATCTAATACCCACAATGTTGGTTCAAATCTGCATAATAATGCTTTATCTGCAATGCATCCCTTAAATTTGTTCTGCCAACCATTACCATTATCATTCCCTTCTTCATTCTTCTTATCTCCAGTCTTCTGTGATGCTTCATAGGACTTTCTTTCTTCACATTTTGCAGAAATATGTCCAAGCTTGCCACATGAAAACTGCTTTACTGGACTGTCCACCAGGTTACTGTAGCACTGTTTTGAAATGTGACACACACACACACACACACACACCACATTTATAACATTTCAAGTCATTCTTTCCACAACTGTAACCCATCTATGTCAACTACTTTAGCTAAAGCTTCTAGTTTCTATTTCAGATCTTCAGGTGAAACCATAACTGCTGGTAATTTAAATGATCTACATTGGTCCAGAATTTCTACTCAGAAAACTGTGTGGGCTTGTTTTGCAATAAGGGCTGCGAGTAAAAGCTGCATCTGAAATACAGTTGATAATTCAAAAATCATTCCAGCTTGACCTATCGTCTATAGCCTCCCAAAAGTATCAAATATTTAGTCAAATTATTAAACTTGTTCTGAACCTTACCAAAAAGTTCAGAAACTGAATTATTGACAACTGACACCTGATTTGAAAGTGTAAACCATGACCTTATTTATTTGGAAGGAAGAGATCTCCAGCGACCATTCCCACTGGTGGTTCGGCCTCAGCATCTCTAGTGGCTCGTCTCAGCACCGAAGTCCTGCAAATAAGCACGAACCCGCTGGTTTCCATCCTTCCCAAGGGTGTGCCCAGCAGAGAGGGGTGAACATTCGAACCGGTGGGGAGACTTCTAAAACAAAATTTTCCAGTGGCAACACACATTTCGACATAGTTTTGTTCCCTACTTAAACATAATTGCACCTAATACAGTATTACACACAAAAAACAAATTGTTGGAGTAGGAAATGGGGGGGGGGGGGGGGGGAAGGGGCCTCACCACTCTGCCACATTTTGAACTGCTGGAGGGAGAGTCGGTTGGTGCTCACAGCCACAGCGGTGTATTTACTGCACCATTGGCGGGATTCTTGGGGATCGCGTCAACCTACGGCCGAATTATCTGAATGCGGAGATCCTTATGAACCTCGCCTCAACTGCCTTCCGAGGGTTGCTAACCTCGGAAATTAGTTAACGGTAGTAGTTGACAGTGTCCGTGGCGGACCTTTCTCCCCTTTTCCACTCTCAACGGGTTGTGGTATAAGGGCATCTGGCAGGACTTCTCTATCCCAAGGGCCTCCCTATAATGACTGGAAAATGTTACTTTTCCAGGAGAACATGACTTCGTCCCTGGCTAGCATCTCTGTCTGCCATCAGGGTTGTGCTCTAAGGCCAATGTCCTGATTGACATGCCGCTCAGTTTCTCCTGGATTGTGGGTTCACCAAAACACACCTCAAATTTACAGGATGGGGAGGGCAGTGTCTGGGTGAATATGCCAGTCTGGCACACCTGTTGGGGGGGGGGGGGGGTGTCCTTATTAGCGAAAAGTGAATGATTTCCCTGTATACTGTCCACCAGAGATTCGGGTTCCTTCGATCGGGGAGGCTCGAACTCTGGGGCAGGGACTGGAGGTGGTTACTCTCTCTTCTGCTGTCAGGCCGTAAAGTATCAGGCTCATCTGTTTTGGCTACGAAATTTCTTAAATAGGTTAGAGGGGGGTGGTGCAGGTGGGGACTTGGGGTGATTGCTTATTTCCCACTGGTGCCTTTGGGGCTTAGAGGGTGCCTTCATCCGAAGTTGGATAAGGTGGACTTGGGTAAAGGGAGGGGTAACCATAACCAGGTTACCTCCCCAATCAATTTTCAAATCCCTGTCTGACCCCAGGTAGGTTTGACACTGCCCACAGTCTATTAGGCAGTGTTGCGACTGTAGCCAGGGATTCCCCAAAATTCTGGGTGGCCCTAGGTTAGGGACTACCAGGAAAGAGACCTGAAAAATTTGTGAGTGGATCTGTATAGCTAGGGTTATTTCCCCGAGCAGCTTCAGGTGGGTGTAAGATTGAGCCATTACTATTGTCAGTCTCGTGGGGATCAGTTTACCTTGCTGTCACAGCGTAAGTTAGTCAGCCCTGATAAATTGCATATGGCAGCTGTATCCAGCATAGCCAGGGCAGTTTTTACCATTCAGGTCGACTTGTGGACGAGGCCAATCCGTGGAGGCGTGTCTGACATGGAGCACATGGAGCCTCTCTATAGCCTTGTTTGCCTGGGGAAGAGGGGCGGAGTGACTCCTCGCTGTTTGGTTGGGGGGGGGGAAGGCCATGGGCTTGTCAGCTCATGCCAGCCTGTCTAGGATCGCCTGTTCCCTGCAGTTCTCTCTACCTCCCTTGCTCCGTGTTAACAAGCTCACTCACCATTCATGGTCTCGGGGCGATAAGGAAGTTACATAAGTAGGGAAGCAGCGTACGTACAATAGTTTGTGTGCAATCTTCCTCACTTTCATGCAAATATATTAGGCGATGCATTTGGACTCCTCAATCGAACCCTGGACTTTCGCGTGGTAATCCACGATGAGTTAGGCCAGTACTTCCGTTCTCACTGGTAAATTGCACGGTGAGGCGGTTCCTAAGTTGTTCCTAGTCCAAGATGAATTCACCATATTTCACCCACCAACCGTGGGCTTTGCCTCACAGTTGCCACTGTCACTTAGTGTCCCACTGTTTCCTAGTTATTCCGTATGCTACAAATTCTTCCTCACACTCTCTAAGGAATATGATGGGCTCTTTGTGTGGTAGTCTGGTAAACTCGGGCAGCTCAAAATCTCGGTCTGGTACTGACATCACCATACTACTTCTCTTTCTAGGGTTTTGCTGTCGGTGTGACAGGTTGCGTTTGCATATGTCACACTGATAGACCTGACCAGAAGGAATGACCCTTTCATCTGACCCGTCTCTGCAGGTGTGGTGGAATTTGGTTATGCACGTTATATACCTTATGGTGTATAACTCCAATCCGTTGCAGTTTAACCAGCTGCACCTGACTAACTGCCTGTCTCTACAGTCATCAGGACAACGCTATTCTAAACCGTCTGTATTATATCTAGAAGCCCAATTCAGGAGTGGAGAAAATATCACTGGCAATGTGCACAGTAGATCATGTGCACTCCTGTTCTGAGACACACGGCTACTGTGCACTTCTTGATCTGGTTGAGGAGGAGGTCCCTCTTCATTGCATCTTCGGAAACATCATGTTGACTACGCTCCGAGTCAGACATGGTAAGGCTGATGTATGGGTGCCACAGGATGTTTTTATCCGCGGACTCCTTGAAGTTTAGATGTGAGTAGTTGCCCTAGGCTCTAAGGGTTTGATCTCACAAGAGTATCATAGGGTACTTGGCGGGTGGAAAGCAACCGCATACGGTCATTCAGCCACTTTGCTTATACTGATTTGAGAGTGTTTTATGCTCACTATAACCGTTCAGTTATGGCTATGACTTGACCTGTCATGTTTTCCCTTCTCTCTCTAACTCGCTCCCCTTCCAAAATTGTGACAAAATTGTATGCATGTATCTCAGAGAAACGTGTCTGACACGGCTTAATTGCCAAGCCTGAACTACATGCAATTATGCCCCACGTTGAGCACCATTTATTGTCATGTGTATATTGCCTTAATAAGAGAAAAATAGAAAATAACGCTGCACAAAATCTACACACTTAAATACACAAGTTAGCTAAGGTTGGAGCTGAGTCATTAGCCCATCATGTTGGTTTAATGTACGGGCCAGGGCATGTGGTGTTGGCAACGTTGGGGCTGCAGTAGAGGTTGTTTGTTGACGGCTGCTTGGGGAGTAGAACTCCTGACTCTTAGTGTTAATGCAAGTTGGTAGCGTACGGTAGATATGCGAGTGGTTTATTTAGTAAAGGAGTAGGGACCTTGACCACAGTGATGTCAGTGTCATGAAGGACATTCAAGTAATGTCAAACTGTTTACAGGGAGGTGTCACACTGGGGTGCTTTCCCTATATAAATATGGGGGCATGTAGGCTTGCATGCTGGTACAAAGTTCGGTGTGGATAGAACAATACTAGGGCGATGCCTTACCTTGGATACTCCTGGGTGCAGGATTGTAGCTGGTGGAGACTGGCAGCGTGCAGGTGATGGCGGCTGAACAGTGGCCAACACTGTGTGGCAAAGTTGTGCCCAGTTATTAGTAAAGGTTGGTACTAGGTGTGGGGGATATGCTGCGAGAACTGGGTCGTCACCTAATAGGCAATCTTGGTATAGTTGATTCACGTTAACTTCAGCCTTCTCTGAAGCCCTGCTAAATTTCTACTTTTGGTTACTGATTACGTATCCTTCCACTACATGTAAACATAAACACTGCCATGTGTCTTCTACTTTTATAACTGTCACATGCATTCATTGCTGTTTACAGCTGTTCAAAGAATGCTGTCATATTTCCTACGAATGTTCACAATTTAGGCGTATAACAATATTTACGTCAGCTTTATAACTATTTGATACACATAATACACATTAATATTTAGCCACGACGGTGTTTGTTACAACTTTGGTGGAAACAACAGTAGTATTTAACGTGTTATTATTAATATATGTTTGGAATAAAAATTAAAACGAAGGGACAACCAGTCCAACAAAACGACCTTAAATTCAAGCACGCAACTCGTGTCGCTTATTTATTGTACGTAGCATTGCCAATTGTAAAAGATACTGGTGAACATGCAAACACATAGGCCTACCATAACATTTATTCCGCTAGTATTTACATGCATTGGTACTTACTGGTTTGTAGGTATATTTTATTATTTATTTATATTTATTTGAGTGGGCTTAGTATTATTTTTGGGACTGTGGCAGTTATTCAAATCACAGAAACGTAAGCTCATTACACAACTATGTTTCAAACACCTAGTGCGAAGGTACAATGCTGTGCTAAACAGACATGGATATTAATAATTAACTTCATCATAACATCAGTTCATGGACGTATAAACTTTGCACATATTTGAAATCCACATACATCTGGCCGTAGCGCAACGATTACAACACAGCCACCATAGACGAAAATGGCAGCTACGCCCTTACATATGCTGCGATCACAACACTCGTTACAGTAATTATCCTTGTCCTGGAAATACATATTTATCACAACATTGCAACTTCCCTAGGATGTTTCAAAACACTAGTACGTACTTGACGTTTCGTTCAGAAACACGCAGTGTCATTGTCAAGTCGCCACACACCACTGGCAATCGTAAGGCACTATGTAAACGGCCCGCCCACCATTGTGGGACAAGTGCGTGGCTAGGCCACATCTGCCAGCCTGCTTGATTTGTAAGTGTCGCGCAACGAGCTGTGTCGCGCCATCACATTTAAAATATATCTTTGCATCTAAATACCATATAATACATATTTAAACACTAAAATCGTGTTTCACTTGTAAATTACAATTTTAAACATCATTATTGTTACTGTAATTAGTATGAAATGTGCTGAAATTAGAAATAACAAAATGTATACCTTTCCTACACAAGTGGTACGATCAACCAGAGAGAGAGAGAGAGAGAGAGAGAGACACACACACACGGCCTGTGTGT
Organism: Dryococelus australis; assembly: GCA_029891345.1. Taxonomy (NCBI): domain Eukaryota; kingdom Metazoa; phylum Arthropoda; class Insecta; order Phasmatodea; family Phasmatidae; genus Dryococelus; species Dryococelus australis. Next base: position 156,740,832 of record CM056995.1, read on the forward strand.
GTGTGTCTCTCTCTCTCTCTCTCTCTCTCTCTCTCCTCTCTCCCTCTCTCTCTCCCTCTCTCCCTCTCCCTCCTCTCTCCCCCTCTCCCTCTCCCTCCCTCCTCCCTCTCCCTCTCCCTCCCCTCTCCCCTCTCCCTCTCCCTCTCCCCCTCTCCCCTCCCTCTCCCCCTCTCCCCCTCCTCCCCCTCTCCCCCTCTCCCCCTTCCCCCTCCCCCTCCCCTCCCTCTCCCTCTCCTCCCCTCTCTCTCTCTCTCTCTCTCTCTCTCTCTCTCTCTCTCTCTCTCTCTCTGCTTCGCTTAGTGAACTTTTATTCCGGACGGAAAAAAAACCACCAGCCTACACACGGGAATTCGTGCGGATATTTTTAACTGCAGCAATGAAATGAGTTTCCGTCAGTGCTATCTAACAATACAAATATATATTAATTTGCAAGCTTTACCTTAAAATAGTATACATAAAAACAAAGTTAAAAAAGATTGTAACTGTGAACTATTTCTTACCTGCCATTGCCAACACGTCGCTGCTCTTGCAGTTGTTAAATTCATGTTTAATACGAAATAAATATTACAAGTTATATAAGATACTAAGGTAAAGTTTCATTTATTCAATAATACAGTACTCTAAAGATAATCACAATGCTAAATATTGGTGGAATACTAGTTATTGGAAAAACAGGTTGACATATTACGCCTAGGGTAATTTTTCAAAGCTTCGATTCCAAAAGGCAGAAGAAAGCGTGAATGGACTATACTGTGTGATCAACCAGTGTATGACGTCAGGTTTACTAAATGTCTGAGTAGGTGGCTTGAATAAGGGTGCTGGGGTGTCTACTTGTTTCTCTACTAATTCAAGAATCTCATTAACCAAGTTTTGGACATTGACTCTGCGTTTATGCTTGATGCCTCCTTTTCGGTTGTACGGCATTGGAATGCAGTTAACAAAATAATATGTGATAGTTGGTGTATCACGTCTTCCTGCCGTGGAGAGCTGTACACGCTCTACATTCCACAAGTTCACTCACACCGGCTTTTTAAGGCGGGCGGTGGTAAGTACGGTGCATAAACAAAACTTGTGGGGTAGCAGTGACAGGTGAGGTTTCACCTTGGGTTCAGTGGTCAGAGTAATCCTCTCTCCTTTCCTTCTGCATTTTACAGCAGTGAGGCGGCATCGAGATGAATTCATAGCAATGAATTCCACACCTGAAAAGTGTTAGTCTGCCTTTGTAACATTTTTTACGTTAGGCACCTGCTGTTCATTTCTAAGCAAGAATTAATATTGGCCAGATGGGCCTGAATAGAATTAAGAGAAATATAAATCACAATGCCTTGTGGGCTTAATGACATAGGTAACACTTATTCATCAGAAATAAAAGATTTAATTCAATGGTATGAGCTTCTTTTAAAAAGCTTCTTAAATTAAGGGGCAGCACTCTCCTAGTACCATATTTAAAACACGCGTGAAAAGAAAAGGGTGAATTTAAATCAGGAGAAGGCATCCTGAACAAAGTTAATAATAAATTGTGTATTGAAAATTATGTGATTGGAAGTGCCACACTAGATATTAAATTAAAATTAAATTAAATTGGGATTTGTTGTGAAGGAACCTAATTAAGCAGCACCAGAAGGGCGCTGAAGAAGTGTGGTGGCTGTTGGGGATACCAGAAGGAATGTCGTCAATGGAGGGAGTCCAAAGAAGGTTACCAAAGAAGGATAGGGGTTGACGGCATTGGCAGGCCCTCTGTTGGTGTTGGCGTCTGGAAGGCCTCTGGAGCTGGAGATCCCAATGAGGTGGAAGACCCTCTGAACTGCCGGTGGACGTGGAAGTCGACCCTCTCGAGTCTTGCGGCTACTGACGCGGCGCGAAGAGTGTGATTATCTATCTGTCCCTGTTCTATATGCCTCGTGGCCTTTTAAAGCAGGAGACAGGGGCTAGTGCTTACCGTTGTGGGCTGACACTTTCCAGTGGCATTTTACAGCAGTGGAGGTGCAGCAGACTGCCCTGAGGCCAGATCTTGCTGCCTCTTTTATACTAATCACTTTAGTTTGGAGGTTCTCCAATTGGTGGAGGGAACGCAAGCTCCGCCCTCTTGGGGGTTGTCTTGCGACATCACGCATTAGCGCCTGGATTCTTGTCTCTGTGGCGCTTGCTTTGAGATGATGATGTGATCTGGCCAGCCCGTGCATCTTGGAGGCAGTGAATGCTCGTACAGGTAGTGCTTGGCTCTCCAGTGGTGTGATTGTGAAATACCGCTACCATCCTGTAGTAGCGGGCGATTCAAACTGTAGCGGAGGGGTGACGCTGTTGACGGCTGTTTGATATGTAGCTTCGCTTGTAGGAGCACGTGTTCGAGATTTAATATGTGGGCTGTACCTAAGGTGCTCCTGCAGACATGTGTCCTGTCTCCATTTCTTTCTTCTTTAGTCCAGTAGTCCCGCTGGTCACTCTTGCAGTCACTCAATGCTTTGTCACTTTGCTGTCTTTGCACGCCTGAAGAAGGTAGCACAATCCTCCAAACACTAAAATGTTTGGCTTGGTGGCCCGTCGTGGCTTAAGTAGTCTCGCTGGTCTGATATTGAAAGTTCTCTGTGCACCAAATTCTGCTGAGAGCAATGACCATAACATTCTTTCAAAGATAACCCCAGAAATTCAATCCATTGAAGATCAGGACAGCACAAGTCCCGATAGGCTTGTCTAGCACACGTGGCATTTTCCCCTTGTAAATCACCGCACTTTTCTCATTTTACCATTTATTGTTGGCACACTGTTTTGCTTGTTCGAGCAGGATGGGACAAGGAGAGTTACGCAGACCAGCAATATGTAACACTGCCCCCTCATCAAGTCAGTTTGTCCCCGAATGGACTCTGCAACATGCATATCTTTGTCGAGTGCCAATTGGTAGATGTGGACAGTATTCAGCTTGATCCGGGAGCCTTTTTTTGACAAATCTGAAAGTCCATATCATTGATATTCAGAATCCTGTAAGGGTGTTCCCTACATGTCTGTAGCTTTTAGACTCTGTGGGTTATACAACCACACCAGATTTCTTGAAATACCTCCACCGACATTTTACTGCTATACTGGGTCTTCATCCTATCACCATATTTTAGCGTATCTTATATTAAAGGCTCTTGGAGTACAGTTTGCGCAGGGCGTTTGGACAGCACATGCAGAGAATCAAATGCTTTTTCCAACTGCTTTGCGAAGTGTTCACTTTGCAGCATCAGTTCATTGATGTGATGTCTCAGTTTTGGGCATACGCATAAAGCTCACAGTTTTCTTTACGAAAATGCTTAACTGCCTACATCAAAGCTATTTGTTCATCTCACTGCCTATATTCCTGCTGGTGCTTCTGTTTCTGCTGCTGCTGCTGCTGCTGTTGTTGGCAGCAGACTTTCAGGTGCCCCGCTGTCCACATGACCAACACTCGAGCTGTTTGGTTGGGGGGCGGAGAAGCTCTGTAGTGCGGACCCTGGAAGGAATGTCTGTCTTGATGGTTGGCATCTCCTGCAGTGTCCTCTTGATGCTGTCGTCGCCTCATTCAGCGTCACTGCCCATACTAAACATTGGGGGTGGGGATCCGTGTCTTGCTGACTCCACCTCTAGTGCTTGAGCCAGGACTTCCTGCATGTTGTGGGATGTAGCCAGATGTACTGCTTGCCATACCTCTGTCGGTGATGGCATCAACGAAGAAGGCGACTGCGATAATGTCACGCGCCTCCTCGGGCCACCCTTCCAGATATGTGTTACAGCCTGCTAGATGTCTTGTTATAGCTCCTGCGAAGGCTCCCCTTGTTGCTGGGGGCAACTTCACAGTTGAGCATGGTGGGCATGTCACAGATATTAGTCACTGAAACTTAACTCCAGGGCTGATAAGAGTGTGAGGTAATCCAGTCGTCACTCTGGCAATTAGTAGTATACTTAGTGTGGGACCTCTCAGTACAGTAGGACGGTAGTAAGCCCATTATTCGTTTGACCAGCCATTCATGGTGAGAACTATTTCAAACGGATTTTGGTACTCCCGCCAGGAAGTCTAGCAATTGTAAGGGTCGGGCTTAATTACGACTGCCTTCCCCACTCCTACACTATATCAGTGCTATAGAACTACGGACTATCCTTCGGGGCTGCTGTATTTATTTACGACTTGCACTGCTTGCCCACTTTTCTCGGCTGCCAGTGTGGTGATTGTAGAACTCCGTTGCTGAAGAAATTCCTGCCATTCCTTATTCATTGCACGTATTGTGTTTATTTCATTCTAGACACTGTCCATCCTTTCATTTATGCTGTCCACTATTTCACATGTATGGTGTCCATCCTTTCACTCAGTGTCAATTTTATTGTGTACTCACTTAATTATTGTATTCACCAACTCATTAATGCATTCTATTTCCTGTCTACATTATATATTTTCTTGTCTGCAGTCTCATTTACTGTATATTTTACTATGTACTAAATCATGTACCCTAGATATCTGACTATTTACATTTTCTTTTACACATTCTATTGCACTACTTATTTGGATATTTACAGTTTCATTTATACTTTCTTTTACATTATTATTTTGGTTGTTTACATCTTCTTTCAAGCTGTTTACACTTGCACTCACACTAACATTTTGGCTGCCTAGCACCTCAATTAATACTCGCTGTGCTGCCAATTCTGCAGACATTTTTCTTATTCACTGTGATGCTTGCACAAAATAGTCTTAATATTTAGGCCTACAGCTATTACAATTAATTAATTTGTTTTAATATCACTAATTACTTGCCTATATTGCTTAACTTAATTTATTATTGAATGCCTCCATCCTACTTCTGACATTAGTGTTACAAGATGCCATAGATATGCCCCATATCTAGGTTCGTAAGGGATGGAGGTTTTGATAAAAATAAGATATCTAAATTCAATTTTTAGTTTATTCACAGCTATTATTTGAAATATTAAACTACCAAATGTCTGCTATCACACTTGTTATTCTCATTGAGCAAAATATTTAATGTATATCTCAATTTTAATCAAAGTCCTGTGTACTTAATTCACTCTCATTATTTACACACATTCAGTGTGTGTATTACCATCATTCCAAGTGTCTTTCACTCATGCATACAGTTCAGTCCTGCCTGTCAGTCTCTCTCTTTACGCCTGTTGGTCATTCTCGCCGCCGCTTAACACTTTGATGGCTCATCCCTTTGGTGTCTTTGTACATTTGGCGCTTAAGGTCGCACAATCCTTCAAACTCTAAAACTGTCAACTTGGAAGCCCATCGTGGCTTAAGTATTCTCGCTGTCCTGATGTAGATAGTTCCCCACATTCAGAGTTCCACTGAAAGAGGCTAGGGCAATGACCAGAACATTCTTTCAAAGATAACCCCAGAAATTCAATTCGCTAGATGTCAGGAGTATGCAAGTTCTGATAGGCTTATCTGGTACATGTGGCAGCTTGCCTTTGTAAATTACTGCACACTTCTCTTATCACTTTTTAATTGGTTCACTGTTTTGCTTGCTCAAGTGGGATGGAGTAAGTGAAGCAATTTGGACCAGCAACATGTAACATATCTACAAATATGAATTTTGCTATCAATACTGCACTAAAATCTATAATTAAAAATTTGCCTTACTCTGTAACCTTTAAATTGTACAACTTTAGCTGTGCAATTTGTTATTACAAATGCAGACGCATACATCTACACAATAGTCAAACTTTTCCCACACAATAGCAAGTATGGCTGGTGTACCTACAGCCACTTCTATTATGTGGTTTCAAAGTTTGTCCATTGTTGTAGGAAGGGGTGGTACATAAATGAATCCTTCACAGACCCCCAAATAAAAAAAACAGTGAGATTGGGTGATCTTGGTGGACAATGTTATGTGTTACACTGTGGAATATACACTGTATGTCGATGACCTTATTCTGAGGCATCATCAGATGACATAGAAAATCACAGGACAAAGATCAACAACATGGAAGAGATAGAAACTATCTCACGCAGCACATAATGGTAGCACTATACAAATGGAGTTAGTCTCTTTTCACTAGTACTATTTAAAAAAGCAAGCCAAAGGAATTAAAGAACATGAAATGAGGATCAAACACAGGCTAATGGCCTGCATGTTGGATCTTAAATCAATGCCTTAGCGTCTGGGCAGACAGCTATGGACTCCACTTTCCCACCGCCAAGACACAGTGGTCCATTTCTATAGAAGACGTGGCATCTCTCATTCTCCCAAGGAGCTTTTGTACGGCTGTTTTACCTGTTTATAATACTGTCAAGTTTTTAGGCATCTTGTGTGATAGTAAACTCACTTGGAGGAGTCATATTCAGTCCCTGAAGTCTCACTATTTACATGACTTGAATAATTTGAAAACTCTTGAGTGGTTGTGACGGGTGCTGACACCGTCACCCTTCTTCGCTTGTATCATGCCTGGTCCATAGTAAACTAGACTATGGCAGTGTCGTTTATTCTTCTGCTAGACCATTTGTGCTAAAATCGTTAGCGAGTGTTCACCATGCCAGTATTCACATTGTGAGTGGAGCTTTTTGCACAAGCACGGTTTTCAGTCTTCGTGATGTGGCTGGTGAACCTCCCCTATATTACAGGCATGACCAACTGCTGCTTTCCTATGGGGTGTGTTCGGACTCTTGTACTTACACCACACTGCTTTTCTCCGTATGCCCCATGTACGGTTGTACTCTGCTAGTCAAAGTTCTCCTCAGCCGGTGTATGTCTGCTTTGCACATACCCTGAAACTGTATGATTTACCCCTGTGTTTGTTGCCTTTGCCTCGCCATGAATAGTCATGGCTGACGACACAAGTTGAGGTGCGCCTCTGCCTAGCGGAATTTCCTAAAATTACCACTCCTACTTTTGTTTACAAGGGCCTTTTTGTTGATCTTGTGTATTTTGTGTTCGGTGGTTTTATTTGCTTTTTTACGGATGGTTCCAAATTTGATATCTTGACTGGATGCACCTTTATGATTGGTGCTTCTCAGTAATTTTTGGATTTCATCCATCTGTCAGTTTTTAACTGCTGAGCTTTTTGCTATTTTCAAGGCTCTGTGTTTTATCAGTAGGGGGTTTCACTGTTAATATCTTGTGTGCTCCAATTCAATGAGTGCCTTGACAGCCATTCAATCTGACTCCACAGCTTATACGCTTCTTTCCTTGATCTGGGAGTAGTTGGCGTGGGCTGTGTGAATTAGTGTTCATGTCATTTTCCTTTGGATTCCAGGGCATGTGAGCATCCTTGGTAATGAAGCAGCTGATATGGTGGCTACGGAGGCATGCAGTCTTCCATCCTGTGTTCCTCATGTCCCTGTATGCCATGTGTTGCATGCACTCCATGGCCTTGTCTGTCATGCTTGGCTGCATTCTTGGTGGCAAGAATGGACTTCTCTCCCGCTGTCCAACAAGTTACATGCAATCTCTAACTTGCCTGTTTGTATTCATCCTGTTGTTTCATATACCTGCAGGGTAAATGATTTGCTTTCTCGCCTTCGCATTAGGCACACTTCTCTGACACACAAATACCTGCTTCGTAATAAACCTCCTCCTGAGTGTGATGCTGTGGCACTCCGTTGACTGTGTAACACATTTTGTTGGCGTGTCACAGGTATGACCAGGCTTGTCGCACTTTTAATCTTCCCGACAATCTACTGCAAATGCTGTGTGATGTGGGTACGTCTGTGAGCGGGATATTCCCATTTATACGTGCAGTGGTCTTTTTAATGTGTTGGGATTTATTTTTTTGTACTTGTGTTGTCACTGTTCTGGAGTATTTCATCCTGTTTTGTTTGTTGTTTTTGTCACTGTCCTTTTGCCTCCTGTTGAGGTATTTACCCTTTTTCTTTTTTTTTATTGCCTCCTGTTGAGGTTTTAGTCAGTTTTTATCTAACTTTTGTTTGTGCCTCCTGTGAAGGTTTGAAAAGTGTTTTATTCTTCAGCTTCTTGTGGGTGCTAATGACCTCGCTGTCGAGCGCCCTACAATCCCACTCACTCACTTGGTGGACATCCCTGGTGGCAATCCATCGGTGCAGAAACTTATCAGGAATCTTTAAATTTCCAGTGCAGAGGTACTCTGTCCTGCTGGAAGATGGAATCAGTGGAATCTTCCTGTAATTGTGGGCAAAGTTATTTCTGCAACATTTGCAGGTATGAGATTCCCATGACAGTGTCATCAGGAAAAACTATGCACCATAAACCTTTTCTTGTAGAACGGCACAGAACACACTCACTATAGGGGAGTCTCTCTTCATCATGTGGGTGCTGTGATCCTCATATTTGTAGTTTGTAGCAGTTCACCGTACCACTGAGATGAAATGTGGTCTCGTCACACTAAACATGTAAGAAAAGTTTTATTTTCGATTTTCTTTTCGAGAATGAATGCATAAAACGCTACACATCTTTGTCACCTTGGCGTAGTGTGTGTACGAGTTCAGTTCTGTATGGTTTGAATAAAAAACACAATTACAAACGCATGCCAGACAGTTGTATGGGGAATGGCTAGGTCTTGGCTGGAACGATGAGTAGATTTTTGTGGACTTATTACAAAACTCCTCTGGATTCACCCGTCTTTCTTGGGAATATGGGGATGACCTGTTGATTTCTCCTTACACAAACAACATGTTTGTCAAAACTGCTCATGTCAACGTCGAATGCTCTGAGCAGTAGCAGGTGCAGTGCCATACTCTTACCGAAAATCACACTGCACAATTGTCACAGACTTGCAATTGTTAAGGTAGAGAACGCAAAATGTCTTCTGTTCTGGGTTCGTCATCCTAACACATACTGAAGGGAGCTCGCCTGCTGGTTACTCAACATCTGCACACCAGGGAGACATCTAGTGGCAACCAAGTGAAACGTTTCAATTCTCTTTTAACAGTGAATGGACCTGCTCGCTGACATGTGGGACCCTGGTATGGTTCAACAGAGCACCTAGTTGGCATCTAATTGGCACCTATTTGATTCAGGGCCCATTGGTGGGGGAGGGTTTTGGGGAGGGGGGACATTTTGAGTATTTGTGATGCTTGTAAGCAAAAATTTGTGAGACATGTATTTCACTCTACACCGCATGGATGCATGGTTATCTATCCCTTAGTTTAAAAAGATACAGTTTTTCAAGATTAGACTAAGGTTTTTAGAAACATTGTGTATGACAAATATTTTTAACACAGTTTCCCTCACACACATTTATTTCACATATTTTTATTCTTCAATGCTGTATAGTGGCATAACTAGGTAGTGACTTTGGGTGTGATATGCTGCTACCAGGTGGTGTGAGAGTAGGAGTGTTTGGGATACCTCCCCCAGGAAAATTTTTAAAACTTAACTACTAAATACCATGTTTGAAGCAATTTTCTGATGGAATAAGCATTGCCCATGGAGGGATAGGCAAATTCCCTGCTGAATATACCCACTGACTCTGGTGGGTGATTGAACACTGTGATCATCACCTGTAATTGTGCCTCTGCAATGCCCTGATAGCCACCATAAAGGTTTTGTTACTCATGGCTGCTAATCTGTGTGTCTTTCTTGCAGAGTCGCATGACTAGAATTCCCGGAAAGTGGTCTGTCATTCTTGTACACTGCGAACTGTGAATAACAAGTTTTGATGAGATATCAAAGAACTATCTGAAAACTATTAAAGGAATGCAGTGAAAGTCAATTTTACCTATAAACTTTTTTGAACAATCTAACCAGATATTGCATTGAGTTTTATGAAAAGTCAATACTTTTATTCAATTTTTCAAAAGAACACAAAAAAAAAACCTTTGATATAATTACTGAAAAACATTCATTCTTTAATGAATTAGTACATTGTTTATTATTTTTAAAAAAATATTAAGCAGTCTGTTAATTACTTAGTAGAAGGGAAAGAGGAAATACAGACGTCTAGAATTAGGTATATATTTTCACTAGCATGATGTAAAAGTATCTTCCAAAGATCACATATTTTGAGATAAAAATTTTTTTATTTTGAAAAGCAAACTTTAAATCAGTAATTGATTCTTAGCAATATAATCAGTGTTGCATGCACTATTCAAATATTGCATAAAATTTTGCACGCCAACTGAATGATATAATGAGATTTTACTCTACTAGAGATGTTTTGTGCTGTGTCCATTAGTGTCACTCCAGGGATGTGATGAATTAGAGAAAAGTTTCTGTGTGTATATACATGTACATATGTGTGTGCGCATATACATGTACATATGTGTGAGTGCATGCACATGTATGTGCATATGTATATGTGAATGTGAAAGCACATGTTAATGTGCATGTATATACATTTATATGTGATGTAAAAGCATGTGTGAATGCACATGCATGTGCGAATGCAAATACAAATATGTGTGAATGTGCATGAATGTGGGAGTAAGTAGGTGTGCACGAGAGACAGGGAGCTGACTGGCTGGCTGGTGTTTGTTGCAGTGCCAGAAGAGAATGTGGCACAGGCACGGGTCGGCACACAGGTGCTGCAAGGGGAGATGCGAAGTGCTCTGCTGGATGGAGACAGTAGCAACTATGACATGGAGCGCGGCTACACACGCCATGCCATCAACGAGAGTGGCGACCCTGGCATCCTCATCAAGCTGGGCACCCAGTGCATCATCAATCACATAAAGATGCTGCTGTGGGATCGTGATGAGAGGTACCTCTCCCTCACAGCCCCCTCTGGTCTGCCTCATGTCTGGGTGTGTTATAGTCTGGCACGTTGTTATTCAGCCCTTATGTGTAGCTCACTTCGAAAGAATATTTATTCTACTTACTTTTCCCCAAAATAATTGTGCCAAAAGTAAAAAAGCCCTTAATTCTAGATTTATTTCAAAATTAAATTATAAATTTTATATATAGGATAACAAAAGCTATTATCATCTCCAGTTCATTTCAATTTTTAGTTACCTGAATCTTTATTATGATTGCTTAGAAGTGCATCATAAAATAAATACAGTGAACCCTCAATATCCTGGACCTAGTTTTCCCAGACTTTGGATTACTCAGACATACAAAACAATGGGGTTTTTTTTTAAAACAAAGGTAGCAGGAAATGCACATATTTATTTAGCAAACCATAAAGACTCAAGAATATACACTGCATGTAATTTCCTACATTTGAAATTCTTATTTAGCTCTGCATTTACTACATAACTGTGTGTGTATATAAATAAAACATATAATATATATGTATATTTTATATACATAATTTGTAATATACATATATATGTATATTATATACTGTATACATAATATATAATATATATTTGCAAGAGCAAAAACTGAATAGAACACAATGGGAGAGTCTTTGTAATGACGCATGACGTACCCGGACCTTGTACTTACATAGATCAGGTGGCAGAAGGCAGCGGGCAAGGATTTTGTAAAGGAGATTAACCAGGCTCTCTGTTAATTGAATTCAGTTCTGTCAGGGTGCAGGAGCTCTGCCTGAATACAGAACTGGCTGTGTGGCTATGCGGCAGGGCACGAAATCTGGCTGGGCTAGTATGATTCGGCGCTTTTCAGGTACAGTGGAGGTAAGGCTACCTGGGCAATATTTCAGTATGGTGACTGTTTACTATATTGTGGGGCAGGTGTTGCCGATGCAGCGGGAATTTCCGGTGGTCTGTACACTGTTACAGGACGTAGTGCAGCTGGAGTCAAGGGAGCAATTATTGGAATAGGAGGTAATTCAGGCCATCTCAAGTACTCAATAACACACTTGGGGTACGTTGCAGGTCCGGAGTGCTCAAGTGGTGAAAAAAGATGGCGTGGTACAGGAATCTCTCTTGGTTCTTGTAAGAGATGGAGAGCTTGCTGCTATTCTTTGGGTGGAAGGCTAGCTATCTGTTTCACAAGGGAGGGTTGATACTTGTGCACTCGACCTGATGCAGCGAGTGTTGCTCTAATTCTCTTTGTAAGGCCCTTCCTTTTGATAAAAGGCATTAGGATGTGGAAATTACCTCACCAAGCTGCAACACAATCACAAGTATTCGCCTGTATTGACATTATGTTTATGTCACCACTAGGGTGCGTGTCCTGATAACCGGCGGACCACATAGGGGTTACAGGTCCTCAGCGGAGTCCGCTCCGAAGAGAAGTAATCACTAAGGTCGTTTTGCGGCTTCACAGATAATGTACTGTGTAAGACTCCCCGTTCCCACAATCCAAGGATTGGTGAAAAGGGCGGGTGATACTAGTGTTTGACCTGTGCATCAACAAATATGTGACTCAATTGAGTAAACCCCGTGAATACCTGCAAGTATGTGACAAGGGTAACTACAAGGTACTACAACTACACGGAAGGGTACTCAAGTTAAAAGTCACTCACATTTATTTTCAAGAAAATGAAAATGTGGTGAGAGCACTCTAGCTTTGGGAAAGCGGCACAGGCTTCAAACCTAGAAAGCTATCATTAGGGTGGTTGGTAGAGGTGACTGACTCAAAATAAGGTAATGTGTTATGAGAATTGCTGTAGCAGAAGCTCTTGCTTTGTTGGTGTGTATGTTGAAGGAACGACATCACAGTATTGCTGACAAGTGCTTGGGAAACAAACAGGTATGGGACAGGATGCTAGTCTTATAAAAGACTGGGGTAGAAGCCACTGTAGCTACAGGGTAGCTGCAGGGGGGGGGGGGGGGGGGTTCTACGACTGCGGGGTATGTAGCAGAACCTACCTTACCGCAAGGTTTACTGATGTATACCGTAGACAGGGGCTTGTTCCGAGCAACACGTGCTGGAACAACAACAACAATACAAATACTTAACGTAGCGAGGAATGGTACCTGTGCAACACAAAACAAACGAGGTAGATCCCGAGCCTTGGGCACTGGGACTGAAGACTGACGATTGAAGCGAAGCTTAGATGGCAAGCTGATTAATTTTGAGCAATGAGTGCTGGAAATGAAGACTGGCAATTTAATTAGAACCAAGGAATGCGTGACTGAGCATCGTGTACTAGACAACTGAAAAGAACTGATGTAGAGACGTGAGCCGTCGCAGCTTATATACTCATTGTGGGCTGATGCCCAACTCTCATTGACTGTTGCCTTTTAGGGCGAGGGGTGTGTCGCTGAGTCGGGGGGGGGGGGGGGTGCGAAAGTATGACTAGCCTCTGCAACTTCATCTGCCAGCTGGAAGGTTATGCAGAACAAAAGAAAAATGATATTACTACTAGTGATATCTTGCAGGGAGTAAATGAACGTGCTTGTCCTATCATGATTACGGTGAACCGGTGAATAATAAAAGCTGTGAGGCAGACATACAATCTCACTTCTTAACGTAATAAAATGAACCTTCAAACTCCGTACAAGGAACCTGAGGGGTGGAGCTGAAGTCATTCAAATTAAATTACTCAAAAAACATTGTGCATCAATTCGCCCCCTCTCCGCTTCGAATGAAGCTCATCCTTGTGGTTGTGGGAAGCCTAGCATCTGCAGAATACTAGCACTTCCTTTATGGCCTCCATCTTAGCAGATGATATCAGATCGTATCTCTGAGGAGAGATGGAAAACTATTTGATGAGGAAAACTACACTGTTTCGCTCACCATTCTTGACTACATAGAGATGCACGAGCCTACCATCTGGGTCCGGAGAAAGTGTACTGGAACTTGCAGGCAGGCCTAACTTACGATTCACAGACACTTCACCAGATTAGCAATCTACAAGGCAGCCAAGGTTAAAGACCCTCCTGCTTGGAGATGTAGAATGCATCTCCTCCACTATTCTCCATATCAGTGGCTCTACTCATCATCTTTGTGATGAAGCAAAACATATTCCCTTTCCTGCAATTATAAAAACAGAGTAGCGAGAATAGTGTTCTACCCAACTTTTGCTAACTGAATAGCCTGATGCGAAAGTGCAGTTTCTTATGTCCAATCAACATTGCTTTTGGTCACTGCCTTCAGAGGGATGGGTGAACAAGTGAAAATTCCTTTGCAGGAATGTGGTGCTGTTTCTACAATAGCAATTTTCTCTCCCTTGCTTCTGTACTACACACTGCTCTGTGTGCTGTGACATGCGATTGCTTCCCCTCTTGTGTGACCATGACCTTGCTACCTAACAGCTGAGGAGGTGGGGTGAAGGTCGTTCACATCACATCTGGGGTCCAAGACACCTGTTAAATGCCTGCCACAAAATCAACAGGGATAAAAAAGGGATACACTGTGTGTCTTACTCAAGCACATATACTAATCTTAGCTTGCTTTCTCTCCGCTATGTGGATAAGAAACGGGAAAGAGTCACTGTTTTTCCGAACTGGTGTCAGGGCTTGTGCAGTCACATTCCTTTTTTATGTATCAAATGACTGGCACATTTTTGTTTCTTTTACAGGGGTTCTGGCGGTGTCCCCTGGCCCCTTTCAATTAAGTGTGCATTCACATTTAACGTTTATTTACAACAGAAGGCACCTGATTTGTACACAAAAAATATGAGTGGTAGGAAATAGTTTTACGGGCTATCCTAATAATCACCATTGTTAAACATTACACACACTACTCGTTTATTCCCTGCAGCAGTACTGTGGCCGGTTACACAGAATATTTACAAAACCTATTGTCGCACAGCTTGCTTATTTTACATCTTCACTACTCCACAATTTACGGGAATGACAAGAGTACAGGCGCTTTCAGACCTGTCTCTTGTTAAGACTGGTTCATAGAGTGAAGTGGAAGGGGAATATTTAAGAGTGCTGTCACCATTACAATACAATACTTACGGCACACATACTGTGCAGTACCTTTGCAAATACCCTTTTCTCAGTAGAAGTATTTAAGTTTGTTTTCTTCTTGCAGCTGTTTGCGATTAGTTCACATGAGAAAAAATTTTTTCACTGCTTTCTCCTAGTGGAGCTTTAGTGTAAGTTGTTACTGGTTTACGTAAAAAGTCTCTGCAATTATGTTACATTACTTTGCTTTTAGCTTTCTCTGTACTAAAGTCTTTCATCATTTAGGTACCTCTATACATAATGCTTTGAAAAACAACTACAATATTTTTATTTACACTGCTCTCTTCTTGCAACCGCTCTCTCAACTTTATCAATGGTTGCTCTATAGGCATAGCCTCTCCTACCTGTTTTTACAGTTACGTCAAACATCTTTGTTTCTTTCAGCAAACAAAATAAAAAGAGCTGATGAGGTTTTAGGCACAGGTCGACCTAGGGTGTGGGAGTAATTACTGTCTTTACAACCTCTTGATGTGACTCGACACACCAACCTGTTAAAAACATTGCATATGAGTGAAAGCACTTGATGTTTACGTAGCATCGTTTACTTTTATGGGCTCTACATGAGCACAGACCCCTACTAAGGCCAATTCAACCTTTTTCACACTGATCATGTAGCACTGGGGAGGACAGCTGTCTACACTGACTCTAGGATGATCACTGCACAGTGCCATCTACTTGTCTGCTAGGGGCGATGGCCGGCTCAGGTGTCTTAATGCGTAGAGGAGCTCCGCCTACTAGGGCGCCCCTGTTTCTTTCAAGAGGTGTGCAGGGAGCGTGGAAACTGGTATGCTGTAGATGGCCCCCAGGAAGTCTTTTTATAGTGACCTGGTGCGATGTGGGCTTGGCGTAGGTGCTTGCTGAGTTGGCAGTTGCGGACTCTCAGTTGTTGGCCGCAGATGTCAGTACTCAACTGACTGGTCACACTACCAGCTCTAGGCTTTAGCATGTGGGTGGCTCGGTGTGAAGGAAGCGTGGCCCCTACCACCATGCCGGGGTGAGGTGGCTGGATGCAGGGCGTGGCCAGTAATGCCCCTCCAGCTGACGTCAGGTCCTCAATGATAGCAGAGTCCACAGTCTCCTCTCAAGCTGTAGAAGCAGGGTGCTCTGCTGGGTGGCCTGCTGTAGTGGCAGGCTCAGGCTCTCAATCTCACTGTTGTAGTTAAGTCTCTGGCTTGCTGACTGCGCTGGTAGGCCCTCGACTGCAGGTCTGGCGTGGGGAGGCTGTGCATCCTCCAGCAGGTTCCCCACGACGTCCGTCATGGTTGGTGCACTCTGATCCGTTGGAACTACTCAGATTACAATTTACAACAGAAACACTTGGACTAACTACATAAACATTAGTAATAAAATCCCCGGGAGTCTCTCCCTCTGGTTTACCTGACTTTACACTTGGAACGATACCATCTACCGGTGGTAACTCCGGGTACTCGAACAATACAGCCTCTTCACTGAGTATTGGCTGCATTGTCATGGTGGTGAGCAGGCTCGTCAAAGGCGGCAGGACCTCGTGGGGGCTGGCTGCTCTGGATGTCGTCCTGAGCAGGGACGGCTCAGCTCTACGGGCGTTGCTCTGTTGATGTCTATCGCTGTAGATTCCTTGGAGGCGGTGCTCGCTTGAGCTGGTGTAGCAGTCCGTCGTGATGCAGACGTGGTTAGTGATCGGGCAGAACTAGTTTACACGGCGTTCCTGATGCCGGTAGTCTGTCACAGGCGTTGTTGGCTGGATGTCTTGTCTTCTGGGCTTCTCCAAGAAACTTCAGTTATCGAAGGGGTCCACTTGTCCATAGGGTGAACAAACTTCCTTATAAACTCTGTCTGCGTGGACGGTACTGTCCGTAGTGAGGCTGCTCCTCATATCTCATGGTTGGGTGCCCTGTTCCCAATTGATCCTGAAGGATAGTCCTGGGTTACCTTGGGTTCGAGTTCGGCTATACTGGTGGCAGGGAATTGAGGTTCTTCCTGACCAGTAGAATTGGCCTCTGGTTGCTTTCCTTATTTTCCCTCATGCATCTTCGACCCAGTATGCATTTTCTTGACGTCCGATGTTTCTATAGGGGCCTGCCCACTTCCCCGCCAATCCTACTTTGAACTTGTTTTCGCCTATGCTCAGTGGATGGCTTTGTAGCAGGACGGTTTATCCCATCGTGAAAGGGCGTACTCCTATGCAAGGCTTTGGATACTTACGACTAATGTCAGAGTCCTGTTCCTGCTTAGCTTTTTCAAAGCATCGCTTGATGAACTTCTTCGGATGTTGGTATTGTGTGGGGGAGGGGGGTGTGTGTTTCCACTGCCTTTCTTCTGGTCATCGTAACATATGTCTGAAAAGAAACTGGCTTGGACTGGAAGCAGTACCCTCATTGGTTTTACGGCATAGCGCGAAGAGTATTCTTGGCAGTTGACAGTCCCAGTACCTGTGGTCCTCTTTCAAGATGGAGTCGCAGGCATTTCTTAAGTTCCTGGTTCCACCGTTTCATAGGATTGGCCTGCAGATGATAGGGTGCCACCGTCCAGGTTTAGACTCCTCAATCTTGACATGCTTTATGCCATGCGGTGCTAGTAAACCGAGTTCCATTGTCTGTCAATATGCTTTGTGGATACCCTAACGTGGGAATAATTTGTGGTTAAACTCTTTTTATGTGACTGGTTTCCTGACTGGCAATCGTAAAGACTTCGACCCAACGAGAGAACATGTTTGTTATGACCAGCAGGTTATGGTTGCCTAGAGTACTCCTGGGATATGGCCCCATTAAATCAATGGTGACTTGGTTCCATGGCGCATAAGGCTTGCGTGGTTTGGCTGTGTTTCGGCTGACGGGGTAACTTGTGCTGGCAGCACTTGGGACATTGACTCACATGTCGACCAACATTGCGGCTCATTCCATCCCAGACATATCATATTCCTATATCGGTTATGGTCTCTCAAGTTCTGGGATGTCCTGCGTCGGGATGGTTGTGATAATGGCGGCAGATGGCATATCAGAGAGTTTATGGATACAGATTTTCCAGGGCACGTTGGGCTGGCGATTCCTAGACCATATAACATGGTCGCCCATCTCATACCGCTGCGGGCATTGTTAGAGTAGTGTTTGACACTTTGACGTCCATCTCCAGCAGGTGCCCTTCCCGAGGAGTGGTTGCAAGAGGCCCATGATTTCATATATGTTAGGGACAAAATTACGAAGCCAGTTGCAGAGTTCTAAAAATCTGCAAATCTGCTTCTTGATGCGTGGCACTTCGGCTTCCTGTATGGCACGAAGTGAGCGTTCCTGTGGGGTAATTCCTTTCATTAGACACAATGTATCCCAGATACTCAATGGCTGTCTGGCTGTAGTGGCTTTTGAATAACTTTGTCATTAGCCCGTGGAGTTCTAGCCGCTCTAAGACTCGTTGAAGATGGGTAAGATGCTCTTCCCAGGTTTTGAATAGACAATGATATCATCTAGATAGGTGAAACAAAACTGCCCCAAGTATGTTGTTAGAACTTCAGGCAACATCAACCTCTGGAGGATGGCGAGCGTGTTCTTCAGTCCGAATGCTATTACTCAGAATTGTAATGTCTCTCCTTCGGGTGAAGTAAATGCAGTGTACGGGCGGCTATCTGGGTGCACGGAAATTTTCCAGTATCCCGTCTGCATGTCGAGAGTGCTAAAAATGTTTGCCTTGCCGATATACCTTAACGTATGGGCCAGATCGAGAGCTGCTGGAGGAGTGGGCAGGGTAACCTCATTCAGGCCCTTTTAATTCATGCAAAAGCACAATCTCCCATCCTTTGGTACTAGCACGATGGGCGAGTTGTATGGTGATGTCAAAGGTTCAACGGTCCCTTTATGTTTCATCTCGTCAATCTGATCTTTGATGATATGCCATGGTCTCGCCGAGACTCTGTATGGTCTATTAAGTAGGGGTTGCATCATTGAGAAGAATTTCTTGCTAAATTGCACGTGTCTGCCGTAAGTTCCCGTTGGCTCCGAAGGCTGAGGTGTGCTCACTTAATACCTCCCTCAGTTGGTCAAACTGATCGGGTGTTAAGTTTTGCTGGATTTCAGCTGCGTTGATGCTGGATTTCCTGACCAATTCATTCATTGTGTGACAAAAATGTGTGTCATAGTGGCAAAACCTTATGTCACCCGGGGTCGAACACAAGTCACTTGGCTAGCTCAGGTAAGGGTAGGGTCCACCCACGGTGGAAAAAACAAGGGCTACTGATTGGGAACTTTATTAGCGTTCTGTTTGGTTGGCCACTTGGGGATTGCAACCCTTACGATAATGTTTACATTCAATGTTTTGTGATAGGCAGAACAAACTTTAGTGATGGTAATGGCCTTCAAATAATGCAATGCCAGTGTATCTGAGATCATACCCTGGGATTTTACTCCTGTTTAGGTAGTGTGCCAAAATAGAGAATGGTGCAGGTTTGGTTATGAACGGGCACAAAGTGGAGAGACACTGGGAGAACAACCTTCTGACACGTTACCTGCTGTCCTCGACGCGGAGGCGGCACCCTCCTCCTCTCAGGCTGGCTCGATGATGCAGCCAGCTGCTGACAGTGGTTACGGAGGAGTAGTGCTCGGGCTGTTTGTAGGCTCCTAGGATATGTGAGGAGCGATGGAGGTGTAATAGAGTGAGATCCGATACCAGGACTGGGGTGTTGAATTGTACAATTAATAGATGTTCTAGAGGTGACTGACTAGACACTCTAGTAGGTGGTGTAAACAATGGTTTATCTTCAACAATCTCTGGTGGAAGTAAATTGGCAATCTCTCCCTCAAGTCTTTTTAGGATCTATTTCAGTTTGCAATTTTTCTAGCTTTCTTGCAGTACGTCGTAAGGCTGACTTAGAAAACTTCAAGGTGAAGCCGGTTAAAACACAGAGGCCCTAACGTGTACTTCTAAGAACATGGTCTTGCAGCATAACATCCACTTTGTCCCCAACGTCCAGCTGTTCTTGAGCTCTGAACGGAGCTACAAAGGATATTCATGTAGCAGCCAGTGACTCCTAGGTGAGGTTTACACCGAGGGTCAAGTACGAATGATAGACCTATCTCTCTGCCGTGGCTTCTCCAGCAGGGCAGAGTAGGATGCTATTGAACACACTTGATTCAAAGAATGAAAGGGTGTACCTAGTGCTTTGGGCACTCCCAAAGATTTGTCAGAGAGGTATACTACATTTTGCCGACAAAGCTCTGTTTGCCTCTTAATTGTATGGGTATCTGCCTTTGTGGCGATTGCTACCGGTAGTCGGCTTGATCTTAAAGGAAGAGCAATGCAAGCTCATAACACAACAAAACCTTAAGGATCAAAGGGGTAACAAAAGTTACGAGAGTGAGAACACACAAATATAGATCATATAAAAAAATATGTTTATTGAATACATATTTAGAAAAGTACTACAGTGGGTCCAAATTCTCCTGAATTAATTCAAAGAAAATAATAATAATAATGAAAACTTTGAATGTAGCTGAATTTATGTTAATACCAGTCGAAGACTACCTGGGCAAAACATAAAAAACACAAGACACTGTAGTTTGGTGTGTGTGATCAAAATTGTGTAAATAGTTTAAATTTAAATAGCCAAATATAAAATTCCTAAATTGATTGAAGAGGATTTTCCTGAAGGTGCCTAACTGTTCAATTAGAGAAGGGAGTCTTCATCCAAGTGGTGAATAAGTGGCTTGGCTGGAACCTTAAAGGATGTCCAGAGGAACATTGTTGCCATGATCTTCTACTACCTAGAAGGTAAAGAGACAGTAAAAGGTTGAAGAAGTGGTAGGGGACGACGTCAGCAGGGCCTCTGTTAGTTGTTCATTACCCTTGGGTTTGGCTCGGATGCCGAAGAAGTTTAAGACCTTCAAGCTGTGAGTCTTATGCAATGTTTTTTATCAGGGTGGTGTGTTGAGTCACATCAAGAGGTTGTAAAGACAGTATTTACTCCCACACCCTAGGTCGACCTGTGCGTTAATCCTTAATGGCTTTAATGAATAGCTCTTTTTATTTTGTTTGCCAAGGAGAAGCAGACAGCTTCTGAGCACTCGCTAGGTAAAGCGACAGAGGATTGCTACCCTGTAGCACTTGTTTTTGTTCCTTATCCAGTAGCTCGCTCCTTCACTTCGTGTGCTGGGGCCTCGTACTGCGATCCCAAAACTGATTATGCGATCGCCAATATTGAATGTAGCTGAGACCAGTTCTGGAACTCCTTATATACTAATTTTTCTAGCTTCATGGCTCTCAGAAGGGTGCAGGGAGAATCATTCCCACTCCTGGGGTGCTTTAGTTTGTGTTCCCCACGGTGCCATCTACTTGTCTGCTAGGGTTCAGCATGTTATGTCCCTACAAGTGTGTCATTCATCTCTAGTTCGTACCCGCTGTGAAGGCGCGAGGGTGTTAGCTAGGGCAGTCTCCTACATCCGTGCGGGTTACCGCGGAAGAATCAGTGGCCATATTGAACTAACCCTATCTCTTAGATTGAGTTTTTAATGGTTGGGGCTACCTTACTGCACACCAGGTGCACAGTACGAGGGGCTGTTGACTGTGTGTTTTCCGACACATGTGCGCCTGGTTAAGGGAGCCCACAGTCCTGTTCTAGGTTCTGTACGTTTGAGAGTTACGTAACGTGGCTTGCTTTGCTCTGGTGGGTCCTCTTGTACCTAGGTTTGAACAGTCACCCTAGAAAGTAGTACCCAGAAGTAGCGAGAGAAACTCATGAGGAATAAACACGGTGGCCCATACTACCTCCTAACTAACTGGAACTGAACGGAAGTTATACTACGTATGCCAGGTGAAGGTGACATGGTCCTAAGCTGAACAAGGCGATGGAGCTAGATATCTATTAAAATAACGGACTCTAACTAATTCTAACCATTGTCCAGTAGGGACCTGCGGAGGCCACTTTCAGAAGTGTAGTGGTAGTGTTATCACTGCCAGAGGGGGCAGTGCATTGGTCGTCACCAGCAATCTCTGTGGCTCGGGGATGCTGTCTCGGCTGCTTGGCTGGTGGTGTAATCAACTTAGTCGCACCTAGGGGAGGATGGTGTGATGTCTGACTTCAGGGAAACAGTACAAGCTGACGTGTCTGTAATAGCCCCCACGACAAGTGGCATATCCTGTAGGCTGCTCTACATGAGCACAAACCCCTACTAATGACAATTCAGCTTTTTTCACATGTGTTATTTGCTGTGGAACTTAGTTTATGGTGAGGCACAAGTTTCGTACAGTTAGGTAGCTAGAAGTTCAGGTTCCAACCCCACCTGGGGTGACACTGAGGCATGCTCTGATTAGGCGAAGTCATGTGTAAGTTTAGTCAGTAGAAGCGTCATGCATAAATTTGTAATATCTTTCACTCATGCATCTAGTCCAATAGTATATCCTGCAGTCGTACTCTTCACTGCCCTGATATTTGCAGTTGCAATTTTTCTTCCCGCTGGTCACTTCTCATTGTACGCTTTGCTAGTCTTCTATCGCTGAAACTCATCCATTCAACAACCACCAGCTTGGAGGCTCGATGCATTTTATATAGCTGCTAGTCTTGACTTGGAAGGTTTGCCGCACCCCGAGTCTAGCTGAGAGATGCAAGGTCAGTAATCCAAAGTATTCTTCAGATGTCTCAGACACACCCGATACCCAAGGGGGGGAGAGGGGTGTACAATGACCACTTGACCTACAGAGGGAGCCACACCTGTGCACCGCTGACTAAAACCACTGCAACGTATACACCCTGCCTGTTCCATCCATCGTTGTGAGGCCGGGACAGGAATAGCAGTGTGAGCGAACCCGTTGGCAAGCCAAGGTGTTGAGCCACACACATTACGGTCATTGGATACACGGGCTGATTCCAAGTTATTTGTCAGTAGGCATACTCGTGCGTTATAAATGCTAGGGCGTTATCAAATACAAGAGGAAATGGTTAGGGATGGGCCGATGCCAACAATGCCGATTGTCAGCTGCAGATGCCGCAGATTATAGCAATGCAGATACCAGTTTTCATGAGCACAATCATGATTCCCAATTCCAATGTTTGGTAATACTTTTACTACTTAAATTGAAGTCTCCAGGTTTGTGAACACTTTAAGCACTTTGTATCAGCCGTATACAGCATAAAAATGAAATACAACACTAATTTTATTAATAAAAAATAAGATAGTCAATTTAATTGGTTAAATAAGTGACAAGTAAAAACTACCTAACAGACAATCTGCATTCATTACAAACTGAATTCATTAAAGACAACCTTCAAAACTTCAGGCAATTTATCACTACTGCCATCTAAGGCCAGAATACAGGGAGAACTACAAGTATGTTTACACATTTAGTATTTTCCACAGGCACAAGTTATTTCAATTTTATTTAAAAATTGGGAAAATTGCATTTTTGAAATGTATAAAGGCCTCCATGAAATCCTGCATTGCTTTGTAAGACTTTATAGCAATTTTCTGAGAACATGTTGAGGTTTAGATTATACTTATTTTAATGTCAAAGCATGCAGCAATTTACAGCTAACACTTTCCTTGTAGGTAATCACTTTATATTTAACTGACCAAATGCTAAAGGATTTAGTGGCACTAAAATGCTAACATTTCAACACAAGTTAATGTAAAAATTGTCTATATGTGTATATTACATTTTTACATTTAATGCAGACTCGATGCTCTACAGTCTAAGTTTGCCAAGCCTGCTAAAACAATGCTCCCATGTGTACTCGTATTATATAAACAGCTGAAAGAAGTCCACAAACATAATTAAAAGCCTGTTGGCTACCAGTTTTGACATAAAAATCATGAGATATAGCTACTGCAGTTTGTAACACGGTTATTTCAGAAAATGAAAATTTTTGTTTAAAAATGTGAGTTGGCAAAGTTTATATGGATTCATTTGCAATCTCTTGTAGGTAAAAGTCAGTTGTGCAGTACTGAACAATCTTTCAGAGGTAACGGAAACTGCTGGTACTGAAAGATATTTCACTGCTACTTTCTTCAGCATGTGAAGGGTGATTTTTTCCAGTAGGCCAATGGGTCACAAGTGACTGGCAGGAGTGGTTCTCCCAAGTAGTTGTATTTCCTGTACTTTCTGTGGTAGCTGGTATTACTTCAGTTCCCTCCGATTCTTCAGGAGTTATTTCTGCCAGTAGGTCTTCCTTTGCTATCTCAGCCAGTGAAGTTAATGAGAACACTGATTGCTTGAAGCGGGTATCCAAGAGTGTAGCAACGGTATACAATTTATTTTACTCCACATTTTTTAACCGCTGCAACAGCGAATGCACCATCTCTGCCCTCGCACCCCTAATTGCCGGGTTTGTGTAAGCCTTTAAGAGAGCTGCTTCAAGTCATTCGCCATAGGAATTACTTAAGCAACAGTGGTTTCCTCACTACTGATATTAACTGTTGCAACATGGGAAATCTTCAGTTAGCTGTACACCTGCTAAATGGGATTCCAGTCTTGTGATGACAAATCTGTTTACAAGTTGAGATCTGGCAAAAGCCATGTGATTGCTCTACGTTGCTCAAGAAACCTTTCCACCATCAAGTAGATGCTATCCCACCAAGTGGGTTCGTCTTGTACAAGTTGATGTCATGGTACATTACTTTGTTCATGGTACTCTTTTAGCAGTTTGGAGGCCTTTATTGAGTGTTTAAGTGCCCAACTATGCGTTTTGGTATGCAAGCACATCACAAACATGCTTATATGAAAATAAGCTGTCTTTGATCGCCAGTTGCAGAGTATGTGCTGTACAAGAAATGTGATCCGTGTTTGCTGCCCCAATTGCACAAACCATATTAGCAGAATTATCACAAACTATCAAATTAACTTTATCTGTAGTCCATTTATGCAGTAAATCATATTTGAATTTTTCTACAATATTTGCAGAACCGTGTGTTGTTCAATTGCAACTTTCAGACAGACTGATTCATGCTCAAGATCTTGGTTAATGTAGTGCACTGTGAGTGAATTGTAATCATTACAGTTGTAAGTAGACCACATATCAGTGGTACAACAATCATCTAGGCATATGCGAATATTCGAATTTTCGAATACTGTTTCGAATAGTTGAATATCCATATTCAATTCAATGTCGAATATAAATACTTAGAGATTTTGAATATTCAATATGTCTCAAAGTGTGAATGTGGATATTTAGATACAATAGTTTCGGACACAAAATAACATCGGGTATTCATATTTACAGTAGTTAAAGCATTTACCAACAAATTTTGTGAAGTATTCACCAGTATTTTGCAGTACAAAACGCTTCTTCCATAAAGAATACGATCATGGTGGTAGTAGTAGTGGCGGGTGGGTTCTGGACCACTTGCCGAATAACATGTTGATGGGGGACAGACGCAGTCCCATAAGATTAACCTAGCACCGCAATTGTAGTGATAATTGAGGTGTGGACCAATCACAGAACAACATTAGCACCGCAATTGCAGTGCTAAGTGGTCCAGCTTTTCCAGCATTTGCAATGCTAGATTAATTTTATGGGACTACGTCCGTCCTCCCATCCACATATCATTCACCAAGTGGTCCAGCACCCGCCCGCCCCTACTACTTATGATGCCGCCCGCCATGTTGAAAATTACTTTGTCAATTTGTTCCGTACAAATCATGTAGACAACTGTAAATGTAATTTTATCCGGTAAAATTTGATAAACAGTGTGACCAACCTACACCGTATATTTGTAAAGTATTGTATCAGCTAACGAATTGCTGCGGGATGTATGTTATGTTGGCGATATTGATGACTATGGGGGAAAAAAATTACTCAGTCCTGGTGAACTGTGCCCGTTCTTATGTTTATTAGAGTACCTTATTGGTGTCGTCAAATTTGTTTATCGGTAGTTAATTATTTTTGTATGTGATTTCATTAAGCATAATTGGTTGGAGGTACTGTTTTAGTAGTTTTACTGAGTGAAGTGTAATATTATCGGCACTTGTACAAAGACGGCTCATTCTGCCATTTTTCGAATGCTGTGTTCCTCTATGATCAACAAAGTTACACACTAGTATTTATGTTTAGAGGGTTTCAGTTTGTTTATTACAAGAAATGGGCGAAGTGTTGATTTTACTGAATGATTATGCAAATAAATTATTTCATATCAGTAATTGAAAGTATTATTATAGTGAAGTGTTCGTGCAAGGATTTCAATATAAAAATGCGTTTAAAAGGTTTCGAATTACAAACAGTAAGTTAGCATGTTTTGTAAATACATCATGTATTTCGAAACAGTTACTGTAATGTTTTAAATGCACATGCCTTTTCAGGCAGCACTTTAAACTTTTTTGTCTTGTAAAAATAATATTGGTTTACTTCGCATATGTCGTACATCCAATGAGTGTGAGGTTAACTTTGGTAAAAGTGTGTTTATTGCTGGTTGCTGTCTGCTTTGCAGGTGGAGGCAGTGGTTCTGTTAGTGCTACCACCTCCTCGGCTGTAGGTGCCAGAGCCGGAAGTCTAGGGGTGAACTCTGGGTTTGGCCTGTCAGGTGACACCAGGCCCACTTCGACAGTCTGGGGCAGGCTTGTCGACTGACCATCTTGTGCTGCCTTTCTGGTTGGAGACTTGTCAATGATTTTCCCACGTCCAGGAAGCTGTGCTGGTGGAGCAATTCGGTTATTGGGCAACACCGGGGCTATGTTAGTCATGTGGAGCAGTGGATCTCTTTGCCTGCCCCTTCGACTGAAGATACCTGAATCAGAGGTTTGGTGGTGACCTCCATCTCAACAGTGTCTATGGATCGTCCTTTTTCACATCTATGAAGCGGAGCCTGGGTGTCTGCCTCTGCGCTGAGTGGCGTTTCGGCTGGCTGGGTGGCTGCGCAGTCTAGGTAGATCATGGCCAATGGTACCAGTTGAAGTAGGGCCTTGAGAAAGGCCTCGGTTTGGCTACTGCTGCAACATTGTCCAATGCTGCAATCCTCTTGCTGGTTTGGCTTGCTGGAACAGGTGGTGTTGGTGTTGTCTATCGAGGTCTTTGTTCCGGGCATCCCGCTGTCTCAACGACACTTGGTTCTCTAGGTGATTGGGCTTGGTGGCTGGCGCTGGTTGCATGGCTCACAATCCAAGGGACTTCACCCAGAGATTTTGCTGGTGCTTGGTGTCCATTTTCCGGGTCAGTTGGTGAACTTGGGTTTAAACTCTGTGGGAGTTGAGGGCAGTGTCCGTGCAGATTCTGCTGCTTTGGGCTTAGGGAACACCACTCGTGTTGGCATGGAGTAGGTGGCTCCCTGACTGGTTGCTCTCTGGATGGTGGTTACCATACTCCTGGAGTGGTGATTGTTGTAGGTTCGTCCACATCTTCCTGCATTTCTGAGATGATTGAGGCGGCTGTGTGTACTTCTGACTCAAGCGGATCCTTTGGGGAAGGGCCTTACTTGTCGTCGGTCTGGGGCTTCTTGGTGCGGAAGCCGCACAAAACATCGTTGAGCTCTTCGGGCCTGGCTTCGGGTCTTCTTTAGTGGGTCTGGGGCCGGTCTGTGCTTCACTATCTGTAATTTTATAGCTGTATTGGTTCCGTTGACCTTCATGATAGGACTAGGCAGAAAGGTCAATGTTCGTAATTTTATGGCAGGCTTGATATTTGTTTCCCTCTTAAGTTGTTGGGGGGAAAAGCTGTCTTCTTTCTTTCCCTTAAAACTGGTTGGCTTTTCGGGGCAATCATGGTTTAAATGCCTCTATTAAAAACCTTTATTTAGGTAGCTTGTTGTTGCGGGGAGGGGGTGGGCGCACGACCTTGTATGCTTCCCTTTCCCCCACTCCTCCTTGGTCTGTATAGCGAGGAAGTAGAACAGCGGGTTGTTTACGTAGTTGGGCACTGGGGGAGTAGGGGAGGGCACGTGGCATGTCATCCTCGCTTCTTCCTTCCCCCTACCCCTCTGCCTACACATACTGTTCATTGAAATTGCACTCAATTTCTTTGGCTCTCGTTAGAGATTCTTCCACTGTCTGTGGTTTTGGGCATTGCAGGAAATTCCTCAGCTTCTGTAGCAACATGCGAGTTACATGATGTACACAGCTTTCTTTGTCTCAGGCGGGGAATATTCATTGGTATATTTGTACCTTGAGGTGGACAAATATTTCTGCCTCTTCGTCTGGTTTTTGGGTCCAGCTATAGAATTATGTTGTGAGGGGCGCCAGTACCTCCTCTCTGGTAAATAGTGTGGCGAGACGGCTACTGAGTTGGCTCTACTCGGAAATGAAGTCACTATATTTTTGCCACCATTCAAGGGCCTTGCTTTCGAGTTTTGCTTATGCCTTAGCAACCCATTGCCTTTCCATATTCCATTGGTGCAAAACTCCTCACATTTGGCCGTGAACACCAGCAGGTCCTTGTGAGGGTGCCCTGCGAATTGTGGTATCTGAGGCGCTCCTGTGCACCGTGAGATGCTTGTGTGTAGGCAGGTCCAGGATTATGTGGTCTATGTTCGGCGGCCCGCCGACATACTTCACATTAGTAAACCATCCCTGGTGGGATTATTCTCTTGTCTAGGCAACCTATACATCTGTGGTGGTATGTTTCCCTACACAGTATGCAGCGTACTGTGTGAGTACTACATCCTGGGCATGTGATCCATTTACAGAAGGCAGTTTGTCGTGGTCGCATTTGTACTCGAGACTGTCTGTGAATCTGACTTTGTCCGCACAGCCTAGGCGGGTGTAGTGAAACCATTATTGACAATGGGTGCATTCTATATAGTGTGTCCCTGTGCCAGGGCAATTTGGCTTAGAACAGCGGTCTGGTTCAATTTCGGTTGGCTCTTGCTAGGACATGTCTGTGTCTGACATTGTTGCGTGATCGGTTGGTTCTTGCTCGGACATGTCTGTGTCTGACATTGTTGCGTGATCGGTTGGCTCTTGCTCGGACATGTCTGTGACTGACATTGTTGCGTGATTTTTGAGTGCCACTAGGTTTTTTTTTTTTACAGACTTCCCAAAATTTGTCCAGTAGTTGGTTCGACTCTTAGCGAGGTCTGCTAGTACATGGTTGGGCTAACCTGGTCATGCTTAATTAGTCGTCTTAATTAAGTACAATGCCCCATGTTGGGGGCCAGAGAACAACTTTTGATGCGTGATGCCCTGCGGCTAGAGAGAGGAACTTCACCATGTCTAAAGTGCTTTAGTGGATGCTAGGTCGTTCACACTGGGGCGGTGATGCTTAGGACTCTAATCCTTACATGATACCGGAGCATGTCCAGAATATAGTACGGGCCTGGTAGCTTTGCGGCAGGGCATGAAGTCTGGTAAGAGTACAACTTTACGCTTTGATGGGTTTGCTCTATAGTGTACCTGGGTGGCTTAACGTATGGAGGTTGCCTGTCTGGTGGTGGCTCTGTTGTTGGCGAGCTAGAATTTGGCAGGCTGGTGTGCAGGTGTTTGCTAGGGTGTACGGTCACTGGGGTCAACTCTGCTATCTGAATCCCCCAAAAGTGTGGGTTCGCGATCCTGTACGATTCGTCTTGTCCACTTAGGTAGCCAGCGAACTGGGGATGTGTTTCTTTGTTGAGGCAGATGGGCACTGTGAAGAGATCTGTGGAAATCTCTGGCATGGTTGGTCCCAGCAGGTGTTCTATCACTTGCCCGCTCCCTCTGTGGGAAGTGCGCAAGTGCAACGAGGAAGGGGTTAAGTTCCTGCTGATGCCTAATGGCAGCGTTCACCTGTTTAACTTTCTCTCTAACACCACTCTGACGGGAGTAGGGTGTGAGGCAGAATCACTATCAAGTCTCGTGGAAGTCAAGCAGGTGATGTGTGGTCCTCTACGGGTGTACATCTACGTACCATGTCTCCCAACCGAGTGCAGTATTCCTATCCCAGTACTCGGTGCAAGTAGCGCGGTGAATACCGAGAGTCGGGTCTCACTGGTGGACAGTCCCAGTAGGGGATTAGTGTCTCAGGGTGACCAGTATTCCCAACTCGGAGAATACCCCTTCCGGCGCAAGGAGCATGGTAGAAATATTAAGTACCTGAGTAAGCACCAATCCAATCTCAAAAAGGGGAGTACGTAGTGTCTGGGTTCTACTGTTACGTACCCCGTGGCAGAAAGGGTGGTCATCCAGAATGTGTGTGGGTACTCTACTGGTGTGTGGCGGTTTTGAATAAATCTTCCGGTGACCTGCTGTCCCTCTGACAAGCCTGATGTCTACAGGGCCAGATACTATTCTACAGGAATGATACCCTGAGTGAATTAAATGCTGTTTATTCTAGTGTATGAAATAAATAGTGTGATGTCTCACTATATCCTAACATCAGCAGGAGCTTACGGGCTGACCTATGCTGAGACAGGTGAAGGCGACTGGTTCCTAGGCTAGCGAGGGGGATAGGTAAGTGAAGCGCTATGAAAATAAGTGTCTAGTGTTAGACATCGTCCATGATAACAGGAGTCTTCTGCAAAGAATGCTGTGAAGACAAGGTAGTTGGAGATGATCCTCGGTACAAGAAGTGCAGTGAGAACCAGGGAGCTGATGGTTCCTTCGGCACAAGTTTGCGGTGAATGGACAGGACAGACTGGCGTTACAAGGGTAGCGGCTCAGTATTTATACTCTGGCCGGTGCACCCTAGCTGTAGTTGGAGAGGAGGTAATAGACGTGGCATACAGCCTCTTGGCGTGTGACATCAGTGGCCGGTGCTTGATCCAGGTTCATGTGTTGGGGATGGTTTTTAGTAGAGCCATTTGGTGGCACACTGGAGTACTTGTATGATCTCGATACCCAACTTTATTGGCTTGGCTAGTGAATAATACAATCTGGCAGTGGAGAGTCCATCCTTTGCCTTGGGTAGACAGTACAATTCCTGACGTCTTGTGATGCATGGCAACAATCAAACTCTGTAGAATCGAGCTGCAAAAGGTATGCGCACTGATGAGGCTAAGTAGATTATTCATTGTTCAAAAGGTGTCGTGTGTTATTAATAAGAATGCAATTGTTGACAGTTAATTACAGGTAATGCTTCAGCTTTGATTTAACTGGCCATAATTTGGTTTGGAAACATAATTATACGAAGACTGTTGTGATTAATATTGTTGCCAAGGAAAAAATCTGTGTCACATTTCTCATAAATTATGAATGTTGCTTCAAACTTATTTTATTTCTTCTTTGTTATCTTTACTTGCATATGTATAAATAATTTGGACTGTGTGGAAAAAAGGGAAGAAAAAATAATACTTGTTTGTGGATATGTGGAGGTCACCATTGGTCACTAATAGCCACTGTGGGAAGTCACTATATGTAATTTTTTTTATTATTTTGGTCACTGTTTCAACTGTTTTGGATGTCATGGCCTCTTATAAACCCTTCAACTATGTATTTAAAGTGGCACTATTTATTTATTAAAATCGCTGGTATTAACGTACACAGTTCAATGCCAATGTTTATGAAAAACATTAATTTTTGCATTACAAAATGCCACATTTCTGTACCATTGTATATTTTCTTGGGCTTGGGTTTAAGGGACATGCACCTGTGGCCTCCCCAACCCCTCTGTACACCTGTGCCACAGACAACTTGCATAGCTCTGCATCGTACAGTTAGCAGTGGTACTAAGGTTGGGTCTGTGCATCTAAAGTAATACCTTGCGGGGTACATTCCGCAAGCCTCACATTGATGTTTGTGAAGCACCTAACCTTTAAATTTTTATTTTTGGCAATGTTGCACATTTGTTGTTTAAAACTATTTACAATAGTCATTGCTGGTCACAGTCATCCAGAGAC
Organism: Dryococelus australis; assembly: GCA_029891345.1. Taxonomy (NCBI): domain Eukaryota; kingdom Metazoa; phylum Arthropoda; class Insecta; order Phasmatodea; family Phasmatidae; genus Dryococelus; species Dryococelus australis. The sequence continues at coordinate 156,772,239 of CM056995.1, forward strand.
TTTGTATAGTCACACTGCTGTTGTATGGTTAGAGTTTTTACTGGAGTTTGTAGTCAGTGTACAACCTTAAAATTGTTGAATGTGAAAATCGGAACTGCACTTGTTCTATTGCTGAAATGTTATGACCCGACATTACAGGTACCTATTATATACATTTAACTCGGTATCAAAAGTGAGTTCATGATAACCTGGCATTCTCACAGTGCAACTATCTCTATGATCTTGATGCATGCCAGATTTAGGATTCTATTGGCTGGAGCTATTTGCGTCAAACTTTGATGAACAATGTTTTTTGGTTAAATACCACACAAAACTTGTCACGTAAGTTTTAAGAAATGAGGTTCTCATCATGGTCAAGTTTACAGTTTTAGTCTGTGAAACATACGGAAGAGGGGGATCTTACTGTTTCAGAGGTACCCAGCCTGTATACAAGACTGGTCTAGGGGCCTCTTTTGTCATCACAAAGTAAACAGCCACTGTCATGAGACTGCGAATGGGCTTGCTTTTACTCACTGGATTACCTGGGGTCTTGAAGATCTGCTAAGGTTGCTGCTCCAGGTGACTTGCAGGCTGCTGGGGGTACAGTTGTCTGAGACTGGTTGTGTCAAGTTGACTGTTAGTTGGCCCATAACCAAGGGCAAGCTAAGCCTAGGAGCGGCTCTTCTCCCCGTAGTATTGCCTCTACCAAAGGGTGAGGCTTCCCAGGAGTCTTGACCAACGGTGGAAATAGAGGTTAAGGGAGGACTGAGGCCTTTCAGTAGTGTGGGCAGTGAGAACTCTGCCCCTTGTAGGAGAAGGGCAAAGTGCGGAGGGGGGATCAGGGCTGCAAGGTAGCTGATTTCGGAGGCACGAGCTGCCCTTCTCATCTTTCTCTGTGCACCGCCCTTCCGGGTGTATGGCATAGGAAATTAAGAGTGCATACTATTGCCTCGCGATAGTATAGCCTGCACCGTAGTTCCCTAACGTGTTCTTCTAAGAATCACAGCTGCACAGGCAGGAACTTTACCTCTTGCTCTTTTCATCTGGTCCTGTAGAGAGCGGTGGACAGAGCGTTAGGTTGTTTCAAGCTGCAAGACATGATCCATAGGTGTGGTAGCCGCAGGTGGTCTGTTGGTACAAGTTAATTCCAGCTCCCTTCAGGCCCCATAAAGAGTGGTAGTGGAGTATGGAATAACCTGATTCACTGATTCACCTGGTGGAGGGGTTTTGAATGGTTGTTGCGTTACCGTACTCTACTCAGTGGCAAAGCTCGGGGGCCGTCTAATGTGTGGGTATTTAGCTTAAGAGCTCGGGGTCTGCCGGCTTCACTTTGACAGGGTGAAACTACATAGGAAAATGACACAGTGGCAGAGAGCGGTGGAGGAGCAGAGACTGTCTTTTGCTGGCTGCGCCAGTCCTTTTATACTAATTCTTCTTGGTCTGGAGTAGGCGAGGGGTGAGGAAAGAGATAAGCTTTTCTCCCAGAACTTAGCGGTTGTTGTCTGCTGGTGTCATCTGCTGGGCAGCATTATGGCTGATGCGGCGGGTTTCAACCCTTATTTTGGCCGCAGGATGCTCCTAGGATACATGCTACCTTCCCTTGGCACACTGTAGAACTATGTGGCCTTGGTTGCAGGGAACGCTGTCTCGGCAGTACAATCTCACTTTGGGGGGTGTTGACGTAACATCTCTTGGAGAATCTGGGTGAAGAGTACAAGCTGGACTAATGTGTCTGTAATAACTTCCAATATTGCGCCAGCATATCCTATAGCCATGTGTCCAGCCTCTTCAGTACTGTTGGTTAATGACTTGCCCAAAAGGTGAACATTGCTTCCAGGTGACGCAAAGTTGTGTATGCATCAAAGATGCGTAAAAGCGTCGTGTGTCAATCTTCAACAAAAATATGTAACTGGCAGATGTATTATTTGGTGTGCAAATTGGTGCTACTATGTAGTTTGCAGGGGCTCATTGGTTACAGTCTTACTTAGACGTATGTTTATGTTTAACTAATTTGTTTGGTTATTCCTATAAAATTAAGTTAAATGGGATACCTGATGAATATATAATAACTGACAACATGTTAGAGGCTATTCACAGTAAAATGAGCACTTTTGAAAGCCCTGCTTATGATCTACTTGTATGCACGGTGTGTATTCTTCCACCTTATGTAAGATTAATATTGCCATGGGCCCCATTACTTTATTCAGGCGTTGGTCAAAGAAACTGTGAGATTATTAGATAAGTAAATATTTAACCAATCTGCTCATTTTTACACTGTGATGCAGAAAAAAATTAGCAACCAAAATAAATCATTTAAGTTATCCCAAATGGTTACCTAACACTTTTTATTAAACGTTAAGATACAGAACCATTTCCCATCCATCGTTACCATTTTTACTGAGCATATGTCACTCAGGACGCCCATTAAAATATACGCAGCTAGGAGCAGTGACTTTTTCTAAGGTTGATTTCAAAAGTGCTCACTTTATCGTGAACAGCCTTTACACATTGCTAGTTAAGGAAATGTTGGATCACTGTAATGTATGTATTTGTGTGGTGCAGGTCATACTCGTACTACATAGAAGTATCCGTGGACCACAAGGACTGGGTAAGGGTAATTGACCACGTCAAGTATTACTGCAGATCCTGGCAGTTTCTGCACTTTCCCTCTCGTGTCGTCCGCTACATCAGGATTGTCGGCACTCACAACACTGTCAACAAGGTGTTCCATGTGGTGTCTTTCGAGGCTATGTACACCAACACAGAAGTCAAGTTAGATCAGGGACTGATAGGTGAGCAACAAAAATTTAGAGGAAATAACAACATAATGTCTTCTTTGTGTGCAAGAATACTGTTGTCAATTAAATATGTGTTACAATTTGAGAGCTTTTGTTAGGGTTTTAATAACGATATACCATTGTCAGAGCTAACACTTGAAATTTACTCTCTCACCTGGTATCTGTCTGCTGTAGAGGACTGTTTCAGGTGGATTATGTAAATAATTTATCGGAGGGAGACTGTAGTAGGGCCTGACTATATTTACATGTGAGTAATCATGAAATTTAAAGAGGTTTTTTGCATCTCACATCCATAAACTGTGCGACTGTGCTTTGTAGTGTTCTCTACTCTTTTTTCCATCCATTTTTAAGTATGACATCAAACTTTTTTCTCACCCCTTCTACACTTATCCTTAGGGTCCTTATCACAGCTAACATTGCTTGGATTGTTGACACCCAGTTAGCTCCTTTTGTTGGTTGAAATTAGAGTTGTTCCGATACCGTGTTTTCATATACTGATTCCGATACCCCAGTACCATTGCCGATACCCCGATAACAAGGCCCTTCCCTTTGTTAGTTGTTCCGTTTCACCATTATTGTGCAGAAATATGAGAAATAATAGAAATTAAAAAGCAAGAGATTTTCCCAAATTTATCGCCACCAAGAGCACAGCGAGATCAAAATTCTCCACTTGGGACCATGATATATGTATTTTGGCATGTATAGGCAGCACCATAAGTTTTTGATGAAAAAATAGGGACAGTTAATATTTCAAGTATAGGCCACACTAAATTTTTGTATTCCTGTAAATATTGTGATGTGTGCCGCTTACGCCATTTTATTATAAATGACTACAGCTCATCCATGTGCAACTACCAACCACAGGAACCAACTACCAGATGTCTGAACAGGAAGTGTTCTTGCCAGACACATGGAAGATACTTGGTTTTCTCAGACTGTTCCTGAACTGCTCTTCTCCATCTACTAAGAGTGTTTACACATGTGAAGGAGCAAACTAAGCATGGCATGTTACGAATGTGTAGAGAGTGTGTTCAATTCAAATGCATTTTAGAATCACGATACGAAAGATATTTGAAGCGGCCGCGCAACGTGCCAGCTTCCCCTGCTGCACCCGGCTGACAGTGTTGCCACACTGCGGAAGGTAACTGAGCACCGCTGAGCACCCGAGGTGATACTACGAGCATGAGAGGGTAGTTCTCGCAGTCCAGGCAGATGTCGCAAGAGCACGTCACACCTTCCATTCTGAGCTCGCATCGCATTCCAGAGGAACAGTATATAAGGAAGTGCACGGTCGAGGTTGGGAGTTCATCTCAAGTAACATGCCTCAACACTTCTTGTGCTGGGGCTCTCTACTGACCACTAGGCCCTCATGATCCTCTCCAATAACTTCTAGTTCTCCAGTAACTGCAGCCACCATCTACCAGAGGCTTCTACCACCTCTTGGCATTGATGCCCCCAGAAACCTTTCTACCGGAAGACATTGAATACGACTTAACACTTGAGTTGTTGTGACCTGGTTCTTCAGCGGCCACTACTTGCTGGTTGTGGCCCTCAGTTAAAGTTAGGGCCCCTTCTAGGCAAACACAGTTAGTGTTAGTTTGCGCCAGTAAAGCTATTTATTTCCCTTGTACTTCAATAGCATAATAGCGGGTCACTTTCACCCGTCAAAGCGTAGGTTAAGTACTTCTGGAGCACAGACTTATTGATAGCACGTATGAGTCACCTAGGTGTTTATTGTCTAAATAATTACCTAATCTTGAACGTATCCACAAGTTCCTTGTTGTTGTACTATTGTCTAACTACACCAGGATTGACAGAGTGGGAAGCAATCGGTAGAGAGTTTAACTTAGAATAGCACATCAATCCCCCTTCAGATCAGAGGTCTGTCAGTTGAACACACATGTCATCTTTCGACAGCTACCCATTCTGTTCACCTCAGTGTTCAGAAAGGTAGAGCCCCAACTGAGTCTCTCACCGTAGCGCCTAGCTAAGGTGATGGCAAAGATAAGCTGCTGGGGATTGGAGGCCCTACATTTGTGGTTACACCCGGCACTGGCAGGAAGGCTGTCTACGACCCACGAATCCAGGTGCTTGCACTGTTAAACAGTCAGGGAGCGCAACGCCAGCCATTGTCTGCTTACGCTATAAAGTCGGGGATTGTCGATTGTTTCTCACCAACAGGAAATCTGGTAGGCTATGAGCCTATGCCATTCCACAGCAGACACGGAGCTCAAAGAGCAGTTAAGAAGGCAGAGTTCAGTGCTGCCAAGCAGGTCTGTGCGGCAAACCTCAATACGCCAGTAGTCGACACTCCTAGGGGGCAGGCCCAAGCCGCTCGTTATGCAGTGAAGACCAACCTCGCCCGTCGGAACCTATGTCTTTCATTCTAACCTGGTACAAACCAGCTACGACGTGCAACCGGTAGTCCGGGCCATAGTCAGCGAGAGCGACACCAGGATCGGGTGATCCAATTCGCACATCTGCATCTGGGACAGCACAGAGTGTATTGCCGCCATAATGCAGTTCACCACCGGAACTTGACTTCCACTATGTCCAGTGGAACCAAGGACTTCATACGCTCCACCTACACTACGGTAACACCAACGAAGAACACCTTGCCGAGCTCTGGTAAGTCTACCTTACCCCACAGGACCACTGTTGTTGTGAGGCTCGTTGCCAGACCTAATGTGACAGAATACATACCTAGTAGACAGCCAACAAGGCTGACACTGGTATCTAGTAAGAAGGGGAGCTAAGTATTAGTACTACTAGGGTAGTAGTGTAACTGATCTATAGCACTTAATAAAAGTCACTTGCCAGCTAAAGTTGAGCAACACGCGTCAATTGTTAAATCACAATTCCATACAAACATAATAAATTCCAACATAATTTCTTCCTCACTAAACATTTGTGTAGAAAAATTGTATTATGTTGCAATGTGACGCATTCCCAGATAGGCTACTAGCCACGTGGTCAAGGATTTTGTCCGCTATACCTAAAGTGGGGTGGTCTAGATTAGACGGCGAGAGACAGGGATGTTGGCTAGTACGTACTTATTATTGCTTCTTGGGTGCCGTGGTTGTGTGTTTTACCCAGACGTGGCGAGCTTGACCTACGCCGAACTGGCAATTCCATTAGTGAGCTTCGTTTGTCCAGAAGTGGACTTTATCCCAGCAGAATCCTGTAGCAGTGCTGGTTAACTCCTTTCACAACAGGATGGCACGAGGGATGAATTTGGATACACAGAGATACAAATAAGATGATTACGGAGCAGCCAATATTGACTCTTGCCTGAATTGGGCGGCACGGTCCCATTCTGCCTGTTGCTCCGGAGTGGGTTAAGGAACTGCACTCAACTGTGGTGACAGGAATGCTGCGTTTCGTTCCGTACATTTTGACCTAGCCTATGATCATAAGGCATTGAGTCTCTGCTTACAGTATGCTAGGTACACCTTGACGTGAACAAACTAAACCACAGTTTATAGTGCTGGTTTTGGCTTGCTGACCAGGCTCTGTTAAGTCTCCACTGATCCCCCATGCATACGGGTTGATCAGAGATGGGGAGCTGTTTGGGTCACCAATGCCGCCACTGGGTGTGCGTTCACACAGAGATGGGCGGCAGGTCTCAAGATACAGATATCCCAGTACTAACAATGCTGTGGGATAATACAATAACAGACTGTCACTTCTCTGTGGGTGAAGGTGTTGCTAGTGGTTGTGGCTCCTCTGTTCCTCTCCGCCGTTACTGGTACAGTGCTGTGGCAGTTGGAAAGCAACAGATGGCAGTATAATGGGTGTGTAGAAAATATGGCGGACTCCTGAGAGGCACCCACTACCGAAGTTAATTTGGTTAGTTCAAATACCCGGCTCTTGTCTGTGTTGTACGTAGCAACATGTGTATAGCAGGCAAACAGATAGATACTTTCAGAAATAAACGTGGTAATGTAGTAAACAAAAGGATGTTTATTTATGATTCAATAAAAATGTGACGCGTGCTACCTCCTACCAGGCAATCGAGTGCTGAAGCTTACTATGCTGGCAAGGTGTAGGCGACCGGATTCTAATGGAAAAGTGGGAAAGTAATATCTAAATGAGAAATGATATAATACTTCTAAACTGGTCTAAGAAAGGTGTCTTAAGGATACAAAAAGAGAATTTAATGTGTGTGTGTGTTCGCTTGTTGACTGGTTGTCGACGGTGAAGTAGCCGCAGTTGACGTACTCAATGCTTCAAAGTTCTCTAAAGGTCCCAGCACTGAGCAGTACTGTGAGAAGTCGCGAGAGAAGAACCAGAATCGCACTCGAGCTCGGCAGCATCCTGACTTATATATTGGAGGCTTGTAGGCTGCTGGCGCGGGGTGCGTGGGAGTTGCGATGTCCTCCTGCCCTGGTTGGCGTGGGAAAACTGGTCAGCGTTTCTGCTTTGTACCTCATCGGTGGCGCTCGGCCTTACCCAAGGTCTAAGCAGCTTGTCGACTCGGGGGAAAGAGGGAGGGGGGGTGCCTGCCGGTTTGCATATCCTCCAGGTGAAGAGAATACGCTCATACGTTTCTGTTGCCTGTAGGGTAGGCAACGGACCACTCACGTCTGTAGTGGTGGAAGAAGTATTCTAGGCGATGAGTCGTAATCATATTAGGTTAGTTGTATAAGCGGCACCGTCAATTGCCCTCCCCCCCCACCCCCTCCGTTGCGATGAAGTCTCGTGGAAAAGGTGGTGGAGAAAGGCGTAGGCGCCCTCTCTGGAAGGTCTGGTAGGCGTCTAGACGTGACGAGGTAGATAGTATGAAAAGAAAAAATTAGCAGACAGGTAGGCGGGACCCTTAAATGTAGGGTGCTTGACCGCTGTAGCGGCGTGTGTTCTGTGCGCTCTGGTTGTCCGACCTGCGAAGCGAAACATGTCGAGTGGCAGCAGCCGGCTGGCGGCCTTGAGTATCTCCCTCTTTCGGGTGTCATCGTTCTCTGCCTTTCGCCTGGGTTATCGGGCTTTGCTGATGCGGCAAGAGTGTGTATTCCCCCATGTTGCAAAGATTATGGTTCAGGAAGCTGCACGTGTCGGGTGTCCCACCGGTCTACATTTCATATGCGTGCTATTGACAAAAACCAGCATAGCGCTGGTGGATATTACTTTGGAATCGTACATAACGACCTGAAAGAAAAATTGTTTTAATTAATGGCACGTCAAAATGAGTAGATTAAGGTGAGAATAATTATAATATGTACAAGCCTTACTTGCGGAAGGCGGAGAAACACCACTACTGTCCTGGATCTTGCTGCAGTGAGATAAGAAAGAAAAAAGAAAATCTCTCCAGGTAACCTTTGTGTGTGTGTCAGCAAGCACAATAGTTACGTGTGACACATGCCCTTCAATACCTGCGTTGACCAGCTAAACGAATATAAAGCGAGTATACTACATGCATGACTATCGCTGCAAATTGTGCGCTTGTTGATCACTGAATATAATACACATAAACACTCACAATTGGAAATTAGAAATATCGCACCAGATTTGGGGAGCTTTAACGCTCAGAGTCTTTGGTTGATAACTGAGTAGGGTGCACAAGATATTGCAAACAAAAGCACATAAATGCATACACATAAAAATACCCTCCTACAAAACGGCATCCTTTCATGTAGGCTATCTTCACACGTACCCTTTCAAAACATATAATATTTAAGTGTGTGCAATGCTGAAAAGCATAAAAAAACTAACCTAACTATCCCTTGCGATAGTTCATCTTGTATCGTAAGTCTTAACAGCTAGTATGTACACTGTGTATCTTCATTGGAATGTTCAAGGTAAGTTCCTAAGGAATGTTCACTTTTGAATTTTAGTTAAGCCTAAATGTGATTGTTCTGCTTATGTCACTGTCTTTGATTTGTGGCTAAATTTAATGTGGTGCACGTGACTGGTCTATAATGAGTCCTTTTGCCACGTGCACGTAGTAGTGGTTTACGGCTACTGCACTCTCTTTTAAATTTGCGCACCTACTGGTGATCTTCGGTTTCACTTTCAATGGGCCTGCCCCTTTGGATGAAGCAGCGTGCAGAGGGTATGGCCACATATACCTGTTTGTGGGTCTCCATGGCGATTCCCAGTACCGGCCAGGCGTGGGGGCATCAGGTGTTGTGGAGCAATCTGGGACATTGTGGCTTCTGCTTCTGCTGCAACAAAGTGGGAGGGCACTCGTTCAAGGGACATTGAGGCAGTACGGGGTATTGTCAAGCCTTCCCCCCCCCCCCCTCGCCGACTGCACGGGTTCCTCCTGTAGGGCAGGATGTTTCTCTGACGGGGCAGTGCGGGAGAGAAAGATCTCCACCCTGACTGCGGGCAGCACAGCTCGTCGGGGTACCAAGTCATGGGCGGCATCGGTGGTCTCGGTGGCCAGGTCCTGGGGGAGGTAGTGGAAGGGAGATTCACGTCGACCTCCACTATGGGTGATGTGCCTGTAAAGGGGTAAAGATGGCAAGGCAGAGTACTTCCAATGTGGCAACTCGACGTCCGGGTTTGCGGGTATTCCTGCATCACAGGACCTAAGGACGGAGCATGTCTGTTGCAGCTCGACGCCCCGGGTAGCAGAGTTTCCTGTGTAACAGGAGGTTGGGACAGCACTCTTGGCCGAGTTCGACGTCCAGGCTAGTGGGTCTTGCTGCATGGCACGATCTTGACGCTGAGTACTTCCGGCACGGCAGCTCGATATCTTGGTAGGGGGCTCTGCTGTGTGGCAGGTTGTTGGGGCAGAGCACTTTTGTCCAAGCTCGACGTCCCGGCTGGCAGGTCTTCCTGCGTGGCAGGGTCTTGAGGCGGAGCACTTCTGGCGTGGCAGCTCGACGTTCCGATGAGCGGGTCTTCCTGCGTGGCAAGTGGTGGGGGCGGAGCACTCTTGTTGGAGCTCGACGTCCCAGGTTCCGGTGGTCTAGTGGTACCTTGTACTTCGTCGGAGGACGACTTTGCTGAAGTTGGGATGGCCTTGACTTCCTTCTCCGTAGTTGTACCAGGTGGAGAGGTAGGCGTTTGGGTGATTCCTACCCCTCTCACCGAAGGTGCTTCCGATTACTCACTAATGCGGCTCGATCGGTACGGTGTTTGACAGGGTTCTCTGTCGCGGGGACTCCACCAGTATAATTCGGAACAGCTAGATTTTGTTTTGGCTGCTATCTTCTTGGCATAGCTGTGTGGCTTCGATGGCATTGATCTGATGGAGAATGCACCTTGGCAATGTTCTACATGGAGCTTCCGTTGTGCGATGTAACTAGGCGCTCTGTCAATCGTGGTGGGCGTTGATTCGGGTCTTGTCGAAGGTCGTGGCTCTGTATCAGGTACAACTCTTTTGATCGGGTGTTCAACTTCATTTCCCTGATTGGCGAGGTGTATCTCCTTCACCGTCGTCATCCCCAAGTATTAGCATGTCCCCTGGGTATGGTCGTATCTGACCTCGGGTGGCCTTACGAATCCGTCTGTGTATATCCTCGGCCCAGTAGACGTCCGTCTTGCCAATGATGCGGTACTGTCCTTCCCATTTGTCAGAAAGACCAGCGTTGAATTGGTTGCTGGCTTTGCTGAGTGGGTGACTTCACATGAGGACGGCTTCCCCTAAGTTGAATTCTCTTACCCCATGTCTTCGGTTGGGTATATTTCTTTAAAATATATGCATTCTGAGCTTTCTGGGCATACTTGGTATGGACAAAGGCTGCTAACCGGATGTCCTCGGGTTGAGGCATATCAGTGAGCTCGCTTTAATACTGCCAGTCGCCTGGTCGGCACATTGGTTGTCCCAGGAGTAGGGCACTCGGACTGGTGTTGACGGCGTCGAAGGGCAAACAGTATGGTGGGGATGTGTTTATCCCAATGCTTGTGATAGTTACCCACACTGATACGGAGGCACTTCTTGATTTCTGGGTTCCTCTGTTCAGTGGGGCGGTCTTGTGGATGGTAGAGAGGGGTAATCCAGTTTTCTACCCCCCCCCCCCCCCCCCATTCTTGACAGCTCGTAAAAAGGGTGCCACTGTCTGTCAGTATGGCTTTCGGATAACCCTGTTGTGCGAAAATCTCTGCTTCCATTTTCCGCATGATTGGGGTGGTTTCTTGCCTGGGTAGAGGAAATGCCTCTCTACCCATCTTTAAAATTGATTGGTTAATATGAGTAGGTAGTGGTTTCCTTTCATGCTACGTGGATATGGGTCCATGAGATTGGCGGTGATGTGGGTCCAGGCTGTCTTGAGTCTCCGTGGTTTTACGGTGGGAGAGGGAACCAAGAATGCTTTGCTGTGGTAGCACGTGGCGCAGTTGCTTGTGTATTGCCGGACATCGTGGCTTATCCCGTCCCAATTGTAATGGGTATTAATTAAAGTCTTAAAGGGTTTCCCTCGTACCCAGGTGACCAGCTTGGGGATGGTCGTGCTGGTACCAGCATATATCAGCTCGTAGCTGCGGCGTAACCCAGATCTTCCACTGTGTATTGGGTTGCCCACTACTTATCCATATGACGTTATCCTGTAGTTAGTACGAGCCGTTGGGGTTGTCCCCCATTGTTGGCGTCAGATATCTCGATCCGCCTGTTGGCTTAAGGTTATTTTTTGGAGGGTTATTTGCAGTTGAAGTTGGATTTGTTCTTCCGGACTTCTTTCGATCTGGGGGGAGGGGGAGACTTTTTCTCCTCCTCTACCTCCTTAGCTATCTCGTCAAACGTAATGGAACGAGACAAGGTGCCTGGCAGGGTGTTCATCTTACCTGGGCAATGTTGGACTTTGAAGTCGAACTCAGTAGGGAACGTGTTGCACCGGCCGATCTTGGCCTTCGAATTCCGGGACTCATGTAGCCATTGGAGGGCTTTAGATAGGCGGCAGGTCTCAAGCTACAGATATCCTAGCACTAACAATTCTGTGAGATAAGGTAATAACTTGAGTCTGTCGCTTCTCCCTGGGTGAAGGTGTTACTAATAGTTGTGGCTCCTCTGTTCCTCTCCGCCAGCACTGGTTCAGTGCTGTGACAGTTGGAAAGCAACAGATGTCTGTCTAATGGGTGTGAAGAATATATGGCGGACCCCTGAAGGGCGCCTGCTACTGAAGTTAATTCTGTTAGATCATATACCTGGTTCTTGTCACTGGTGTATCTAGCGACCTGTATATAGCAGGCAAACAGATAGATACTGTCGGAAATAAAAGTGGCCAGGTAGGAAACAAAAGTATGGTTATTGATGGTTCAATAAACATGCAACGCGTGCTACCTCCTACCAGGCAATTGAGTGCTGAAGGTTACTACACTGGCCAGGTGTAGGCGACCTGGTTCTAATGGAAAAGCGGTAAATAAATATCTAAATGAAAAAATATATAATACTTCTAAACTGGTCTAAGAAAGATGTCTTAAGGAGACAAAGTGAATTTATCGCTTGTTGACTGATCGTCGACGGTGAAGTATCCGCAGTGGGCATACTCAATGCTTCAAAGTTCTCTAGAGGTCCTAGCACTGAGCAGTGCTGTGGGATGTCGCAAGAGAAAAACCAGAATCACTCTCGAGCTCGGCAGCGTCCTGACTTATATAGTGGAAGCTTGTAGGCTGCTGGCATAGGGTGCAGGGGAGGCATGACGTTGTCCTGCCCTGGTTGGCGTGGGAATACTCTAGTCAGCATTTCTGTTTCGTGTATCGTCGGTGGCGCTCGGCCTTGCCCGATGTCTGGGCAGCTTGTCGACTCTCAGCGCGGTGACGGGGGGCACGTGCCTGCAGGGTTGCATATCCTCCAGGTGAAGAGAATACGCTCATACGTTTCCGTTGTCTGTAGGGTAGGCAACGTTTCACTAAAGTCTGTTTTGGTGGAAGAAGTACTTTTAGTAGATGAGTCGTAATCATATTAGATTAGTTGTATAAGCGGCACGCGTCAAATGTTAAAATATGTACGTATTGCGATTACTGTTCCACAGATTGTACAGTGATTTGATAAAGCAAAACCACTGCAATATGTTTCATAAGATGGCGTCTATAAATGTACACTAGTGGCGCTGCGCCCAACATGTGAACTACATAAGAAATCTCTCTCTCTTGCGTAAAAGCGAAATTCACAAAATGGCGTCTATCAGTGTACTCTTGTGGTGCTGTGGCGAGCAAGCAAACTACCTAAGAAATCTTTCTCTTGTACAGTAAGGAAATTATTTTTGCATGTACAGCTTCTATGGCAGAGCACCAACTTGTTTATATTTTATGTGTGCTGGATGAGGGTTATTTTATTTATGAATGTGAGTGAACAAATTACTGCAGGAATGATCAATACTGTAAAACGTACAGCCACACCATATAATTTTTGTATTATGTATAAAAATGTAACTGTAATAACGTGTCTGGATAGTTAGAAAAAGGCAACACAAAATTAAGGAATTCCTATTTACTGCACTTTATTAATAACTATCGAAGCACGTGAGAAAAAAATTTTGCTGTTGTACAAGAGAACGATATCTTGCATAGTGCGTACAGCCGCCACCATGCCACAAGCACACATTGATAGGCACCATTTTGTTAAACGTGTTGCTGTGGTTTTGCTTTCTCAAATCACGTTACCATCTGTGGAATAGTAATTGCGTGACATTTATTTGTAATATGGAACATAATACAAGTTTTTGTCGGAAATGTTTTGTAGTGGAGAAATTAAATTGGAATTTATTGTGTTTGTACAGAATCGTAAGTTAACAATATTTACAGGAATACAAAAATTTTGTGTGGCCTATACATGGAACATTAATTATCCTTAATTTCTCATCCAAAACTTCTGATGCTGCATATACATGCCAAAATGCATTTATCATTGATATAAGTGGAGAATTTTCATCTCACTGTGCTATTGGTGGTGATAATGTTGGAAAAATATTTTTTAATTTCTATTATTTTCAATATTTCTGCACAGTAATGGTAAGCTGGAACAACATACAAACAGGCGAGCATTGGTGTCGGGGTATTGGTAATGGTATCGGTATCGGAAAACGTATCGAAACATCTCTAGGAAAAACACACAATTATTACATAACAGGGCTTTGCGATTGTATTGACCCACATATCATAACATTTAACCAGTTTAAAGGGGTGCCGACAGTAGCTGAAAAGCTCCAAAAGTCAGCTGCCGAACTAAAACCTTCATAAAAATAATAACACCTGTAAAGGCAACTAATACACATATAGCCCAACCAAAGCTTTGCTCTTTAAAATTACATAGAAATCACTTCAGTCAGAAGAAATGGAACCACAATAAAAAAAATGATCTGTATAACCAATAAGCAATTCTACACTTGAACAACTAGTAAAAACAAATGACAAGTTACTCGTGAACTATGCCGAAAACATTACCTCGAGCACATCAGTGACAATTTAAAAAATGAACTTCGCCGTGCGATCTGTCCTGACAATTTAATTTATCATCAGTACCATATTAAATTCTCCTCACTCTCTCAACTGAAGTTGAGACTCATCGCACATAATGGCCTCTTGTGCATAACCACGAAGAAATGAGGCAACAGGTTGTTAATAGCCTCCTAAACATAACCGCAGGCAATGTACACTTGATCCTCGATGAACAACATGCTGACCACAGCAGACATCAACCAGGGCATTCAAATGGAGAAGCAGACAGGCGAAGTGGACAGGTAGCAGACAGGCGAAGTGGACAGGTAGCAGACAGGCGACGGAGTGCCACACAAGCGCACCGTCTGGAGTAAACTCGTGGAGGTAGGTAGGAAGGAGAAAGGAATGAGGAGTGGCGGCAAAGAGGGAGAACGAAGGAGGGGAAGTGAGTAGTAGCAGCTGTCAATGATAAAATCTTGGCACGGCTGACGAGATGATAAGCTGTAGAAAAAATTGTCTTACGTTTGAGCGAAGACACTCACCCGTTGCTAGCAGCTTACATCAGCATACAGGACCAGTCCTTGGGACTCCCCAACGCCTACTATGTGGGATTTAAGCCAGTAGAACCTAAACAGCAGACCGTCACAACCATTCAGCCACTATCTGTAAATTAGTCTAGCTCACACTCACACCAGCGTGAGTTGTCCCAGGGGTTAAACAGCAGTCTCAGGTTACGCATCGCCCAGGTATACCACTTAAGGCCAAACTTCTGAAATGCAAGATAACGCTTGCAGAGCCGGATTACGTGCCCTACCGGAAAGCTACCAGGCCACCTCTAGTCTACACTGTATGTGCGCCATTACCCTATGGAGACTGAAACAAACTAGAACCCCCACCACTGAGTGCACCTGACCTAGCACCAGAACAAATACTCCCTCTTGCCGTAGTGATGTCCACTGCTGCCCTACGGGCATCACGTGTCGGAGATTAAAATAGTTCGAGATTTGGGAGTGGCTTCATAAAATTGCTGTGCTTCTGGGCTGCGAAACTTCTTCAAAACCATAAAGTCGTATTTTGTTTTCGAAATAGGCAATTAGCTCAAATATGCTGTTTTAGGAAGATCAAAATTCCCTGGCTTCAATGTTGTTCTTTTTAACGGCAACTGGAGCACTGAACCAGCATCCCTAGTACATGGTACGGTAGATAACAAGTCGTTGATTTTGGCCCTGAATTTTCAATTCCCTAACCTGTTGTATGGAAAACTGACATTTCTTCACAAACCTGTCTGCCAGGAAATGTGTCCTTTGTTTGAGCATGCCTTGCATCACGTGTAACACTACGAAAGGTTCTGGTTTCTTTCTTGCAGTTTGTAGAACATCGACCCAGTCTTGGGGCATCTCCAGTCTTCTTCTCTGGTTCACAAGGTCTATATTTTTGTCACATTCCATGTTACAGACTTGCCAACTTGTACGATTTACCGGTACAATGTATGGGAAACGATGCCATTGCACGATTGTACAGTCACATCTGGAATCTTACTGTTTTTTTGGAAATATCCGGGCATTAAAAATATTTGCGCCTCGTGTTTCAGTTTTTATTATAGCATCAGGGTATCAAGGTAATAGAGACAGGAATATCGTGGGCCTGTGCTATCCATTTCCTTATTGGTTGCTATTAGCCAACCAGATTCAATTTTTCAAGCTTAGTTTGAACTCAATGGGCTAGAGGTCTGTCTGGCAACCAATCAGTGTATTTCTTTGTCGGTAGTGTGGAAAATGGCGTCTGTATTGAAAGAAGTTTGTATCGGTGTCTGGAGTGAATTAAGTTTTTGAAGTAATGGAATGAATACTATACACATTTCATTTTCTGTACTTTAATGTAATTTAGTTTTCCACGAGTGATTCCATGAATCAAAATTAAAGCTTTGTTTCAAACTGTAATGTCCTCAACAGCATCTGATCTCTTTACCCTAACCTTATAGCCTACTGGTATGAAGCATCATGGTAGTTGTTGATTTCTTCTTGATGTGATCTCTATGCCTCTCCACAGGTAAGATGAAGATTAAGCCTGCCAAGTTGGATTTTTGTGTATCATTGGACTCTTAAGTTATTAAATTACTGCGTAATGGACTGCCTTTCTTAAGTATTTATATGTTCGAAACACTTAAATTTCTTGCAACGGCAGTCTTCTCCTACTTCATGGGACCAAAGTCTGATTTTCTTCATAACATCCGTGAATCTTCCCATCTTCTGTCACTCCTTGCCTACATGCTTCAGTGTTTCCCCTGATGTTCCTTCGTCCGAACTGATAGCTCCCTAAACACACAAAAAACCTGTTGGTAAACATTCATCATTGTGGCGGACAGACAACATAAACACAGCTACATAACCATAACTACAAACATATTATTTCCATTATGCATACTATAACACTAGAGGGATAAGGAAACACTGATACCAGCGATGATGTGCAAATGCAGTATGATTGGGGAACGTGCATGTGGACATCGTTTGATTTTTCCTCGACGACCATGGACATATGACTGTTTTTTCCTTACACTACAAATCTTCACAGCGGTTTTACATGGACTACATTGCTTAATAGCATTTGGTGACTCAACCGGCTTGTAGTACTTCTAACGCACAACAGAATGCACCAGGCAACAAAATTTGTACGAAAGTGGACATCATTTTCTTTCCTTGACCCTTCAAATGTAGTAATTCATATATTTTAACATTGCTTGTATAGGAAGAAATCAAGATGTGGCACCACTTTCCTTATTCATTGTGAACTTAACTACAACTATTCCACCCACCATTTATGATACGTTACGACTTGTTGTTGTGGATGTTTTTCAAGGGGTAATTTCAGAAGTGCCCAGTTAACTGTAGAGTAGCAATTAATTTATAAAAATATCATTCGGTGAAGTAAAAAGTATATTGGGTACATTGTGTGTTGTGTACGGCATATGCAGCGGAGGTTGGAGGGACTGTATTATGTGCGGCAGTGCCGAAGGAGAACGTGGCGATGGTGGAGAAGAGTGCGTTGGTGATAGAGGGAGTGAGCCGCAGTCGCAACGCACTGCTGAACGGAGATGTGCACAGCTACGACTGGGACTCGGGGTATACCTGCCACCAGCTCGGGCATGGCGCTCTGCTCGTGCAGCTGGGGCAGCCCTACATGATACACTGCATGAGGTAAGTTCTCGTACTTCCACCATCTCTTCTTAAGTAGTTGTGCATACCTGTGGTGGGTTCTGTTTATCCTCCCACGCAAGTTTTCTCTGCCCCTCTGTCCAACACTGCAGTACAGCACAATACATTGTGCATAGAATATCTGAAAGCTTGGGTCACGTCCAAGGGGACGAAAGGCAAAAGATGGGGATGAGGGAGGCTAAAGTATTTATACTGTAGTACACAACAGTTACAAGATATGTGTCTTCCAGCTCACCAGTTGCATATTGCTTATTGCTGCTTTTCTTCAAGGGCAGTTCCAACATTCTCCAATCTTTCAGGTATCCTCTGCACAATATAACAACACAGCTTGTGTCTCCAGTGATTGGTGTAGTAATATAGCATAGTACATATTTATAATTTAGTTTATAATATTACTCCACAGCTTATATGTAACTTACCATATTTACCCAATTACATTATAATTTACAAGGTTTTTTTTCCCCTTAAATGAAGGGAAAGATAGTGTACTTCATTTCGGATTTGCTACTTTCACTTTTGGCCCATGTGCCTGGAATGTACTTAAGTTAACTTCAGGCTAATTGCATTGGGTTTCTTCCTCAATACCCTAATTCACGTTAGGTTAACTCCATATGATACTTAAATGCTGTTGTTTATAAGTCAGTTACTTTCTTTAACAAAACTTAAATGAACAACGTAATTCTTTGGGGTTAATCATATGGGTACTAAGTCCTCGCTTTATTTCTTGCACATTCTCATTAATTCTACATTTTGCCTTACTAATGGTGAGATAACATAGAACCAATTTTCTTAGCGTCATCATTCGCTTCAAGAACAAAGTAACGTGAATCTACATGGGGACACTTCAATATTTTCTACTACTACAAAACACATTTATTCATAACTCCTTAATCCTTCTCTAACCTATATTATTCTGGGAAGTAATATTAAGCGAGCTTTATGAATTGCTCCAAGTAAAAGGTAGCTCTTCCTAACTTCTGAGTGGGATGTTTCCCTTGCATACTTAACCTAGAATTTTTTACATTATATTTTACACATTTTCCTCATTCTTCTTAGACAAGTTTGACAGTAGGGCGTTAGTGTAATTGCTTTATTAGTAAGGCCGTAAATTTCCTGTGTGGCAGTTTCGGCATGCTCACAGTACGTTTCACCTAATACTATTACTGCAAATACATATTTGGACTATCTCAAAGTCGCACAGTGGTGCATCGTTAGGAGGGGTGAGGGTTATGCAGCTTGTGTTTACGGGCCTGCTGATTGGCCTCGTTATCGTGTATCTCACTTCTTAACCATGCTCACTGTTCTCATGACTACGTTAAATGTGTCGTTCTTACACATCACAACTGCAAAATTTTTATAACTTATATAATTTACACTTAAGTGAGCACGTTTGGGGTAGGGGTCAATCAAGCATGAATTTTCCAGCTTGTTCTGGATTTACTCTACGTTAATTTCCTCCGTGCTTAAGTTGCAAGCAAATGACAAATTATATTGACACAATGCAAAACAAATGACACGTATTTACATTTACGTTAGGAAATGCCCATTGTCAGGAGGAAAGTCTACGTTTTTACAGGGCACTTGCTTGTGTAGAACTTCGGTTCCTGGCAGTGCGTTCTCTGAATTCCTAACCTTCAAAAAGTTCTGCTCTAGAAACACAAAAGTTATTCAACTCTGCTGGAATTGCAAATTTTACATTTTTTTTGCCATATGTTAGGACTTACTGAAGGACGTTCTTTGTCGCCTAACCTTCCCTACTAAACTAACTATTACGAGCTCTTTGCACTCTTGTAGCAGCATTTTTCTTACATTGTCACTCCCGACTACTGTTTTTCACTTCCTAAGCTTCTGAACAGGAGGAATAATGAAGGTGGCATACGCCAAGTACTCATTCAGGTAACACTGGGGCTGTGCTGTGACGTTTGGTGATTCGGCGCTTCGGCGGTCGTCCTCGCTTTCTCTGCAGTGCAATTACTGTTGAAGGCCAGCGGAAAAGTGAAGGGAGTCTCCAAGGTGTTTCTCTGTATCGCCCTGGGATGCGGATGTGCGCCTGGTGCGCAGTGGTGTTGCTTTTCGTGGCTGGACATTGGCAGGTGGCAGTCCTGGGACGACGACCTGGGTGGTGATGCTGTCTGCCTGTTGGGCATCTCTGGCAGCAGCCTGGGTTGTAGGTGTATATAGATTCGTTCGTATGCATTTACTCTGAGACTTCAACGCGTCACTTGCGGTTACTTTCTGCTCCAGACATTGGAGGGACTGCACCGACAGCACCGACGCTTTTGAGCGTCCGAGAAAACAGCGTTTACTTTCTCCGCGGCTCTCGTCAATCGATTAGCGGACTCTCCATTGGCATAGGTCACCTGGTTGACAGATGCTG
The DNA here is from genome assembly GCA_029891345.1 of Dryococelus australis. Classification (NCBI taxonomy): domain Eukaryota; kingdom Metazoa; phylum Arthropoda; class Insecta; order Phasmatodea; family Phasmatidae; genus Dryococelus; species Dryococelus australis. Next base: position 156,791,927 of record CM056995.1, read on the forward strand.
TCGTGGCTCCCTCGGTAGGCTTTGGGCTCCCTCCTGTTGCTCTTGTATAACTCCCCTTCGCCATGAATGATTGAAAAAGGATAGGACAGGTAGCAGGTTGCATATCTGCGTGTCCCTGTCCTTAGAAATTTTCACGCCCTCTGGGAGTGGTATGGGCAGAGCTGAGCCTAGCCTCATCCAGGTCAATTTTCGTAGGTAGCACTTCCTCCTGTACGGGAGTGAAGGCGTTGGAGACTGTTTTGCCGGTCCGCGAGGTTGTCTCAAGGTTTTCCTGACATTCTACAGCCAGGGGTGCGGCAAGAGGTAAAGCAAGTGGAATCTATGGCCTCTTATCCGTGACCTTGAATACGACTGGAGGTTGACTTGCCTCGTTAATAGTGCTTTCTGTTTGACATTGAAGGTGCCTAACGCACTCGCAATCTGAGTGGCTGGCTGAGGTCCCTCACCTCGGTAATCAGCTGTGTCCTCTTGTTTCCCCCATGTGGGGCGGCACGCCAAGGTGAACCTTGGGGGTAGTGAGGAGGGTCTGTGCAAACGCACTAACTCTACCCTGTTGTCGGTGCTAGGAGTTGCGGGAGTCGCTGATGGGATGTGTTTATCTGGAGGGCTTCCTATCACGACCTCATAGTTTATCGGCTTTCCGGAGTGCTTGGCTGACATTATGAAAAGCTCTCGAACGGATGTCGAGGACAGTGTCTGGATACAAAAATCCTCCAGGAAGCTATCGCGGCCATGTACCAGGGTTTGGTCCCTTGATAAAATGCTTGACTGAGGTACGAGTTCCTGTGGGCTGGGAGGCTTGAATCTCAGAGCAGGTAGTATAGGGGGCGTGAGTGTATAGAACACCAAAAAGGGGTTTTAAGTCCCCAAGAACACCATGGTTACCGAATGTTAATAATGCGTCATGATGACAACAGGCCACATACGAAAGCCCCGGGAAAACGCCGGGTGAATGGACAGAGCAAAGAAGACGGCTAGTACCGTGTGGTTGCCGCTAGATGGCGTAGGCTGTACAAAAGGAGGTAGAGCGCAGCGTTGATGGCCTCTGGCATGTGATAAGAGTTTTTTTTTATACAATATCATGAACTGACTGCGTGATCACAGAAAGAAAATGCAGAATGAGCTACGGCAGAAAAAAAGCATTCTGAACAAGGGCTATGGCCGGCGGGACAAAGGAATGTGCTACGTTTTACTGCAATTCTGGTGAAAAAGGAAAACAAGACATGAAATGCGGTTCTGGATGCTGCTAACGAGATTGAAAACGAAGATTTGAAAGTATCAACTTGTACAGCATGGAAATGAAACTTAAAAAAAAGGCTTTAAATGTTAAAATATTAATAGGAATTAGATTGAAACAAGAAAATTAAATGATTTATATCGCCAGATAAACAAATGTTAAACATATATAAGTTACTTGATGAAAATGGAGATAAATAAGTATGTAGGAAATAAACTTTACTTGCTAATTGGACAACTCATATGTAGTTCAAAAAATGAGACGTCAAAAATTGATAGACACGAATGTTGAAAAAAAAAAATCATAGAGGCATACTCAAGAGACAAAAATATAGTGACTTTATTAAAACATTAGTATAGTCACATAAAAAAAATTTGTAGGGACATAGTTTCTTAATGTTGTAATTAAAAATGCATGTAAAAAGTAGTGTCGTATTTGAGACGGCACAGCAGACAAAAGATGTTTCATGTAGATACAGTTCACAGTTGTTATATCTACTGTCAGCATACAAAGTTAAGTTGGAATGTATTACATGGTTTCTATGATGTAGCATTCTAAGCTAAATTTGCTATATAGCCACCATTTTGAAAATTAATGTAAGTAATTCTTAAAACATACCAATTTACACTATCTGTTGCAGTAATATTTGACTGCCAAATTTTGTAGGAATCAGTTAATGGTTTCCCAAGATATATTTCTTTTTGGGATGCTATTTCACAAAATGGCAGACAAAAGAGGCTCTGTGTAGATAAAGTTCATAGTTGTAATACATACTGCCATCAATTGAGTTGGAATTGATTACATGGTTTTTACTATATAGCATTCTAAGCTAAGCAAAATGGCTATATGACGACAATTTTGAAAATGTCTGATATATGTGAAACATAACAATTTTACGTCATCTGCTGCAGTGTTATTTATTTACCAATTTTGGTAGTAATTAGTCAGTTGTTTCACAAAATATAACATACGTATTGTATTTATTTGTGTGGTGCTATCTTACAAAATGGCAGATAAAAGATGCTTTCTGTAGATACAGTATATAGTTGTATTATCAACTGTCAACATACAAAGTCAAATTGGAATTGATTATATGATTTCATCTATATATCATTCTGCACTAAAATGGCTGTATGGTTGCCATTTTTAAAATGTGTCTGGCATTTGAAAATGTATACAATTTTACATCATCTGCCACAGTACTACCAGTTTGCCAAATTTGGTAGGATATGTTAATTATTTACTGAGATATGACATTTTAAAAACTGAATTAATTTTTGTGTTGCTGTCATTCAAAATGGAGGACAAAAGTGCTTAGGCATTGGCATGTACAATGCTTGTAATAGATACTTTCTGCACACAAAATATGGTTTAAATCGGTTAAATAGTACATTAGTTATACCAAATATACCTAAAATATTAGTATGGTTGCCAATTTGAAAATAAGTGCCTTGTAATTTTTAATCACTTAGTTTACATACAAAATTTGGTTTAAATCAATTGACTGGTTCCTGAGATATGGCATCATCCTCAATATTAAAAAATGGCTACCATTTTGAAAGTAAGTGCCCAGCTTGATTTAAAGCTATAGAAGTCAGGTGTCCATACAAAGTACTCTGTGTCCACAGAGTTTCGTGGAATTTAATTTACACGTTCAAAAATTGAAAACGGGGAATACACACACACACACAATCACATGTGTGCGTGCACATACACACACATAATCACATGCATGCGTGCACACACACACACTCGCCCGCACACGCGCAGAGGAAAGTGATCTCATAACCCTTTCTTTCCTTTGGAAAGTAAGCTAAAAAGCATATGATAATCCATATGACAAATACAGCCAATAGATTCTGTAAATAGCCGGTTTCAGAATTTTGGTGAGTTCTGTATAGTAACGATCAGAAAAAGTGTACTGTAAAGGCTGGGAAAAATCCAAAACTTTCAACCAAATTACATTAGTAAGAGGCTGTTCAAGTTTTTGTAAAGAAAATTTCCTCTCTCTTGCTGCAAGCACCTGCCACAATGTCAAGATCCAAGTAATGTAAAAATGGTCACATCTGGGACATCTCATACAGAAAAGGCATTGTAAAGCATTGTTAGGTTTTGACAAAGATTCATCTGCTGTTATGCATATCACATGTTCTTGCAGAACATGGACAACCTTTCACTGACTGTCAGTGTTCACTTGACAAAAAGAAAGACCTGGACATTCGGAATATGTATCTTTCTGACAAGTAATGAAACGGACGTTTGAGTGCAATTTATGATGTAGAATAAAAAAACATTACAAAATAATCTGGAAAGTGCTGTTTTTTTTGGTATTGTGTGATGAGTCAACATACAGTGCTGTGCTTGCGCAAGTCATTGTGTACGTGAAGTATGCTGTTCTAGGCTTGTTCCATACTGATTTTATAGCAGTCAAGATATGTTGACAGGTTTAATGCTACTCAGACATTCAGTATCATTCTGTCACTTTTGTTTGAATATTGTGGTTTTAAGAATGAAGATGTGATGAAACATTTAGTAGAGTAGGTTTAGCCAATTATGGTGCAGCGTTATTACGAGATTTGCATCATTGTGTGCAGGGTAAATTGAGGGAAACAATCCAGCTAAATATAGTAGCTGTTCACCCAACTACCATTACATTCTAAACTTGATGTTTTCTTAAAGAACGTTTACACATTTTCTTATCATAGTCGAGTGCATATCAGTATGCTAAAGGACTCCTGTGAAAATGAAATTGTATGCACCTACATGAGTTGGAGGAATTCAATGGATTTCACACACAATGTAATCAATTAGAAATATGAGGCGTGACTGGTTAGAATAATGATCATAACAGTATAGGTTTCTTGTCCACTAGACCAAAAGCAGGGTGATTGAGTTAGATAGGCAACGAGAGGTGAGGAGTGTTGGTTAGTACTCACTTACTCCTACTTCTTGGGTGCCATGTTAATGGTGTACTTAGTCCAGTCATAGCGGGCTTGGCCCACCCCGTGGCTGCAGTTTCACCAGTGAGATTTGTTGGTCCAGAAGTGGATGGTATCCCAACCGAATCTAATGTCCATGCCGGTCAACAATCCTCTTACCACAGGATGGCATGTGGGGTGAATACGTATGTCCGGAGATATGAATAGTAGCACAACCGGAGCAGTCGATACTGACTCGTGTCTCAGTTGGGCGGTGCGGTCCCATTCCACCTGCCTTTCCATTGTAGGTTGAAGAAGTACGCTCAACTGTGGTGGCATGGAGCACTGCATGTCGTTCCCTACGCTTTCGGACGTGCCTCTGGCTGAAAGGCATAAAGTCTCTGCTGACAGGTTACTGGGTGCATCTTCACACAAACAAACTAAATACAAGTTATAGTGTAAGTGCGGTTTTGGCTTGCTGACCAGGCTCTGTAAAGTCTCCACTGATCCCCCATGCTAGGCAGGCTGATCAGAGACGGGGAGCGGTTTGGGTCACCAATGCCACCACATTAAATGTATGTCCACACAGGAATGGACGGCAGGTCTCAAGCCACGGTTTATCTCGGCACTGGAAGTAATGCTGTGGTAGTTTGGAAAGCAACAGATGGCCGTCAATGGGTGTGTGAAAATATGACGGACCCCTGAAGGGCGCCGGTGGCTGAAGTTAATTCAGTAATTATAAATTCCCCTGTCCTTGTCAAAGTTGCACGTAGCAACCAGTATCTAGCAGGCACACAGACAGATACTCTAAGAAATAAAAGTTGAGAGGTAGGATACAACATTATGTTTATTGAAGTCTCAATAAACATGCGACATGTGCTACCTCCTACCAGACAATTCAGTGCTGAAGGTTACTACGTAGGCCAGGTGTAGGCGACCTGGTTCTAATGGAAAATGGGAAAGAACTAGCTCAACGAGAAAATATATAATACTTCTAAACTGTCTAATGAAGATGTCTTGAGTAGACAAAGTGGATTTAACGTATAGGTAAACGTGTTTGCTGGTTGACAGGTTGTCTGATCATCGACGGTGAAGTAGCCGCAGGGGGCGTACTCAATGCTTCGAAGATCTCGGATGGTCTCAGCACTGATCACAGTGCTGTGGGAAAACGCAAGAGATGGAACAAGAATGACTCTCAACTCAGTAGTTTCCTAACTTATATAGTGGAAGCTTGTAGGCTGCGGGGGAGGCGTGACGTGACATCCTCCTGCCCTGGTTGGTGTGGGAATACTCTGGTTAGCGTTTATGCTTCGTGCCTCGTCAGTGGTACTCGGCCTTGCCCGAGGTCTGGGTAACTTTTCGACTCTCAGCGTGGGAGGGGGTGGGGCGTGCCTGCCGGGTTGTGTATCCTTCAGGTGAGAGAATACGCTTATAGATTCCTGATGCCTGTAGGGTAGGCAAAGTGTCACGTATGTAGTGGGGGAAGAAGTACTCTTGGCTATGAGTCGTAATTGTATTAGATTAGATGTATAAGCGGCACGCGTCAATTGGGCCCCCTAACACCCCCCCCCCCCCCCATCCTGTTTCGATGAAGACTCGTCCTGGAAATGTGGCGGAGAAAGCCGTAGGCCCCCTCTCTAGAAGGTCTGGGTAGGCATCGGTAGACGTGAAGAAGTAGACAGCATGAAAAAAAAAATTTTTTTATTATGGTAGGTAGGATCCTTAAGTGTAGGGTGTTTGGCCGCTGTAGTGGTGCGTATTCTGTGCGCTCTGGTCATCCGGTTGGCGAAGCGGAACATCTGGAGTGGTGGCGGCCGGCTGGCGACCTTGATTCTCTCTCTCTTTCAGGTGGGGTCCTTCTCTGCCCTTTGCCCTGGTTATCGGGCTTTGCTGATTCGGCAAGAGTGTGTATTCCCCCGTGTTGCAAAGATTACGGTTCAGGAAGCCGCGTGTGTCGGGTGTCCCACCGGTCTACATTTCATATGCGTGCCATTAACAAAAACCACCATAGCGCTGGTGGATATTACATTGGAATCGTACGTAACAACCTGAAAGAAAAAATTATTTAAAATAATGGCACATCAAAACAAGGGGATTAAAGTAACAATAATTATAATATGTACAAGCCTTACTCGTGGAAGGTGAGGAAACACCACTATTTTCCTGGAGCTTGCTGCAGAGAGTTAAGAAAGAATAAGGAAAATCTTTCCAGGGAACCTTCATGTCTGTCAGCAAGCTAAATAGTTACGTGTGCCAGATTGCAAGGTGGCCAACCATAGGCCCTTCAATACCTGGGTTGACCGGCTAAACGAATACAAAGCGCGTACACTACATGCAAGAATATTGCTGCAAATTGTGCGCACGTTGATCGCTGAATATAATACACATAAACACTCACAATTGGAAATTAAAAGTATCTTGCACCAGATTTGGGGAGCTTTAATGCTCAGTCTCTTTGGTTGATACTGAGTAGGTGCACAAGATATTGCAAACAAAAGCACATATATGCATACACACAAAAATACCATTCTATAAAATGGCATTCTTTCTTGTAGGCTATTTTCACATATACCCTTTCAAATTGTATTATAATATTTAGGTGTTTGCCTACAGATCAAATCTGATTTTGTGCTGAAAAGCATTAAAAAAAATTAACCTAACTATCCCTTGCGGGAGTCCATTTTATATCGTAGGTCTAACAGCCAGTATGTACACTGTGTATCTTCATTGGAATATTCAAGGTAAGTTCCTAAGGAATGTTCACTTTTATCCGTGCTGAAAACACACTCTTAAACTACGGCATTCTTCATGTAAGCGAGCTTCACGTATACACTTTAAATTGTATGGTGAAATTTATAGGTTTACCTACACATCAAGTAATATTTAAAGATGATCATTACAAAAATAATAAAACTAAAATGTTATTGTAATGTCAAAGTCTCTGTCTTCAACTTAATCACTGGCACTGTGGTGACCGCCTTTACGCGATTCACTTGTGGTAGCCATTACTGTCACTGTGGTGAGCATCCATTCTTAATGCTACCTATTTAAATGGACTGTAGGCCATTGAAACACTTGAACCGTGAGGTATAAAATTTCTATAAAAAGTTATTGACGTACAGCTTTTTATGGCTGTATTAAAAAATGTTAATTATCACATAGTCGAGTGACTAATTACTGGTAAATTTACCTTGTTAGTTCTTTCTACTGGAACTGTACTGGACACTTTTGAATTTTAATTGTTCTGCTTACGTCACTGTCTTTGGTTTGCGGCTAAATTATATTTGGTGCAAGTGACCGTTCTATAATGAGTCCTTTTGCCATGTGCACGTAGTAGTGGTTCACGGCTACTACACCCCCCCCCCCCCCCTTTTGGACAAAGGGCAGCGTGCAGAGGGAATGGAAACATATACCTGGTTGTGGGTCTCCATGGCAATTCCCGATACCGGCCAGGCGTGTTGGTGGCCTTGGCGGTGCATGGGGGCCTCAGGCATTGTGGAGCAGCCTGTGGCGTCGTGTCTTCTGCATCTGCCGCAACAAAGTGGGAGGGCACTTGTTTAAGGGACGTTGAGGCAGTGTGGGGGTGTGTCAAGCTTTCCACTCCTATTGCATAGGTTCCTACCCATAGGGCAGGATGTTTCTCTGACGGGGCAGTGCGGGGGAGAAAGATCTGCACCCCGACTGCGGGCAGCACAGCTCGTCGGGGTACCAGGTTGCAGGCAGCATCGACTGTCTCGGTGGCCAGGTCCTGGGGCGAGGCAGTGGAAGGGAGATTCGCGGCGACCTCCACTGCGGGTGATGTGCCTGTTGAGGGGTAGTGGGTGGCATCAATGTTTTTGATGGAAACAGCCTCTCACAAAGCAAGGCGGGCGGAGAACTTCCAATGTGGCAGCTCAACATCCGGGACTGTGGGTATTCCTGTGTCGCAGGACATGAGGACGGAGCACTTCTGTGGCAGCTCGATGCCCCGGGTAGCAGAGTTTCCTGTGTAACAGGAGGCTGGGACAGAGCACTCTTGTCCGAGCTCAACGTCCAGTGGGGGGGGGGGGGGGGGGGGGGGGGGTGTTCCTGCATGGCAGGTTATTGAGGTGGAGCACTTCCGGCGTGGCAGCTCGACATTCCGAAGAACGTATCTTCCTGCGTGGCAGGTGGTTGGGGCGGAGCACTCTCGTTGGAGCTCGATGTCCCGGGCTCCAGTGGTCTAGTGGCATCTTGTACTTCTTCGTCGGAAGATGACTTTGCTGAAGTTGGGATGACCTCGACTTCTGGCTCTATAGTTGCACCAGGTGTAGAGGTAGGGGCTTGGGTGATTCCTACCCCTCTCACCGAAGGTGCTTCCAATTGCTCACTGATGCTGCTCGATGGGCGGAGTGTTTAACAGGGTACTCTGTCACGGGGACTCCGCCAGGATAACTTGGAGCAGCTAGGTTTGATTTTGGCTGCTATCTTCTCTGCGTAGCTGTGTGGTGTCGAGGGCATTGATCTGATGGAGAATGCACCTTGGGGTTGTTCTACATCAGACTTTCATGGCACAATGTAACTAGGTGCCCTGTGAATCATAATGTGCGTCGGTTCGGGTCTTGTCAAAGGTCCTGGCTCTGTATCTGGTACTACTATTTTGATCAAAGGTTTGTCTTCAACTCCTGATAGGTGAGGTGTATCTCTTTCAGCATCGTCCCCAAGTATTGGCATGTCCCCTGGGTATGGCCGTATCTGACCTCGGGTGGCCGTACGAATCTGTCCACGTATATCCTCGGCCCAGTAGATGTCTCGCTTGCCTACGATGCGGTATGGTCCATCCCATTTGTCAGCAAGGCCAGCGCTGAATTGGATGCTATCTTTGCTGAGCGGGTGACTTCGCAGGAGGACGGCTTCCCCCAAAGTTGAATTCTCGTACCTCTGTCTTTGGTTGGGGATATATCTTTAAAATATATGCATTCTGAGCTTTCTGGGCATGCATGGTACGGGCTAGGACTGCTAGCCGGATGTTCTCAGGTTGAGGCATATAAGTGGGGTCGCTTTCCCACTGCCTGTCGCCTGGTCGTCGCAATGGTTATCCCAGGAGTAGGACGCTCGGACTAGTGTCGACGGCCTCGTTCGTACGGCGTCGAAGGGCAAACTGATATGGAGGCACTTCTTGATTTCCTGGTTCCTCTGTTCAGTGGGGTTGGCTTGTGGTTGGTGAGAGGGGTATCCATGTTTCTACCCCCCACTCTTGACAGGCTGTTTGCCATTGGCGGCTCGTAAACTGGGTGTCATTGTCTGTCAGTACGGCTTTCAGATAACCCCTTCGTGCAAAAATCTCTGCACAATTGGGGTGGTTTCTTGGCTGGGCAGAGGAAATCCCTCTACCCACCTTGAAAATTGACCAGTTACCATGAGTAGGTAGAGTTTTCCTTTTGTGCTACGTGGATACAGGCCGATCAGATTGGTGGCGATGTGGGTCCAGGCCGTCTTGGGTTTCCGTTTTTTTTTTTTTTACGGTGGGAGAGGGATCTGGGTATGTTTTGCCGCGGCAGCACATGGCGCAGTTGCTGACGTACTGCCGACATCGCGGCTTATTCCGTCCCAATTATAATGGGTTTTAATATCCAGTTGGGTTCCCGTAGTACCCGGGGGACCAGCTTGAGGATGGTCATGATGGTGCCGGCATATATCAGCTCGTAGCTGCGGCGGAACCCAGATCTTCCACTGCGTATTGGGTTGCCCGCTACTTGTCCATACAACATCATCCTGTAGTACGAACCATTGGGGCTGTTCTCATAGTAGGCATCAGATGTCGGGATCCTCGTGTTGGCTAAAGGTTATTTGTTTGGGGGGTTATTTGTAGTTGAAGAAGTTGGATTTGTTCTTCCGGACTTCTTTCGATCTGGGGGGGGGGGGGGAGACATTTTCTCCTCTTCTTCCTCCTCAGCTTTCTCCTCCAACGTCGGGAACGAGACATGGAGTCTGGCAGTTTGTTCATCTTACCTGGGCAATGTTGAATCTTGAAGTCGAACTCAGTGAGGAACATGTCCCACCGGCTGAGTTTGGCCTTCGAATTCCAGGACTCGTGTAGCCATTGGAGGGCTTTAGATTCGGTTTGTAGAATGAAGTGATTCGCTTCTAGAGAGTACCGCTATTTCTTCACGTCCCAGATTACAGCTAGACACTCCTGCTCATTAATGTGGTAGCGCTGCTCGATTTCATTTAAGTGGGTTGATGCATATGCTATCACATAGAGCTGTCCTACGTCTTGCTGGTATAATGCTGTGCCCAGGCCGTATTGACACCCGTCCGTTTGCAGTATTGGGTTTGTCTCCTTGCGGCTGATGGAGTTGGTGAATATTCTTGAAGCTGTTCAAGTCGGAATACGTTCATTGTTGTAACAGGCCCTATCGCCAATGGGTGTCTTTCTCGAGAAATAGATGTAGTGGTGCTATGCACTCCAAATTTTTTGGAACAAAATCTCGTAACTAATTACACAGACCCAGGTACCGTCGAAGTTGTCGCTTATTCGTAGGTTCTACCGCTTCTTTAATTGCTTGTATTGAACTGTGTTGCGGGAAGTTTCCCTTGGGCGATATGACGTGTCCCAGATAATTTATTAACGACTTGCCGAAGAAACTTTTTGATAGCGTACAAGTCATTCCATGTTATTCAAGCGTTTCCAGTACTAATTGCAGATGACCTAGATGTTCCTCCCAGCTATTAGAATATATTATCACATCGTCGAAATAGGCGAAACGGAACTCGCCAATGTAACCTGTTAGTACTTCCGCAGACCTTAATCGTTGGAATGTTGCGGGGGTATTTTTAAACCTGAAAGGCATGACTCGAAATTGTAGGGTTTTGCCCTCGGGTGTCGTAAAGGCCATATATTTTTGACTGTCCGGATGGACTGCAATCTGCCAGTATCCAGACTCCATGTCAAGACTACTGAATATTTTGGCTTTGCCAATATCTCTAAGTGTACGAGACAAGTCTAAAGCTGGTGGAGCAATCGGATGAGTGACTTCATTTAGCGATTTGTAATTTACACAAAATCACAATTTTCCGCCCTTCTTTGGTAGAAGGACCATGTGTGAGTTATATGAGGAGTTCGACAACTCCACAATCCCCTGGTCCTTCATATCGTTGACCTGTTCCATGATAGGTCACGACAGCAGGCTGACACTCTGTATGGATGGTTGTGGACTGGTATGTCAGTTGTAGGCCATATTTATGTTGTATGGAACATGTTTGTCATAGCAGTCCTCCTTGTCCGAAAGCGCGGGCATGCTTTTCTAGTACAGCTTTTAGTTGGTAGAACTCTGGTTCTTAGAGTTCATGATTAATGCTCATTGGGTCGATGGGCATTGGCAGGATGTCGTCTGAGTTTTGATCCCAGTTTACAGTAGTTCGGTGGGTTTCTTCCAGTTAGGCTCCTCGTCTGTGATCTAAAATGCATTGATTGTGGATTAGCCATGGGCACCCTAGTATCATTGATTCGGAGATGGTTGGTAATACAATGAATTCTGTTGGTGTAGCAATACTTTGAAATTTTATGTTAAGAGTAATGCGGCCTGTTAAATCCAGGGTGGATTCAGGTTGCGCCATTCTTACTATTTTGGTTTGTGGTCTTAGTTCCGCGTTCTGGTCTGATGTTAACAAATCCTTTCTGATAAAATTTCCAGTGGCTGCTGAGTCAAGTATGGTGAATACCCTATTGTTATTTATCTCCACCACTATGTGGGGGGCTACGGGAATCAGTACTTCCTCACTTAATCCCTGGAGGATGGACCCTCGTAAACCCGTGGTGGTGGCCCATTTTGTACCCCTGCATCGGCGTTTCCCGGCTTTGTTCCGGTGGTTGGATTTCCAGCTGGTTGTGTTGGGATGTTTTTCGACGCTTTATCGACTCTGTTTGGTGGAACAGCGTCGACGCTTTATCGACTCTGTTTGGTGGAACAGCAGCTCCTTCTGGTTTCCGAGGCAGTCCTTGTTCCAGTGGTTTTTCTGACAGAACCAGCATTTGGGTACAAATGCCACGTGAGGGGTTGGTGTTGGTACACCTTTAGGAGGTGCAGCAGGGGGTGTTCGTACCTTAGGGGTCTTGGTTAGTTCTGGTTCTTCGAGACAAGCCTGTGCTGCAAAGTTTTGCTCAGCTTCTCGGGCTCAATTGACTTATTCATCCAAGGTCGTGGGTCTTGCTGTCAAGAGTACGTTCCTGGAGACTTCGTAGTAACATTCGACCAAGGAACGAATGGCGGTAGCCTTGTATACTCCTGGTAACACACATCTAAACATTTGTTCTTTTCTTTACATGAAGATTTCTGCTTCTGTGTTGAGCACCTGGGTCTGGCTCTAAAATTGTGTCATTAGCCTAGCCAACACTTCCTCGCCCGTGAATTCCGCTGCTATCCGGTTACTGAACTGCCTCCAGTCCGTTAAAAATTCTCCGTATCTTTACCACCATGTGTGGGCAAGGCCCTTCAAGTGCGATTGGGCCCGGTCAACCCTTTGTTTCGGTGTCACGTCTGTTTCTTAGAATTCTTTCTCTCATTCCTGCATGAATGCAACAGGGTCTTCGTGTGGGTGACCAGCAAAGTGGTTATTTGAATATCGTCTTCTACCAGTAGCTGGGTGGCCAGATGCCATTCCAGGTTGGATGTATATCCGGGAAGGTTTGGATCTGCAGGAGTGAGGGATGTATTTTCTTCAGCATGTCTCGCACCGGTAGGCCATCCTGGGCATAGAGACGCCATCATCGGGCCAGCCTATGCATATGTGGTGATAGGGTTCACTGCATGTCGTGTACCTTATTAGGTTTATGCCTCGACCGGGGCATGTAACTTTGTTACAGAAACTTGTTGGCTGTTGCCAGCAAGCAGTAGAGCGGTAGTCTAATCCATCTGTTACTCGGGTCTCTTCAGGCCGGCCTATGCAGGCATAATGAAACAGTTTGTTGTAGTAGGTGCATTCTATCCTTAGTGGGCCATGGCCTGGGCAGTCGGCATGGCTACACTGTACATTGGATATATCTGTTTCATTGTCGGAGTTTTTGCCAGTGGCGGCGTGGACTTCGGCGTCTGACATGGTAAAGTGTTCTGAGGACACCCCGAAGTCTGTGTGACTGATTATTTTGACCCTTAGTTCTCGGGGTATGGTTGGTCTAGTTTGTGCAGTTTACTGCGCACAGTTATTTATCTGACGCCCCACATTAGGTGCCAGAAAATCTCTTGATGCGTGATCGCTTAGAATAATGATCACGACAGTCGAGGATTCTGTTTGCTAGACCAAAAGCAGGGAATTGAGTTAGATAGGCGACAAGAGGCGAGGGGTGTTGGTTAGTACTCATTTACTCCTGCTTCTTGGGTGCCATGTTGGTGGTGTACTTTGTCCAGTCGTACGGGCTTGGCCCACACCGTGGCTGCGATTTCACCGGTGAGATTTGTTGGTCCAGAAGTGGATGGTATTCCAACCGAATCTAATGTCTGTACCGGTCAACAATCCTCTTACCACAGGATGGCACGTTGGGTGAATACGTATGCCCAGAGATACGAATAGTAGCACAACCGGAGAAGTCGATACTGACTCGTGTCTCAGTTGGGCGGTCCCATTCCGCCTGCCTTTCCAGTGTAGGTTGAAGAAGTACACTCAACTGTGGTGGCATGGAACGCTACATGTCACTCCCTACGCTTTCGGATATGCCTCTGGCTGAAAGGCATAAAGTCTCTTGACAGGTTTCTGGGTGCATCTTCACACAAACAAACTAAATACAAGTTATAGAGTAAGTCCAGTTTTGGCTTGCTGACCAGGCTCTGTAAAGTCTCCACTGATCCCCCATGCTAGGCGGGCTGATCAGAGACGGGGAGCGGTTTGGGTCCATTACTGTATGTCCACACAGTAATGGATGGCAGGTCTCAAGCCACGGTTGATCCTGGCACTGGAAGCAGTGCTGTGGAATAAGGCAATAACTTGAGACTGTCGCCCCTCTCTGGGTGAAGGTGTGTTACTAGTGGTTGTGGCTCCTCTGTTGCTCTCCACCGGCACTGGAAGCAATGCTGTGGTAGTTTGGAAAGCAACAGATGGCCGTCTAATGGGTGTGTGAAAATATGACAGACCCCTGAAGGGCGCCCGTGGCTGAAATTAATCGGATAGTTATAAATTCCTCTGTCCTTGTCAAAGGTGTACGTAGTAACCTGTATCTAGCAGGCACACAGACATATACGCTAAGAAATAAAAGTTGAGAGGTAGGATACAACATTATGTTTACTGAAGTCTCAATAAACATGCGACAAGTGCTACCTCTTACCAGACAATTTAGTGCTGAAGGTTACTACACTGGCAAGGTACAGGTGACGTGGTTCTAATGGAGAATGGGAAAGAATTAGCTCAATGAAATAATATATAATACTTCTAAATTGGCTAATATAGATATCTTGAGGTGAAAGTGAATTTAACGTATAGGTAAACGAGTTTGCTGGTTGACTAGTCGACTGGTCGTTGACTGCGAAGTAGCCGCAGGGGACGTACTCAATGCTTCTAAGATCTTGGGTGGTCCCAGCACTGACAGCAGTGCTGTGGGAAAATGCAAGAGATGGAACAAGAATGACTCTCGAGCTCAGCAGTGTCTTGACTTATATAGTGGAAGCTTGCTGGCTGCCAGTTTGGTGTGGGGGGGAGCCATGACGACGTCCTATTCTGGTTGGCGTTTCTGCACCGTGCCTCATCGGTGATGCTCGGCCTTGCCCGAGGTCTGGGCAACTTTTCGGCTCTCCGCGCGGGGAATGGGGGTGGGGCGTGCCTGCCGGGTTATGTATCCTTCAGGTGAGAGAATACGCTTATAGATTCCTGCTGCCTGTAGGGTAGGCAAAGTGTCACGTATGTAGTGGGGGAAGAAGTACTCTTGGTGATGAGTCGTAATTGTATTAGATGTATAAGCAGCACGCGTCAAATGTAATCAAGATAATCCTTGCACTTCATCTTACATCTATAGCCTGTGATACAACAGCCATGTCACCTTTGGGAATTAGGAAAGGAATCTTTGGAAAGTTTAGAGTTAGTGCAGTGCCTGCATTTTTTGTGATATGCTCTGTATACTAACTTACTTTTCAATGTCTTTTCAAGAGAGTGCTTTGACAGTATCTGAAACAAATTTAACCTTACAGCAGACTTTTTGCATGTTGAAGAAAATGTGTGACATCCAAGTTGTCATTCATGATCTTGGATGAAATCTATGGAACTTGATGGAAAAAACTTGCTGAAAATGAAATTTCCAAATTGCTTGCTGAAACAAAATTTTACAGTTTCAAAATGTGGCTGGCTAATGTGAACAAGTCTTTGGTGACAGGAATATCATTAAGTTAATAAATTTTTTGTCATGTTCCCTGTGGAAAATTATGTGAAATGATAAAGAGCTAGAATGGGTATCTCTGAAAAGTACAATTTATCTGGAACACTTCCCAGTTTGCAAAGCCACTTGGAGTGATAATATGCTAATGTTCTGTCTCTTTTGAATCTAGTATTGTCTCTACTTGCTCACACTGCATATTGCAAAAGAGGGTTGTCAGTGATATGACTACTGCGGATACAGCTGAATTCAAGTAGCGTCAGTAAGTTTGATCCCATTCCTGCTACTGAACTTCGGTTTCATCAAGTCACCATAGAATAAATGTACACTGAGACATGAGAATGTTACTGATAAGTCATTTGGAAGTTGTGATTAGTAGTATCTGTTGTGTCAATATCATCTCTATTAACACAAAAATTACGACATTTAAGTTTGCTTTGTATGTATTAGATATTAAAAGTTAATCGGGTGTGTGATATTAAATATTCTGCATTATTTTTGTTTGTGAAATGAAAATATTTTTGGAGTAAAATGGACCGTGTGAAATTAATTATGTTTAGGTAAGGCAAAATTTTGCTTGTCCGTTGGACAGTTAGTCTTTTTCCTTAAAATGTACCCACATTTGTTATTACTCTTGTTTGCATAAAATGTACACAAGCTAAAGTAAATATTTTCTTTGTTCACAAATTAAAACATTATGCTTTTGACATGTTGTCTTAGACGTGGAAGTGCACATTGTTGTGAACTGTACTGGGGAGCAGTGATGGGTAGTAATTTCTTTTTAAAATTTTGATTGTGAGTGGTCTTTTGAGACATCACCAGCTGTAATACTGTGTGGGGTGTGCACTTGGTATGAGGCGAGAGTTGTGTTGCTAGGCTTCTGCTGTGGGACTGTGATGACCGGAGCTACAGCTACTACGTGGAGGTGTCTGTGAACATGTGGGAATGGGAGGTGGTTGCTGACAAGACCCGCGAGAGTTGCCAGTCCTGGCAGCTGCTCACCTTCCAGCCCTGCCCCGTTGTCTTCATTCGCATTGTTGGTACGCACAACACCGCCAATGAGGTAATGTTATGTTCATACAGTACATGCTACATGCACTGTATAGTCCATTTCATATAAGTGGTCTCAAATTTGACAGACAATGTGACCAACCTACACAGTACGTAAACAGTAAATTCTCTCATTCCTACAGTATTGTATCAGCTGATGAACTGCTGTGGGATCTGTGTTGTTTGGTTGGCTATTATGATGAACGTTTTGGAAGAAAATAGTACTCTGAACTAAAAGTTGTAATTTAAAATCTTAATTATACTTACAGCATTTATGGTTTAAATTATGTTTCTAAAGCAATATTAAATTTTCTTGGCTATTAGTAACGGGTCTTAAAAAACACGTTTAGCATTTATGACAGAGTATGTCGACATATACGAACAGTAAATGTTTTCAGCCAATAGCTAGCCATGTTTATGTTTCCAGCCCGATGGAGGCAGTTGTGTGTGCACTTTTTTTCTCATCATGCTTCTTATACGAATATCGTATTGGTGTTGTCATATTTAATCGGTGGTTAGTTATTTTTTATTTGCTTTTTCCAAACATAGTTGGTCTTGGGTACTGTTCTAGAGCGTTTTGTTGAGTGAAATGTAATATTAATTGGCACATCATTAAAACTGCTCGTTCTGCCATTTTCCCAACCGCCTTCCACAAAGAAGTGACACAAATATAATTTTCCGTATATAAGTTTTTAAGTTTGTTTATATCAGGAAACGTGCACTGTGATTTTAGTGATTTTAGTGAAGTAAACTCGCAAGGATTGCCATAGAAAAACACGTGTTCAAGAGGTTAAAACAGTAAGTTTGCGTGTTTTGTAAATGTATTTGTAAACCGTTAATATAAATATTGAAATTCACGTGGCCTGAAAAATGCCGCACTTTCCACACTTTTGTAGTGAGTGAATAATATTTGTTTGTCTACATTGTAAATTTAAGTGTAAGGTTAACTTCGGTCAAAGTGTGTCATGTATATGTTGCTGCATCTGTACTAATACGAACAGCGACGTATGTATCGCGTTTTGTATTTTCATTAAAGTTATAATTTTTTAAGTTAAATAATTTAAATGTTATTTCCTTACAAGCAAAATTTTCCACTGCTCCATCAAAACAATATGCATCTCAAAATGCCACACACTCATGCCGGAATCACATAGCCATGACCAACACAGCACGACACGACCAAAAACGCAATCACTGCACATTTCAATGTGACTAATTGAATTTACAGCACAACCAACACCACACTGTCTGTATTTAACCTAACTATTTAGAAGGCACGGATAGGCTACGTTAGTCTCAAAGGTGGTGAACAAGAAGGAAATTGTAATACATAATGATGATCAATTGGTATCGCTAATGCATACAAAAGTAAAATTATTTTTAAGAGTTGGATACAGTACTTTTCAATTAATTTTTATTTTAAGATGCGTATTTACCATTGTAGGGAAAGCTTGTTTTACAATTTCATTTTGTAATGTTGTACATTCTGTGCATCGTGCCACACGACACGGCGAAGAATATAAATAATTTATAATCCAAAGTTGCTGGTCGGACGACAGAATCTTGTTTTTCATTGGCTGTTGGCCATCATGTCATGCGCGTTGGGGCTATGTGATTCCGGTATCGTAAGAACATCAAAATAATCCCGTCTCACGAAAGACGATAAACTAAATTCCCCCCCACTCTGCTCATTTTTTCCTTTTTCCCTCGAAATAAAATAAAGATGATACCCTAATTGGGTCCACATTTCACTGCTATGAACATTTCTCTGTGTTATTATTGATTGAAACTCTAACACACTGGTTCTGAAGGGTTTCAAAATGTAAAGCTTAGTGGCCATAGAAACCTGTAAGTTGTATCACTTTATTTTTTAGAACATATATAAAATTTGTCAAGCTTGTTACACAGGGATACTTGTTAGCAAATTAGTTTAAATGTTTTTTTTTATTTTTAAAGGTTATATTTGAAAGTAACATAATGGCATGTGGGTTTCAACGTTGGAGTCTTTCATAAACGTTTTGAGCATTTTTGTTTTGCAAATTAAAAGCGCTTATATGTTTTCAATACATGTTGTTATGAACATTGTAAAAGTAACAGAAGACTAATTCACATAAACAATATTTACATTAGAAAGACAACTTTTCAATATCAAGTATATTAACAACATGCTTAATCAAACAAAATTCTTTCAATTTAAGCACCCTACGAAGGTGCTCCAATATCATAAAGAAGTGTCTCATGCATCAGCAGGAACTGCGACATTCCAAAATTTATCACTAAGGAAAATTAACTTTATGATGTCTTCAATCTTGGGTTGGTGGAGCATATTTTTAGTGTATAAGTAACATGTTTGTTTGATATATTGTTTCTGTAGGTCACATCTGCTTCTCTAGAGCGCTTTGTAACATCTCTGAACTAAAATACAGTTTTTCATTAGGTACCCGAGAACAAGCCTAGGGCTGTATTCACAATTTTGAGGAGGGAGGTTGTGCGACTGAACTACAGTGTAAATATCAACACTGAGTTAGTCAGAAATAAGCTTTTATTCACAGCATGACAATATGAACACGTAGGTATTTGAGAAAAATTATTAAAGTATTTTGTATGTAGACCTGCAATACTTAACATCTGAGTTACTAAATGTGAGTTATTAAAATTAATGAAATGATGTAACATTTGCTTAAATATTATTTTGGCTACCTACATCCTGAGAATTATAACCACCATAAAAGTATCAGGTTGTACATAGTTTATCATATCATACGACAAAGCTGAATTATGTACTTTTAATGCAACAGTAGGCATAACCTGTATGTAAGCATATATACTGTTTTTGAAAAGGTATAAAGGGGGGAGGGTATTTGGGTATTTGTGCATTCCTGGGGGGGGGGGGGGGATCTTGGTATTTGGTGTTCATGGAAACCATGCTAAATTTTTATGTTTACAAGAACTTTCCTCAGGTAAGTGTGACAAGATTAGTTGTCATCAACATATTTCAAGTACCGTATATTAAAAAACAGTAAAATATCTTATTCATTTGACAGTCAAAATACAATTTCATTTTTGTGCATCCTGGTTACAAATTTCTTGCAAGGTAAAAAAAAAAATTTATCAATTTATAGACTTGTTACATGGGCTGTTAGTCATTTACATAAAATATTTATAAAATAAAAAAAATTGGATTGTTGCCAACCTGCAACTGTTTGAACAGCCCTTCACAGCTTCTAAAAGTCATTTGGGAGGAGGCACATGCAGTTTGTTTACAAAAACAGGCAGTCATATGTTGTTTGTTTACAAATACTGGCAGTCACATGGTGTTTGTTTGCAAACAGTCACCTTCAATGACAGTTCAGCTGTGGCGGAAGGATACATAGCCACCCAGATGCCAGTGGCACTACTTTCCTAGAACTGTCAAATTTGAGACCACTTATATGAAATTAACTATAATATGTTTGATTTCCATCACTGAATGACTTTTTGCCAGTAGAATTACCAGATCCAATGGCATGAATTCATTAAAAAAACTTTTAACCTGCTTTGAAGTACACTACACTTCTCTGACCAACTTTTTACACCCTTGGCTATACAGTAGATCCCAGACATATCAAAGTTCTATGGTTCTCAACAATGACTTGGCAAAATTGCAATCTTTGTAAAGTCGAAAGTAACCAATTTCAAACCATAAAAAATCTAAGAATGGTATTTATGTAATTTTTTTATTGAAGTGTGTATTTAATCATCACTGGAGTAAACTATTATAATTTAAAATTAAATATTAATTTAATCTGATAAGCAGACAACTTCACAGTATAGTGATAGGTCAGAATCATGTGCTTGAGCTCACCTTGTTGCAAAAATGTTCATAAACATCAAACTATATGCAAGTTTTATAGAGCGATGCAGGACACGTTTTTCAACAATGCTAATAAGACAATTTCAGCTCATCAGCATAGCCTACAGCGCATCTGATTCTACGAATTTTGAGTTGCCTTTAACAACACGTGACGCCGCAAGATTGTACTATCTATCTTGCGATACTAGATGGTCTTGCCAACAGAGATGTTTTATTTATCTCGGCCCGACGAAGCTATGCTCCTCAAGGCAACGAGTACTACTAACCACTGCTAGATGGCACCATTAGTATGTTTCGCCATTCGTCAGTCACATTCTTCCAGCCAGCCAGTGGCATCACACAGAGAGCTATGCTTTTCGCTACCCCCCACTCTGCGACCACCCCTCGCCATTAAGATGGCAGCCAATGAGCGTCGAGGCAGCTGCCCAGCAGAGTATAAATATGGAGCAGAAATTGACATAGAGACCATGGCACTGCCCGATCAATAACTTGTCCGTGCGCTCTTAACTGAAATTCGCACGGGACAATAAAAATTTGACTTTCATTTGGTATCATATTATTTTCATTTTCAGAGGGTTTGAAAGTTTTAGGTCAGCTTGCATTTTGTATGAGAGTACAATAAATTATATACAGTATTTTAAGTCGTCGTTTTCTTTATTTAAATCAGTCCAGGAGAAATGTTTTAAATGTATTATTAACAGTAATACTTTTCCTAAAATTCATCTCTCGCTCTTACATCACTTTCCCTTCTCTCTCTTTCTCTGTCTCTCTCACTCTCAGCGACCCTTTAGTTATGTGTAGGTCGAAAACCTGGCCTCTCCTACCTCTTAACGACATCCTGTCACGAACCAGAGATGGGATGTAGGAGCAGGAGGTTTCCGAAATATTTTTATTTTGGCTTTTTTGCACCCAAGTTATTTAAAATTTTCCAAACATATCACAATCACCACACATTAATGTAAAAAATAATTATTTTTTCCATACTTACTAACAGGACACCACAAATTTTTGGTGCAATTTTATTTTTAAAAGAAATTTTCACTGGATCTTGTTGCAAAAAACATGGTGCGCTCTATACACGAGTGTGTCGTGTATGCTATACATGAGTAAATATGGTATTGCGTCGCTCAAAATAGTTGCACCGAACATCACTTGTATTTCAAAGCAAATGGTTTCACCTGAAAATGTTATGCAAAACTTTTTAATGAGGAATTATTATTTGTAAAGATGTTTTCTTTTGTGTTTAAATGTTTAACCTGTAAGATTGGTGTTTCACTGTATCTGGCTTAAAATTAACATGACTTTAAAATTTAATATTTATTTAACTCAAAGGGCAGCATCTTAGCGAAAATACGCCCAAAAGCATATACTGTACCACTTGTCAGCAAAAATTGTTTGAACATCGAGTAACTTGTATTATAAGAGTTCATTTTCAGTAACTTCTTGCAGGGAAATCGGAGGATTTATATTAATTTATAAACACGTGTTATTGAATAAACTGATAATGTGGAAGTGCCTATACGACACCTTTTGCCATCTAATAATGGGTAGGTAAACACCGAGCTGAGTGCAGTGTAACTCGTGACAGGGAAAATCAGAGGACGTGGTTTTGAATTATTAATTAATAAAGACAGTGAAGAAATCAATTATAATTGCCTAATTTGTGTCTCAAAATTACAAGTTTTCTTCTTTGCAGTAAAATATGATTAATTACTTTAAAAGTTAGACATTTGCCACCCATGCAAGGTGTTGCCAACAGGTAGCGGCTTGGAGAGTTCATCCTCACGTCTCCCCTTCCCCTCATAAACCAATAGACATGGCACTGCCCGATCAATAACTTGTCCGTGCGCTCTTAACTGAAATTCGCACGGGACAATAAAAATTTGACTTTCATTTGGTATCATATTATTTTCATTTTCAGAGGGTTTGAAAGTTTTAGGTCAGCTTGCATTTTGTATGAGATTACAATAAATTATATACAGTATTTTAAGTCGTTGTTTTCTTTATTTAAATCAGTCCAGGAGAAATGTTTTAAATGTATTATTAACAGTAATACTTTTCCTAAAATTCAATGCGAAGGGCATTGTTGTTGTTTTTTGGTATTGGGGTATCTGTATCAGAACAACTCTAACAAAAACCTTGCTTTTCATCTCGTGGATGTGAAAGGATGTGGGACTCCAGATGCCTTTCTCTTGCCGGAGTGGCCTAAAGGAGAAGATCAAACAGGTGCTCATTTCTGCTGGGTGATTGAATGAGCTAACTTCCGTCCTTTTCACATAGTGACGACAACTTACGCCCAAGGACAAACTCAAGCCCTCAGATGCCTGCTCATTCTGGTCACACCGGAAGTCCCACGTGATTTATTTCAGTTGCCTACACGCCTGAGTAACGAAGTTCACCCATGGCTCTTGGAGTACATCAGACAACCGGAACATCGGCCTACTGCACCAGTAGCCTTTCTAATACCTGTTGCTCTGTCCCCACGGACACGACACCTACAGCCCATTTCTCAAGCTTCGCACTCAGGACCAACCACACGTAACGTCAATCAACCGGAAGCACACCCTAGTACAAGCAGTCTCTATCATACAGATTTAACCACCCAAGGCTCAAAGCCTGAAGCGGAAGATTGTTCTGGCAGAACCAGACTTCGTGCCCTGCCAAAAGGCTACCCAGCCAGTGCTCTATATAGGGAATATGTCGGCCCCAGGTAAAGAGTAACTGATTTCAGAAACCTCCACATACAGGTTGCACCTGAATTAGCACCCAAACAAAAATTTACTCTCCCATTTACACTTGACGTGTTCTTAGTCGACAGGGCGTCACGCATCACGAGTAAATCAATTTTCAGTAGTTTCTTGCAAAAAATTATGATAATATTGAAATATGAATTAATTTCAATAGATATGTATATTCAGAATAAACTTGACGCGTGTCCAATTTACTTAAGGTTGTGACACAGTCTCATGGCTTTTAGTTGCGCTAGGTCAGATGCGCGTCTAGGGTTTTATTTAGGACGCCTCCGACTGGATATGGCGATTGGGCACATAGCCTTATGTAGGGGAACAAAGCTCTCTATAGCCCTGTTGGCTAGCCCCTTATGTTTGTCTACCCTTTTCCTGATCACGTGGTTAGTTACGCTCGTAGACTGGCGAGAGATGTCGGTATTACTGGACTTACTGACGTGTTGATGGGGGGCGGTAGCTGGCTGCAGACTGGTGACGCTGGTGTAGTCAGTCGGGGGTGACATGTTGGCACCTTGTTTGACAACACTATTCCTGCGGTTCGAGTTAGCTGCCTCTGAACTCGAAAACGTCACATTGTTGATCCCATGACATTCTTCTGTCCCATACACCACACTACTCAGGACGGGGTGATAGTCTGGGTGCATATGGATAATGGGAGAGAAGACAGTACAAACACACACGGGAGAGGTAGGTCTCTCCAGTAACCTTACTAAGGCGGGCGCAGTCTCATTCCGCCCGTCATTCTGCTGTGGGGTGAGCTAAACCAACCCACTGCTTGGCAGCAAGGTAAGCAACTCCTTTTCTCCTCCCTCCTTGCGCCATGCCGTACCTTAAATGGCATAAAGTTTTTAACAACTGGTTGATCACCACGGACACAAAGTGTAACCCTAGAATAATTTACTCCCAATAGTCGCTGGTAGCACAATCCCGGTGCTTCAGATCACCCCCACCTTAGCGGGCAGACCTGAAGCGTTGAAGCTGTGTGGGCTACCACTGCTACTATTGTGTGATATCCAACCAAGGCCAGGCTGTAACATTTAAGCAAATACCGCTGCCAGCACCTCGGTGCTCCGGTAGGAATACAACTCAAGTGTACTGTCTCTCCCTTGTTGGAAGTATTCCTAGTGGTTGGGGTTGATCCACCTTAAGTGCAGACACATTCTCAATGATTACGCTGAACAGTCGACGTAACGAGGTAGGTGTTTTAACGGAAGCTGAAGGTGCCCGAAGTAATGCCTCTGCATGTACGTTAACAAGAAGTCGTTTGTTCTCGTAACGATCTACCAGCAATTTCCAAGCAACCTCAAAATTATCGTCAGACATGTGTAAATACTGGATCATACCAAGTGGATCTGCACTAAGTGCACCCTTCAAATAAGCCAGTTTTACAACAGGAAACAAATCACTGCTATGCGACACTAGGGTGGCAAACAAGTTAGAAAAATTAGGCCATTGCCTGGGGTCACCATCAAAATAAGGCAAAGTTATTTTGGGTAAAGCTACCCTTGAACTGTGTGCTTTGGTGCTCACAGTGCCTTGAACTTGGCATTTAAACTCATCTGTGAGGGCGTTTACAATTTCCATTATGAAGAAATATTTCTCTTCAAACTCTACCATGCGCCCCAAATGCTCAGCAACATCTAAATCAGGTAACTTATTGACTGACAACTTTACAGCATTAAAATCAACATAAAAATTCGTGCTGGTGGGGAGAAACAGCAACGCCACAACCACTAGACACATCTTCACACAGAGAGGGGCTACAAGCTCAGGTTATTTCTCATTTGAGTACAAATTCAGTGCTGAAGTGACATTAGCCTGGGGTTTGCCACTCAGGGGGATCAGTATGGACTCTTATCGAGCTCGTGCCAGCAAGTCACTATTGGGTTACACTGTAGTAACTGTTCCTGTGTAAGTACATTACGTAAACTGTCAAACCGTTTTACTCTATGCCTTACAAGGTAAGGAGTGGCAAAAGACATAGGGAACAATACCTGGCTCACGTTGCTAGCAAACCGCAGATGGTATTACCACGTCCTACGTGGGAAAGGCAGGCGGAATGGGATTGCGCCGCCCAACTTAGGCACCAAGCAGTAGCGATTGCTCCGGTCCTAGTAATCTACTTGTCACCTTGTTCTTGTACTCATTCATCGTGCCACCCTGTGGTAAGAGGGTTGTTAAACAAACCATACTGAGGCAAGACACGACTGGGCAAACCCAAACTTCTGGAGCCGGGAAGCCTACGACTGGAATCGCCGCTTCGGAGTGGACCGAGCTCGCCACTATTGGGTGAAACCCGCATCAACAACACCCAAGACGACAGTGTAAGTAAGCAGTAACCAACACCCCTCGCCTCATGCCTTCTAACCAGAGTTAACCACCCTGCTTTTGATCTAGCGGAAAAATCCTCGACAAAGGTGCCAGTCAGTCTAACCGGGCACGCGTCAAAACAAACCATGATTGCGACTGCTGTCAATAGTGTTCCACAAAAAGGCTGAGAACAAAGTCATACGGCACTAACTGGGAATGCATAAAACTTTTAAAATGAATAAACGCATGAACTAGTATTAAAAAATACAAGCGTGGCAAAATTGTACATTCAACTAATGTTTCAAGTGAACAATATGAACGGGTCAAGTGAACAAAATGACCGGTTCAAGTGAACAAAATAACCGGGTCAATTAAACAACTTCCAAAAAATGTGTGACTTTTTTTGCTAGCTGCACTCGCCACCCACAATAAGTCTATACTTTAACTATATTTAAAAAAACAGGAAGATAAGAATGACAAGCAGGAACAAAAGCTTGGAAATAAAACAAAGAACCCAAGCGCCAAGACATGGACACATTGGAGAAAGACACATGCACACAGAGGACCACGGCAAACAGAAAATAAAAAATTATCCCAGGAACTTCTACTGTTCGCGACGTCCACAATGTTTCTTCTTGACAATGTAAACTTGTTTGTACTGTTCTCAATGCACACGTACACCAAAAACACTGTAGCATGCACGTCTTTTTCTGCCAACACAAGCAAAACAACAATGAAATCACGCACTAAAAGGACGATGCCGGCAAAATATCCGGCCCGGAGGGCATAAAATGTTATGGCAAATTTAACACCAGTAAAATTAAATTGCCATTAGTGGAATGTATAACAAATTTCAGTGATAAAATGACAGACTGGTGGCAGCTGCACAGGACTCAACTTACCACCATGATATCCAAAAACGAAACTGCTCTTCTTCTTCTTCCTGTAGCTCAGGACTACCAACCCTTGAGACAGCATTGACAAATGAAGAGTGTGCACCAAGGCAGGTGCATGGGGAATTTAAAACGATTCCCACAAAAGTATTAAGGGGTCAGTAAAATACACTACATAAGTTTTGCTGTTAAATTACTGCTGGTCTAAAATTCTATTAAATCCATATTTACAAATTCACAAATCCAAACAGTGGATATTAATAAACTTATGTTCATTGGCAGCAACAACAATTATACAGCAAAATAAATTATTTTCTTATATATGTGTGAGCATCTTGACATGTTTTAATGTAGGCAGGTAGGTTTGTCTCGTCTATGTCACTCATAGACAAAGCAGGTTTCGACATTCGGGCAGAAATGACATGGCATCAGAAGGATGCATAGTTTATTTGTTTACTGGTTTCTACATTTACACTATCTGTCAAAGAAAGCAATTCTTATATGATAGACCATATGGGCAGGAGACACCTGGGGGAAGTACGCCCATCCAGGCAGATCTCACTGCCATTACAGTGAGAGTGGAGCACACAGAAATCACTACAGTAGATTTACTGTGAGCAGTCAGTAAGACGTCCGAGGGGGAACACCACAGTAGGAACGCCTGCAATCCCCCTCGAATTTTCCAGCCAAACCAGCATCCCTGTAGCACCAGCAGCAACAGTGACGACGAGAGTGGCAACGAAAGGGACACACCTCCATACAGCTCCAAGCAATCTTGTCGTGTCGCATGGGCCCTGTGTGTAGTCTGTAGGAACTGTGCATCCCACAACGCTACCTTGGATAAGTGCGCCCATCATCAGCTCCCACAGGCAGCCTACACCACTGCAAAAGTGGAGCAGCCTCAACAGGAATGCTACAAACTGTGATCTTGCAGGGTCTTGCCATCAACTTCAGCGTGCTGTGTCTCACGTTGCTGTAACCCAGTGGATGGCAGAGCACGATGCAAGAACAGGCGCCAGAGGGGGAACATTTGATGTAAGCCCAACATCACAGATCTCTGCGACAGTTCGTTCCGCCATAATCAACACCAGTAGCACCAACTGAGCACAGTGCAGAAGACAAGAATATTGGGAATTGCCGTCAGCAGCAGTACTTGATCAGTGTTTGGGAAGTCCATGTTTTGCCCAGCACTGTGCAAGTTAGGTGATGGTCTCACTTTGATCCGACCACATGGGCGACAGGACAGCCCAATGGTTTGGATCCCATCTGACACATATGCTCCAATGCAACACTATAGTCTATCGACAACTGGAAGAGACTTTCTTGGAGTCCTGCTAAATATGTACGTGCATGCTTGTTTCGTATCCTTCCGCGAAATGTAAACAAACATTACCATGTGACTGCCATGAGGCATCTGTCAAAAGCAATGTTTACATTCCACTGTGTGTGTACATGTGTTCATACATGCACGTGCCTATTATGCAAGTCATATATATTATTAATGTGTATAATAGTACAGTGTTTTCCTTTTTTCTTGTAGGATTTCATAACCTTGAAATTTTGTGTCTGTAGCCAGAAATGTTTAATATTAAAAATAAAGTAATGCTGTCAGACAGTAAGGGTATTATAATGAATTAATATTGTCTCTGGATAATAATATACATTGTACTTTGTACTAAACTGGGTAATTAACGAACTATATTCAGGTAATTTTAATTGTTCATTTTAAACATGTCCATTCACAATATTTTACTGTTTACAGCTGTTCAAAGAAATCTGTTACAACTGTGGCAGAAAGTACAGTAGTACTTGACCTCTTGTTATTTATGTGTGTTGGGATATTTCGTTAAACGGATGGCCTTAGTTGGACTAAATATTGAAACAAAGGAGTAACTAGTCCAATGAAAAATACAGTAAATTCAAGCTCGCAACTCGTGTTGCTATTTATGTACGTAGCAACGACAAACTTAAATAGTGATGGACATGCACACAAATAGATCTACCATATATTTTGTTGTGCTCATACTTGTTTGCGTAGGTATTTAATTTTTACTAGGTTTATTTGATTATGTATTTAAAATCCTGGTGCTACATAGTAATTTGTTGAGATTGTGGCAAACATTCAGATCACAAATTGTAAGCACGTTACGCAATTGTGTTTCAAACACGTAGGGCAAAGTTACGTTGTGATAAATAAGCAGACATATAATTAACCTTATCATAAAAATAGTTCACGGTTAAAACATATAAATTTGGCACATCCAATATTTGGACACGCACGCGCACACAAAGAGAGGGAGAGCGAGAGAGCGCGAAACAGAGAGAGAGAGACAGACAGGGCCAGTGTTAATGACCACGAAGCAGCTACGCCCTTTTGCATGCAGCGGTTGACACACGTAACTATATATTTGTTCTTGCCTTGGAAAAACAGATTCATCACAATGTAGTAACTTGCCTAGATAGGTTTAAAAAACACGTGTACACACTTTTGTAATTTCAAGTATTTTTTGGTGCAAGAGAAATTAATGTGTCGTGACGCACATAGTAACAAAATGCCATGTCATGTAGCCTCTCACCACGTATGCTAACTGTAGATTTGCAACCCTCTCGCCATCATATCTAAATATATTAAAATATATATTTAAACATTAAAATCTCTTTTCAGTTGTAAATTACAAATTCAAAAATCTTTATTTTGCTGTAATAAGTATAAAATATGCAAATATTTTTAATATGTATAATTTTTCTCAACTACTAGCATTGTGAAACTTCCTGAGGGAGAGAGAGAGAGACAAAGATAGAGAGAGATAGAGTACGACAAGCTCGGCTTAGCAAACAGTTTCTTCCTCAGTCGAAAGAACAAACACCATGTCACTAGGGCCTACGCACAATATTGTACACTGTTAATTTAAACTGTAACAATGAAATATGTTTCCATCCGAGCTACCTAAATATTTTAATAGGCAACATTTAATGTACAAATAGCACACCAAAAAACTAGGTTAAAACAGTATCTATCTTTGAACTATTTCATTCTAGCCGTTGCCAACACATCGCTGCACTCACTGTTTTTAATTTTTATTGAATATGAAATAAATATTACAAGTTATAGTCAATATAAGGTTAAAGTTTCATTTATTCATGAATACATTACTTTAAAGTTAATCACAGTGTTATATATTTGTGGAATACAAATTATTGAAACAACAGGTTGACCTGCTATGCCTAGGATGATTTTTCAAAGGTTATTTTCCAAAAGTCTCTTCCAGTCGTGAAGAGACTATACTCTTGTCAGGGTGTAAGCATGCATGAAGGCAACCCCAGGCATCGTAACGCCCCTCATCAAGGCATGTGTGACCAGCCAACACCATTGTGTGCCATCTTAGTGTAACGTGTGCTAATGTCTAAATTAATTCTGAATTTGTCCCAGTGTATACTTAAAGCCCAATGTAATTAAAAGTTACGTCAATAACAAAGTGAAATGACTTCCGACTTGAGCACGAACTTCACCAGTGCCAACATAAGTTAAGACCCCAGTAATTTCATGTGACCAGGGGCATTTATGTTAATCAGGTGTAATTAGTGAAATACAGATTTAAGAGGGTTTATGTTACCATTCAACAACCGTGTTTACGGACTGGTACAATCAATGGGACATAGCCACTGTAAACTTAATGGCACAAAATTGTGTTGTCACACATTTTGTTGTAATTTTAGGGGTTATGTATCTTTTGTTAGGGAACCTGTACAATTTACATTAGTTACGGGAGCTTTCCCCTATTTCACCATTGTAATCCAATGGTCAGAAAACGCTGTTCTGAAAATTGTCAACATAAATTTCTGATACATTTTCAAGACTTCCATTGTCTTCCCAGTTAGCAGCCTGTGGAAAGGCTCTGACAGCCATTTAGTCTGGAGCGAGCATCTTTTGGAGTAGGAAGCACGGTCAGTGACTCCCGGGTACTTTACCAACTTTTGCCATCTTCACAATGGACAATGGTTTTTAGCATCTCGTTTTGGATAATTTAATTACATACCTACCATCTCTCAGCCCAAGAAGAACATCTCACTACCTTCTGCAGTCTCTTTTAGCCCCAGGAACGTAATTATTACATAAGTCTTAGGAGCACTTACTCATTTTTTCCCATGCTAGCTGCTGGCGGGCTTTTGTGCATTGGAGCAGCTTCGAATTACATGGGCTACATAAGTTCTTTTACAAGACTGTGACAAGGCAGAATGAAACTATATCAAATCCAATTTTATTGCCTTTTGATTTCAGGTCTGGCTGCTTATCTGCATGTTGGCAGCTGACCCACCAACCAGCACACCTAGGGTTCTTTGTACTTTTATTTTCAGTGCTAATTACTAAGCATATTCGTTGCATCAATGTGTAAATGGCATGTGGAGTGCCCCTCACAACTCTGTGTTTAGTTCAACAACAGTATCAAGCTAACTTCCACCTCACAACGGGTACCCGCAGTGGTGTTGGACCGACCGCGAACTGCTCACGTCCAGCAGCCTAATGTTACATAACTACCATTTCATCGTAAAAGACATGGATGACCAGGCGTGTCTGAGCACGTCGATGGTCGACCACAACCTCAGAGCAGCTGGTTAAGTATCAGCAAAACGTCTCTGGACCGGTCAAGTTCCCTACCAGAAACTTATACGAATTAGTGTGCATGCACATCACCATCATCGTTCCTGCCCTCACAAACATCAATCTGTAATGCTTTGCAGACTTGAAATAACTGAGCATAGGATAATAAAACAATTATTATTATTGTCTGACGTGATATGTTTATTTCATTCTTTTTTGTGTGATATATTATGGAACTTATATGTTTCGTGTTTGTAATGTGGAAAGTATAGACGTAAAATTTTGTGGTGCACATACATTTTAACAGCAGAATTGCAACTTTCTGGTAATATGTCTATAGTAATAAATAAATCTATAATATTTGGGGGTCCTACAAATATTGTATTATTGAAGTGGTCTGCTGACAGTGCTAAGGGATAAATAAGCATGTCATTCAAGTTCATAGCCCCAATGCAAAAACGCTGAACAAGAAAACACTCTTTCGTGTGTGCAGTATGCAACTTGGGAACTGAATGCATAACCTTATTTTATATCCCAGTAATAAAAATTTGTTACACTCAATTGTTAATTACCGCAAATACCTGCTTGTTAATGGTGTAAATAAATTTTTTGACTAATATTTCTTTAAATACATTTTATATATTTAAATTACATGCCCCATAATAAAATTTGAAAACATATCTTACCAATCCGTTTCTAATGTAGTATAGCACCGTTATTAATGACTCTGAAGACCAGGTATTCTTGTCCTCCTTACAAATGAAAATTCTGGAGCATTACCATTTAATGTTATAAAATTTTTCTCACTAATATCATAATAGGTATGTCTTTCCCTTCTCAGGTGCCCGACTTCACCATCAACAGACAAATATTTGTACAAATTTGCCATTTCAAATGAGTTGAATAGATTGCATCTGTACCATTTATTACAAAAATTTAAAATACCATCTAACAGTTAAGGTCAAAATCCATTACCCATTAAATATGCTACTAAAACTAATCTCTCAAAATAATTATTTTAGGTTCCAGTAATAAAAATTTGTTACCCTCACCTGTTTTTCATTAAAATTTCTCTACTAATTATGTGCAGTTTTAAATATACCCTGAAATACACATTTCAACATACTTGTGCTTCGCTGTCAGTTTTATTGTAGGGTTTTACTGGTGAGAATTCTGCATTTTTTTTTGCTACTTGTTGAGTCGTGGCAAATATTAAGGCCATTACACACGATCAAATGTTTATTGAATTCAGCTCATTGGAATAAAAAATCACTTCATTTGCCTATCAGTCAATTGCATGCTATAAGCCTTCGTCTCTGCATTAAATTTTTTTGATGAAACCAGTTTTAAAAAAAAATACCAAAAGTACATTTTTTTAGAAGTATCTACAACTCATGCACGACACGAAAATAATTGGTTAAACCCCAAATAAATTTATTAATTTTATTGTACATTTTCTTTTTAAAAAAATATGTATCCTTATTTTGTTAAAACTTTAAATGTGTGCACACAATTGTATCACTACGAGATTACTTCCATTGATACTGTCAGTAAAACTTTGATAAGTGATTGAAACTTTGTTGGATTCAAGAAAATATAAAACTTGTTCTAAATGAAAATCTCTTAAGGAAAATGAGACATTGAAGAAATTGAAAGAGAAAACAGTTGCAATTAGGACGTTTCTATGACTACATCATATAGCCTTCAATGAAATAAATTCAATGAAATTTGAAGAAAAATTTGAAAGAAAGAAAGTGCTTTTAAAATCACAGATATGCCAAGGAAAAATTGTGTTTCAAACCTGCAGGAAAAAGTCACACACATACATATGTGACCTTTAAAAAATTACTACATTCAGTAATAACTGTTCACAGTTAAAACACATAAGCCTTGTAAATCCAGCTCCTGCTGTCACATATGAAATTATAAAGGCTACTCCAGGTTCAGTGCCATTTTTGTACACACATCACTTTAGCAATCCACATGACATTTGAACTACGTATAAGCCGCTACGAAAACGCAGAAACATTTGAAACACAACTTTGTAACTCATGTAAATAGTTTAAAAATCAACATATACATTATTTATAATGAAGTTTTGAGTTTCAAAAAGGGGGAAAGATATTCCTAAACAGCCAGCATCAACAATCGAGCCATGTCGTCAATCATGGCAACATAATGTCCAAGTTGTAGTAACTTGTACCACCGAGAATGTAGCAGTCAGGCTTACAAATACAATTATTTTTGCACATACGTTATACAATACTTATACTATTTTCTTTTATAATATAAGATTTTCAAATTAAATGAGAGAAATGCAAAAGTCTTTCATTTGTGAATAGTGGATTTTGTTGAATAAATTCTAAGAGATGTAACTATCACCAATAAAAATAAGCTCTTTTGTCAAATAATGGTCTTTATATTGTACTCTTTAACAGTCCATCGTTTTTCATTTTATTACCTAATGCAGTTATTAAAAATTAACTTCTTTCAATATAATGCATGTGAAAATTTGAAAATGCTAGTATTTAAAAAAAAAAAAAAAAATCACTGGCTGAGATTTTAACCCAAAATGTGTTTGCCATAGTCGGGATGCTCTACCAGTTGTGCTAACACGACTCATACTGGATGAAACTGAATAAATTGTATACGTACACATTAAACTATTATGCATTTTGCTTGGTTTCTATTGATGGAAGGCTTTAAAACATGTAGTATTACACAGTATTTATACAGAGATCAAATTTTTTTTGCGAAAAAACTAAATTGTGGTGGTTTCTTTATTTTTTAGATAAATAACTACATTGCAGTATATTACGATCTGGACAATATGATATGCATTTTGCGCTGCATAAGTTTTGTTTGTGCCAAGGATAAATCACCAAAATCAAAACTCTAAAGTTAAGGCTTTGGCCGTGGCGTAACTAAGGATTTAGCTGGCATTATAACATTTTGGAATACTGGTTTATGTGGAGTCGCGGTGGTGTAGTGGTTAGACTACTCACGTCCCTCCTATGCAAATCAAGTTTGATTCCTGACAGAGTTGTTCCCGGATTTTTGCACGTGGGAATCATGCCAGACAATGCTGCTGGTTGATGGTTTTCTCGTGAATCTCCCGTTTCCGCCATCACTTCACTGTAGCGCTGCTTTTTACTCATTCGCTAGCTGGTCTATGTGTATTAATCTATACTTTTCTGCATACACTTGTATCACCGATACATGTCTGTCATGTTTTAGGTTGATTACATTTTGCTTTTCTTTAATACATGTTTGTTGTTTTATTTATAAATTGTAAATTGTTGTGCTTGACTATGCTGTTGTCAACTTGCCTTGCTAGTTCCTAGCAGTTCACAAATTGACTGACATGTATTCACAATATACTTTTGTATT
Organism: Dryococelus australis; assembly: GCA_029891345.1. NCBI lineage: Eukaryota > Metazoa > Arthropoda > Insecta > Phasmatodea > Phasmatidae > Dryococelus > Dryococelus australis. The sequence goes on from CM056995.1 coordinate 156,826,239, forward strand.
CACAATATATCACAGTATTTTTTCTATAAATTGCACATCAAATAATACGGCCTGTGTATAAATATACATACACAACTGTGCTGTGTAAATAACTGAGGTGTAAAGTAAGTGAAAATGTTGTATGTTCTAGTTAATTTAGACTGAGGAGAGTTGGCAATGATGGACATGGTGATGTGTGGCAGGTGTTCCACTGCGTGCACCTGGAGTGTCCAGCTATATGTAATGACAGCCTGCCATGTAGCCCTCCTGTCCCTTTGCCGGTCCCAGTGACTCCGAGCTCCGCCCCCGCCAGCCCCTCGGATGCCAACTCCTCTGAGGAGTCTCCCCCCACCACCACCACACCACCACCACCACCACCACTGCCTCGACTGCTGCTGCCGCCACCGCCGAGATCAAGAAACACGCTGACGAAGACTCATGATCGAGCAATGCCAGATCATCGGTGCTTCTCTGTTTCTGCTGCAGATACTTGTGCATAACCTAGGCTTCACATGTTACACAACAGCCAGCTCACATTTAATGTATTATATGTTTTATTAGTGTAGTTTCTCAGACATTAATATTGTATATTAGTAAATGTGTACATTAATGGATACTTTGTACCTGAGTGAGACAGTTGTTATTAAATACAGAACTCTCTGTCTCTACAGGAGTGTTTATGTTTAATTTCATATCTTATCTGTCTGCCATGGTGACCAACAGTTTTCCTCCCACCTGCTATCACAAGATACTAGTATTTCTTGCCCATCACTCCCAAGTATTCTAATACTAGTCTGAAAATGGTATGTAACGTTTTACTCTCTTCACACTCAAAGGGAAAATTTTTTTCTTAGATAAACATCCAGTTACTGCAGACATGGCAAGTGATGTGAGGCATTCTTCAGCAGTCCGGCATGAGCATGTTAACTAACCACATCCTGTAACAAATACATGATTCACACTTTAATACTTAAGGAAGTGATTTGAATATGTGGCTTGGATTTTAATACAGTAGAACTACATTTTTTCACCTCTCCCTCCCTTCAGTTTTTAACACCAGTTTTCTTGTTCAAAGTTATACCAACGTCTTAAATTTTTCTTCCCTCTCCTCCCCTCTTTCACCCTTGAAGTATATTAAATGAATGTCATAGCATTAAGAGTCTCTTAGCTAGAATTAGAGTGATAAACATTTGGCCAAAATACACTAAAAAGTTTCTATTCCAGGTATATGATTCCCGTGATCATTAAAGACTGTAAAAACAAGTGCTAAATTGGAATTTTGATAAATTTTTGGTTTAAATGCCTTTTTATTAAATCCAATTTTGCCAAACTTAACATCAAATGCAAATGTTAGAATACCTAATACACATGGATGCTCATAACCAATTTAACTGTTTGTCATTTTGATTAGTTATCTGTACGGACTGTAAAATTTCGTCTATTTGAAAGTGCAAAAAGCAGTGCTTTGAAACTTTAAATGTGATATTTTCATTATGATGTTTCACCAATACGCTTTTACTTTGCGTACATCTGAAATTAATTGTGCAGATTAATGCAAATATTTATTAATACAGAAATGCCACAAAAAAAAACCTTTAAGCTAGTTCAAAAAAGGAAATTATTACTTATGAACCTTTTTGAGTTGAACACAAAACATTTGTACACAATTTTAACATAATAAACATCCCCTTCGTGTTATATAGTGAGAACTTGCATTGGGAACAGTGGTACACTTTTGGCTTTTTATTTCTCATCCAGGAATTGCCGGAAGAGGTGTTTCCTCTTTGGAGTATTCAGGAACGAACTCTTGGTTTTAGAAGTAGCGTATTGAAGTTCTGGAAGATGCTTTCCCAGAACAGCAGATTGATCTTGTACGCCGAACACTGGATCACAACAACATTGTCTGACATTAATTTAGTAAGTGTGTCAAAACATTTTGCCATGTATCTGGCTGAATCTGATACTAAGGCAAGGACATTGTTAAAGCTAATGTTGTATTTGTTCAAAGAATCAACAATTGCTTTTGAACAACATTTTGCATCAGCTGTTTCAAGAATGTGAAAATCCTATATTACAATTTCAACATGGCCACTGGCTTCTAAAACTTTAAAATTGCAAAAAAAAACACACCGACCTTGCTTGTCTGTTGTTTCATTACACGCTACTGCTAGCTGCTTTCCTTTAACATTATATCTGATATTTTCTCACTTTGCAAATTTATTTGTGGAAAATACTTTTCTCGCAAAGTATTGACATGTGACAGTGCCCTAGCTCCTGAAAAGACAGGTTTCTTGAAAATAAAACTATGTTTATCATAATTTCTAGCAAAATTAGGTAATGTACACCCAGGTGTTCATTGTTTGGTTTCTGAAGTAATATACTCGCTTTTACAAATGTTTCTGTTACATGTCTCCCAAGATATTCCACAGAATTTTTGTTTTTGTCAATGTTTTTAAAGCATCATGCAACTTATATTTGTAGTGTTATACCTTCTTTTTTTGTTGCTGCCAATGACGACACGTGCTTCGCTGACTTTAAATGTTTCTCCACAGTGTATTTTTGTTCCCACGAAACTTTTGTCTGATACAAAATTTACACATAACCGTACTGTTATGTGTACAGTAAAACCCCTCCTTTTTATACTGAGATGCTCTGTCCCTTACACTTAATTTATTCCACATTTTAAGATGATGCTGTATACACTTGTTTACCTGTCACATAATTCGCAACTAATTCAATCAGTTGCAGAAGCCAAAGCACATGTGATAAGCACAGTAGTTGCAACATCAGTGGTAGTACAATTTTAAATGATTAGTTTTTTCTTTTTCACAGATGCTGAAAAGTATATAAAGAGAACCGGAACTAACCAAGCTTCCTGAGGCTGCAGTCATATGAAGTACTACTTCTCTCTTCACATAAAATTTTTTATCTCGATTTCTGGTTACGTTTGTCCTAATCACAGTTATTTTCTTGTCCAGTGTACTTGAGATCTGAAAGTGCATCCCAAAGAATCCTATTCTGTTGTGCACCGTTTGAAGTTGCTGGCTAGGAACACTATCGAGGCCCCATCGCTGAAAAAAATCTGGTTGTGATGGTAACAAACCAGTTGATGAATGTGGCTGATGTTAAAAAAAAAAAAATAAAAAAAAAAAAAATAAAAAAAAAAAAATTACCTATGTGATGGGTGATAGTCAATTAATATGTACAGTAGAATCTCTCTATTATGACCCCTTATGGTTCCCGAGAATAGGGCCATAATAGACGGGGTGTCGTAATAAATAATTTGGAAAATTTTGGGCCGATTTTGACCCGCCCCCAAACTTGCCATATTTTGCATGAAGTTCATGTTTGATCATCTGTAGCGCATAAAAAACCACTTTTTAAATTAAATATAAATACGTATGTGTATTTTAATAGCTGGACGTCTTCTGATTAATTTGATACCCAAAAAAGGCATATTGGACCACTCCTTGTCGTAAAAAAAGAAGGCCTAAACACAGTATGACATGGCCATTGAAAGTGTGTGAAAAGATTAGACTACGTATTATTAAAATATAACTAAACACTGTTGGAGATGCTGTATGTCTGAAGCAAAACACAGAACTTTATTTATTGATAATATATAAAAAGGTACATTGGATCACTTGTGTGCAGGGGCTAGCAGCGAATACATTGCCGTTTACGTAGCTGGGAGAGCGCCTAGAACCCTAGATTCTCTGCAGCGCGGCCGGGCACGGCGACTCGCATCTGTCGATCGTTCCTAGATCCTCGGGGCTGGACAGCTGTCTGTCGGTCGCAAAAAGCCGGCGGCCGCCCACTACAAGATTATTCTGGCAGGTGGGGGCCAGCCGGCCACCGTCAATGCCGTCATAGGGATGGTTCGCTTCATAACAGTGGCTCAGTGTTGATAAAACATGCTGATAGATATGTGATTCACGTCAATGTGTTGAATTTATACAAAATGTAGGCACATGTTGGTCTTTGCACTGGCACTATGAGGCCTGGCAATGTTTACGGGAATATAAAAATTTAGTGCGTTCTACTTGAAATATTAACTATCCCAAATTTTTCATCAAAAACTTCTGACGTGACTTATACACGCACACTGCCTTTCTCGCCAAAATATGGTAAACTTGCCTACCCTTTATTTCCGACGTGACTTATACACGCACACTGCCTTTCTCGCCAAAATATGGTAAACTTGCCTACCCTTTATTTCCTTTACACATAAAATTTTCACAAGAAAAAAAAAAACAAATGCCCACCAAAAAATTAACATATTACGTAGCCATGGCGCACATTAACTTAAAAAAATCATTAAAAAGGGACATTGAATTAAATTTAATGTTATACGTACACTGATTAATAGTTGTAATGTGCCACTGTTTTTATAGCAAAAGAGGAGGGATAATGGCAGCGAAAAAAGACCGGGAGTGTGAGGCAGTGGCATGTGACTAGGACAAAGAATCCTTACTGACGCGACCTGCAGTCCCCCCCCCCCCCCCCAAACAAACTTCATAATTTACAAAAAATTATGAAAATTTGGTTTTCTGTTCCCTTTAATTTTGCACAAATTCGTGAAAATTTTGGTGATGCGAAATATTCTAGTCTGTAGTTATCTGTTACAAGTTCTCGTTTTTATTTTATACGAGTCAACTTCATTGCTGTATCCATGTGTCCATCTCAAGGGTGAAGGAAGTCCAGTGTAGGTAGACTGTGTACTGTAGTTTCTCTTTCAGGTTTATCTTTTTATAAACACTTGCAGTGTTCTCCCCAGAAATGATATAGAGCTGCGTGGTGCATGAACTGGCTGGTTGTCATCAATAGTTACAGTGATTGTGTGTCCCTTCTTGCTTATATGCATAATTTTCAACTTTACAAAATTACTATTGGTAAAATATTATAAAATAGAGGTGTGCTGGATCCCGATGATCAGGAAAATTCCCAAGAAAATTTTTCCATTTTCACTTCGTGCGGGAAAAATTTTTTCCAGAGGATCTAGGGTTGGATATTTTACAGTTAAACCTTAGTTCGACACAAACTTTGAAGCAGTGAACTTAAATGAAAAAGAAACATTTCTATATAAGTTATGAATATACTCTAATAGCACATGAGAAAAGGTTAAGTCAATGTAGAACCACACATTTGCAAAAACCAAAGTACACAACTATTAAACATTAAGCCACCTTAAGCTGTACGAGTACCAGTGTTAAAATAAATTCATATTAAGGCTGATAAATAATTTGTTATATTTTCTCGTCACTTGCACACTCTACATCAGTTATAAAAGTGCTTTACGTGCGTAAACATAAATAAAAAATGTAAACACAAAGTTGCAGAGTAACCAACCTCGGTTTTACCTACTGCAGCATATAAAATGGGTGCTTTCCAGTTTACACTTGCAAGCGAGATATTGCAAGTTGTTTAAATTCGAGGCAACTTGAAAATGTTGTCCTATAGCATCACCCTACAGATTAGGTATGGACAGAACTGCATTCTTAATTTTACCCATCTTGTCAACAAATGAGACACTGATAAGATAAATTTGTTTTATCTTAGTCATTACTTCCATCTTTCGAAACAGAGAATCACCCTATCTGCAAATGCTGTACAACTTCGGACATTGCATCAGCACCAAAGTCTGGGAACATTTTTCTGAACACAGCACCAGCATAATCTGCTGTGCTAAGTGGAATGTTGCTCAATTAAGAATTATATTGAAAAGACATTCTGTTTTTGTGATGTCTAAGTCAGCATTTGTAGTGTTAAAAAGCTGGAGATAATCTTGTTTTCTTTCTGGCTTTTTACATGCCCCACATTTTTTGGACACTTCACATGGGTAGTTATGTAATTTATACCACTGTGTGCCGCCATACTAAACTCACATTTATGCACAGTGCAGAAGGCAAGTTTCTCGTCTTTCTGACTTCTGTATACATGGAAAAACTGTACTGCATGAATCTCTGTATGTTTGAAAGAACTGCTTATTGATTAACTCTCTCATTTTTAAACAAGATAAAACAGTGCATAAATTAAATTACAAAAAATATTAATAAAAAAATTCTGAGTTCATCCTAAAATCATAACAGGATAAAATGCTCACAAGCTACCATCAGCTACGTCCCATACACAAGTCATTTTAGAGTAATTTCACGTATATTTTGTTATTTTACAGATATAAAACACGTAAACACTGTGCTCCAAAAAGCAAACAATGACCCACAAAATTGTAAGGGATACTTACATAATATCCACCTTTGTATCACTGTACGATACATAAAGTGAACAGAACATGCCGGGTTGCTTAAAACTTTTATAAAGATGTTTAGCAACTGCTGGACAGTAAAAATCTATTCAATGACCGAAAAATTTAACAATACAGAGCTATTCAGCAACACAACAGCTTCACTTTACCGCCATGTTTGTTAGTTACGTTGACAATGGGTGAATACGAAGAGAGACAAAGGGAAACACGAGTCTGATTCATCAGCAACAGCCTTTTAGAAAGAAGATATAAAGGACGAAGAGACTTTTTTGTTTATGTTGATGCGTGTTGCTTATCTAAGTTGGCAAGAGATTTTTATTTCACTCTAGATCAGTCGTGCTATTAGGGTTTCCCGTTCCCCTTTTGCTAGATACCAGTGTCAGCCGTGTAGACTGGCTACTAGGTATGTATCCTGTCACACTTGGTCTGGGAACGTGTCTCACAATAACAGTGGCCCTCTAGAGAAAGGTTGACTTACCAGAGCTCGGCGGGGTGTTCTTCGTTGTTGTGGGTGGTGCGTATGATGTCCTTGGCTCCGCTGGACGTGGTGGAAGGCAGGCTACATTAGTGGTCTGCATGATGGCGGCGGTTCTACTCGGTGCTGATCCAGCTGCCGATGTGCGGGTTGGCTCTTCCGATCCTAGTTTTGCTTCCACTGATGAGTGCTTGAACTACTGGAGGTATGTCGTATGCAGTTAGTGCCGGGTTTTAAGTGGAACACGGAAGTTCCGACGGGCGAGGTTGGTCTCGCCGCACTACGGGCGGTCTGGGCCTACCCCCAAGGAGTGTCGACTCCTGGCGTAATGAGGTTTGCCGCACAGACCTGCTTGGCAGCACTAAACTCAGTCTTCTTAACTGCTCTTTGAGCTCCATACCTGCTATGGAATGGCAGAAACCATTAGCGTACCAGCTTTCCTGTTAATGCATGTGCGGTTACTGACTATGGCACGATCTTCTAGGTTTATTGTGCTAGACCAAGTGCGTGGTTATTGGTAGCTGACGGGAGGTGTTAGTTAACCTGACTTACTCTGAAGATCTTCGGTCGGTTAGTAATGTGGGTTTGATGACTGAGCGAAGTCAGTGCTATTGTCCTCGGGTGAGATTTTGTTGTACTGAGTTGTCTCACATCGTACTTCAAGTTCCAGGCCGCTGATTCTTGAGTCCAGGATCTAGGATTGGCTAGTGCATACCTAGCTTCAGTCCCTTATACTAGACCCCTCAACACAGGATGGTAGTCGAGACTGGTTCGGATGAGCGGTGAGATATATATATATATATATATATATAATATATATATATATATATATATATATATATTACCACGTCAACAGTCGAGACTGCCTGTAATCTCAATGAGGCTGCGCTATACCATTCCACCTGTATTTCCTGCATAGGAGGGGCTAAGGTACTCCTTTGCTTGGCAGCTAGATGAGCAATCTTTTGTTCCTTACGTCGTCGACCGTGCCTTATCTTATAAGTCGTAGAGTTTGGCTCGCCGCTGAACAAGACACATTGTGCAATCCGGACGAGAAACTATTCCCTATAATAGTAAAGATCCAGTAGCTGATTCATGGCACAAGCTCTGTAAGAATCTCCACTGATCCCCCACGTCAGCGGGCGGATCAGAGACGTTGAGCCGTGTGGGCCACCATTGCTGCTACTGGATGTGTGATCCAGTCAAGGCCAGGCCGCAATACCCTGGACAATACCGTCTCCAGCACCTAGGTGCTCTGGTAGGTGATATAACCTAGGCTAGCTTTCTCTCCATGGTGGAAGGTATGCATAGTGGTTGTGGCTCCTCTGTTACTTTCCTCCAGCACCTGGGTGCTCGAGGGATGGCCGTCTAATGGGTGTGTTACCAGACTAGAGGTTCCTTGGAGGGGGGGGGGGGATCTCCGTCAAGCTAGTTAAGATTTACAAAAGTACCTGGTTTCTGTCGGTAGAGCACAGCGCAACTTATTCTTAGGGGGCGTAGTAGGCATTACTCTAGAAATAAAAGTATTAGGATAGAGAACAAAGCTGTATTTATTGAGGACTCCATAAACACAGTAACTCATGCTATCTCCTGCCAAGCAGACGGAGTACTGAAGGTAAACTACGTTAGCCAGGTGTAGGCGACATGGTCCTAGGCTAAAGGGAAAGTGAACTATAAAACTGAATATATAACTACTAAACTAAAGCTATCTAATTGTGGGTGTCTGGAAGAGACGAAAAGAAATTAAGTTATAGTAGCAGGTTGTATTCGTGTTTGACTGTTGTCGCAGAGAGTAGCCACGATGGGTACTGAAGACTCTAGGTTTGCTGGAGGCCCCAGCACTAAGGAATGCTTGGGGTTAACTCTAGAGGAGAAATACGAATGAATGCTGGAGCCCCGCTGCTTATGGACTTAATATAGTCAGAAGTCTAGGCTGCCGCGGCAGGGTGTGGGGAAGGCGCACGACACCCTTCTGCCACGAGGCTGGCGTGGGAGGTGGGAACCGTCTCGTCAGTGTTCTTGGTTCGTGGATCTTCGGCTGTGCCCTTAGTGGCTGACAGCTTGTCACTAAGCGGGGGGGGGGGGGGGGGCTCATTGGTTGCGTAACCTTATAGCCACGTGTTTGGCCACCAGGTAGATTTAAACGGCGCACAACAATCGTGTATTGGTGTGCAGTAACAACTCTCACATGGGTAGTTGAAGTAAGGGAATACTTCCCATGAAGAGCGATGAGTTGTAATCATAGCTAATAGTAGTATAAGCAATACGCGTCCTTGCTGATAAGCAATCGACAATCCCCTACTTTATATTGTAAAGCAGACAATGGCTGGTGGTGCGCTCCCTGACTACCTAACAGTGCAAACACCTGGAGGGGTGGGTCGTAGACCACCTTCCTGCCACTGCCGGGTGAGACAGTTGGGGTTGGCTGTCCTGCCTCTTTGGGGTATAACCTAGTGATTGAGGCTCTATCGTTCTGAACACCAGAGCGAACAGAATGAGTGGCCGTCGAAAGATGAAGTGTGTGTGTTTTAACAGGCAGACCCCTGAAGGGAGAATGTCGTACTATGCTAAGTTAACTCTGTCTATTGCTTACCACTCGGTCAATCTGGTGCAGATAGGTTATAGTACTACAACCAGGAACTCGTTGCTACGTTTAAGCATAAGGTATTTATTTAGACAATAATCACCTAGGTGACTCGTACGTGCTACCAAAAAGTCTGTGCTGCGGAAGTACTTAACCTTGACGCGTGCCGCTTCTACATCTAATCTAATACGATTACGACTCATCGCCCAGAACACCTCTTCTCTCTCTACAGATGTGAGCAACTTGTTGCCTACCCTAAAAGGCAACGGGAACTTGCAAGCAATCCCTTCTCACCTGGAAGATGTGTAACACGGCAGGCAACCCCCCCCCCCCCCAACCTATCCAGCGCTCAAAGGTTACAAACTGCCCAGATCTCGGGCAAGGCCGAGCGGCTCCAACAAGGCATGAAGCAGAATCATTGACAGGAGGATTCTCACGCCACCCAGGGCCGGAGGACGTCACGCCTCCCCGCACCCCGCGTCGGCAGCATACAAGCGTCCACTATGTAAGTCCGAATGCTGCCGGCCTCAGGAGTTATTCTTTCGCAACTGTAGTAACCCCCACAGCACTACTAGTGCTCGGGATCTTCGGAGAAGTTTGTTACTGTACAAGTATGCCCCCGCGGCTACTTATTACGTACGTCGACAACTAGTCAACCTGACGACATACAAAAACAAACATTTTCTTTTCACTTCGTTTTGTCTCCTCTAGACACCTTTTATTAGCAGTTTAACTTTAACTCATTTATATGCGTCTAGAACCAGGTCGCCTACACCTGGAACCACGCAGTTACCTTCAGCTATCCTCGACTTTGTAGGAGGTAGCACAGGTCATGTGTTTATTGAACTTTCAATAAACACACATTGCTTTCTGCTTTTATTTCCAGGGTATTTATTTTTATCCACAGTTAAAGGTAGACTACGCTGTGCACTGTCGACAGAAACCGGGAATTTTACTAAACCGAATTAAGACATACATATTAGACGGCTACCTGTTTCTTCCCAGTTACACATCAGCACTTTTAATGCTTGTTGGGGAGAAACAGTGATGCCACCACCACTAGCAACACCTTCACACCAGGAGGCACGACAGACTCACGTTTGCTTCTCACCATCCGTAGTAGTTAGTGCGCGGTGACTGTTGACTGTAGTTTTGCCGGGCATCCTAGTGCAAATGCACAACCATTACAAGCTTAGCGGTCCACACGGCTCCACGTCCCTGATCAGCCCACCTACGGTGGGGGATCAGTGGTGACTTATCGAGCTCAAGCCGGCAAGTCACTATTGGGTTACACTGTTATTCTTTCTGTCTCACGTGCACTACATAAGCTAGAGAACTGTTACCCAATGCCTCACGAGAGGAGTGGTAGAAAACGCAGGGAACAACACATGGCTCACCCTGCTCTCAGGCAGAGGATAGCATTACCCCATCCTATGCAGGATAGACAGGTGGAACGGGACCATGCCGCTGAACTGAAATGACAAGCAGTCGCGCTTGCTCCGGTTATAGTAATTGACTTTCCACCATGTGTGTGCATCCATACCACGTGTCACCCAGTTGTCAACGGACTCCTGACCGGAACTGAAGTGCGCGTAGACTGGGACAATCCCATCTTCTGGTCTAAAGAAACTCGTCTGTAGAACATCCGTTCCGGCATCGACCGAATTCGTCCCGCCTAAAGCCATACCTACCTCGACTACAACATCCAGGAGCAGGAGTGAGTACATTCCAGCCAACACCCCTCGTCTCATCGCAGCTATCTAAACCCAGTTAATCCGCTTTTAGTCAAGCAGTCAAATTCCTTCGACTAATGTGCCAAGTCTGTCTAATCGGGCATGCTCAACCTATGCATTAAGGGGGACGGTGACACGCTCCTAGGATGATGTAGTTAGCTTTACTATCGCACCTAGCACTAACTAGGTTTGCCTTTAAGAAGCCCTAACTTTAACTGGGGTGCTACTACCAACAAGTAGTGGTAGCTGAAGAACCTGGTCGTCCAACAACTTCTAGTGTTAAGTTTGCAGATGTATAAAGGGAGTTCTAGCACAACTCAATTCTCATCGAAAAAAAATTAAGCAATTTGAGGCCAAAATCTAGGTATTTTGCTCCAAATTCATAGTTTGAAATTTCAGAACTTTCACTTTTAAAAAAGCAAGCAAATTTACCCCAAAATCAAGCAATTCTACCTTTTTTTTTTCTTCCCCAAAAATATCATGCAGGCGTGTCTCACCATTATAAACTTTAACTTTTATGTTAAAATCAAGCAAATTTCTCGATTTTCAATAAAACCGAGTGTTCTAGAAATAGCAATTTGCAAGCGTGCAAGCAAATTTAAGAGAAAAATCAATTAAAATAAGCAAAAATCAAATGAAAATATAAAAAATAATTGGTAGAAGTTACACATTTTTTAAAGAGAATTCTAGATCATGGACAAATTTTCAGTTTTTCATTTCTTTTAAGCCTTTATAGGTTATAAAAACCTGCTTCTCATTTGTTAGTTTCATAGAATTTTTATCAAGTATCTTGACATAGTGCTCTGTAAAGGAAATTTTAAGTTTACCATCTAGAATACAATTAATTTTTTTTACCAAAATTAGACTCATAAATTTCAAAATCTGTAGCAGTAAACCATTAATTTTTTTCTAGATCTTGTAGTTTGTTGAGCAGAGATTCCATTTTTTTTGTGTTATTTACAAAGAAACAAATTATTAAAGAACAATATTTTTTCATTCTCTCAATAAATAATTTTTCTTATTAAATAAAAAATGAAAATCAAGAAAAGCATTGTAAAAAATGTGGTGAAGTATTAAATATAGAAAGTTTTCACATGCACTAATACACAAAAGATAAGCATATTAACACTTGTAAAAAATGTGCTGAATATGACAAAAATCAATATGAGATTTAAAAAAAGGTAAAAGTACTATGCAAATGTGAAAAATATGTTTCTAAACCATCTCAAAAATCATAAAAATAGTAAACCGCACAATAAAAATGAAATTCAACATGATTATTCAACTAAGACATATGTAGTATGTAATGAGAATAAATCTATTGATTCATTTTATCTCCACAAAGCTACTATAGACAAACATACAACAAATTGCAAAAAATGCTTTAGTGAATACGATAGAAGTCGCTATAAGTTAAAAAATGAGAAAATATCATGCAAATGTGGAAAATGTGTTCGTAATGGATATTTCTCGAAAAGCTTAAAAAAAAAAAAATCTCACAACACATCAATATATATATTCTAAATGAAATTCAAAAGGAGAATTATCTAACAAAAACATGTACAGTTTGTAATGAGAATAAATCTATAGAATTATTTTCTTATAATAAATCTTGTAGGGATCAACATACAACTATGTGTTAAAATTGTTTTAGTGAATATTTTGAGAATTATTGTCTTAACAAGAAGTTAAATATGATTTCCCAATAATTTTAACATCTTTTCGATGCTATTCCACTACATTTTTTTCTTATATTTTTTATTTTGTAATAAAAAATGTTTTCCCTTTAAATAAACAAATATGGAGGCTTCGAAGATAAATCATGTGTTGGAGCGAAAAGACAGTGAGAGAGTTAAGAATTTTAGGTAGAAGTTTTGAAATTAAATATTTGAACAGGCTGCGGAAATCTGATTTAATTGCAGCTATCATTTATTAAAAATCAGCAAAGAAAAGGAAACTTTAAAAATCTACCCTTTCAAATTATACTATAAAATATAGAGAAACTAAACAATTAAAATAAATTTTCCCATTTTCTACTAATGTATTCATACAACCTAGAGATAAAAGTGAGTAACAGAATGGATAACAAAGAATAATTTTACAAATTTACCTTTATCTGATGCCAATATCAATTAATTATATAAACAAGATAAAAATGAACTAAAATAAATATTCCCCTATTCTACTAATGTGTTTGTTAGCAAAAGAAATAGAAGAACCAATAAAAAATACAGAGTTAATACAGCTTTTAAAATTAGAATATTGACATATAACATTGAAAATTCCTTTAATTTAGTACAGCCTAATCAATTTTTAACTTCAGTAAAAAATAAGGTTTTTGAGACAATACACGATTATCTTAGGAACTTTAGAGAGGCGTAAACCAGCATTAAATTACATACCAATTGTTGTAAGCACGAAAATAATCAAGTAGAATTATTTACATTTCAGTCATACAATCACACAACATTAAACGAAGGAGAAATTACAAAGATTTATAAAATTATAAAACATAATTTACTTACACAATTATCTGAATTTCAAAGAAGAGGTCCTGGATGGACTTTAGATAGAGTAATCGGAATACAATTAGCAATAAATAAGTATAATCCATTAAATGAAGCATCATATATAGAACTACCAGAATTTATAAAGATTAAGAAAGCATGTATAAATGTTAAAAACACTGATCAAAAATGCTATCTTTGGGCAATAAAATCTGCACTGTTTCCTGCAGAAAAAGACCCACAAAGAGTATCTAAATATAAAAATGTGGGCCTTAACAGTGAGAAAGCATTAGATAAATTTGAATATCCAATTAAAATTGATACACCAAAAATAGAAAATCAAATCAATACTTCTATAAATATATACTCTATTGAAGGTGAAGGTAAGAAATCCATGGTATATCCATTAAAACTCACAAAAATAAAAAGGATAAGCACATAAATTTACTTTATTTCAAAAATGATAAAGCATCAGATAAAGCAAATGCAGCTGCGCAAAGCTTGCATTATTGTTGGATTAAAGATTTGTCAAGTTTAGTTTCAGCATTAAGAAATAATAGGCATAGCAAAGTTTATATCTGTGGTATTCTTTTATTCTCAAGAAAAATTAAATAAACATACTGAAGATTGCTCAAGCAAATGAAGCAGTAAAAATTCAATTGCCTTCAAAAGACGAACAAATAAAACTAAAAAATATAAAACACACCACAAGATATGTAGATTTTGAATCAATTCTAAATACAATAACAACTAAACCAAATCCAAGAGAAATTTATAAATTTAAACAAATCAAAAATATCCAGTTTTAACAGATGATGATATTGATAATGGTTTTTATAAAGAAACACTTAAAGAAAGATATAAACTTACTAATGATCAAATAAATAACATTGATTTAAAGTTAAACAATGAATCGTATACAATGAGATATCAATTACATGAAGCTTCTGGTTTTTTCTATTATATTGTATCTGCTTATGGTGATTATAAGCCACCAGTTGTATATCGTGGCCCAGATGCTTATAAAATATTTATACAATCAATAAAAAATAAAGTAGAAGAAACTGGTGAAATTTATTCACAAATTGAGCCGTTGGGCCCACTAACAAAAGAACAAAAAATATTATAAAGGAAATAAAAAAAATGCACTGTATGCGAATGTGAATAAATGGAGGAAAATAAAGTACATCATCATGATCACATAAGTGGAATACTGAGTAATCCAACATGCAACAATTGTAATTTACAATTAAAATTACCAGATTTTGAACCAATTAATTTTCATAGTTTAGCTGGGTATGATGCACATTTATTAATTAAAGAGTTAGGATATGATGATAAAAATATAGATTTAAAAGCAAATAATGAAGAAAAGTTTATAACTTTTGGGAAAAACACAGAAAATTCAAAAATGAGATTTATAGAAACCTTCAAATTTATGGCTAGTAGTTTAGATAAATTATCATCTAATTTATGTAAAGATCAAATAAAACACACACACAAACATTTTCCAGAAGATCAAGTTGATTTAGTCATTAGGAAAGGTGTTTACCCATGTGATTATATGGATAATTAGAAGAAATTTGAACAAACTGGACTTCCCCCAAAGAGTGAATTTTACAATAAATTAAACGAAAATAGTATATCTGATGATGAATATGAGCATGCAAAATGTGTATGGAACCAATTTAATATAAAAAATCTTGGTGTTATACCAAGATTTTTTATATTAAATTGGTTCTCTACATCTTCTTCTGAATTTAGCTCTGCCAGACTAATATTGAAGTCAGTTTCCATGGATGGAACGAACACTTGTTCACTATTTGTTAATAAAGACCAAACTTGAATCAACTGAATCAGTCCACATAGCAGTGTTTCGCTGCTAGTCAAATCTTCATAATTTGATTAATGAGAGATGCAATGATTAAGAAGAATATTGAATATTATATGGCGAATTAGGTGTCAGTGATTAACTGATACCTAGTGCTATACAAAAATTATTTATCACACCTATTTCTGAAAGAAAAGTTATACATTTTAAATTAAAGAGAGTTGATACAAAAACAATTGGCCTCTTGGGATTGTGATAACTGTATTTTTTTATCAACAACAGGGCTCATTTTTTTCAATTGTAGTTATAGTATTGTGATGCCTGAGTGATCTAGGGCTGAGCACAAACACTCAATAATAAGTAATCTAAGTCAGTTTAACACATTAAATTTAATCAAACACTGAAATGGTTACACTTTAATTATAAAAAGTTTAATTAATAAACTTTTAGAAACACCTGTATAAATTCAGGATTTAGACCCTACATGGTATTTTACAGGGCCAGGTTTATCGTGGGACGCAATGTTAAACATGACTGAACAACCACTAGCTTTATTACATTACTATGATGTGATTTTAATGATTGAAAAAGGAGTTTGAGGGGGTATTTCACAATATTGTAAGCGATATGTTAAAACTAATAACAAATATTTGGAAGAATAGAACTCTAATCCAGAAAAAAGCTGGTTGAAGTATAGAGTCTGGGAGTGTAACTGCTCTCTCATAAACAACAGGATGTAGACTCGCCAGCAACGGAAATTCATGTTTCATGTCGACCAACTAACAGCCATTGGTGTAACAGTGATGTTGACACAGGAGTCTTCTTTCTTGAAGCTTTATGAAATTGCTTCCATACTCGTGGTCAACTGAATCATTAAAGTTAATAAAAGGGAATGAGTTTATTACTATTCCATCAAATAACTTTAAAATTAACTGAACTCAAAATGGGGAGTACCACGTCACCTTCCTCATTATTTAAGTTCGCCTTTGTAATTTTTCAAAGTGCAGCTGAAACAAATCACATATACAATATACATATTGGATAAACACAAAATATCAACACTTATTACAAATATTTGTTACAGCTCTGTCTTGCATATCAAACTAATTAAATAGTGTGATCATCATTTATTTATAATGTTCATGGAGTAATTGAACAAAAGAAATATCATTTTGTGGAATATATATGTTCATCTCACAATGTATCTTGTGTTCATTGATCAAACTTAAATGTCTCTTGTTTTCATTCCTCAAGTTTACCAAAGTTAAGAATGTGTTCATACTTGAGTTTAGTTAGCTTCATATAAAAGAAAATCATTACATTACAATCAAACAATTGAATAAACACATTGGTACAGTTTATGTTTGTTGCTCTCTGGAATATCGGATTCCTAGAGTAATATCACTCGCTGTAGGATTAAATTTTTCACAATCACACGCACTATACTCTGCTTTTCACTGACTCTACTTAAATTTTGCCTTTGGGCATCAACATTCTATCACTTCAACGTATCATGGAATTCTTAAATCAAGTAGTGGCTGTCATCCTCGATGTCGGCTGCGGGGCTGGAACTGTGCTCGAAACCGCACACATCTCCATGGCATCTGCTTGATCCTCGGGAACTTGGGCAGGCTCTGTGGTCTTAGCTACCTTCCGACGTGGGAGGCAGGCGCACAAACACCTGGTCAGTGTCTCACACAGGTGCAGTTTCAGGAACCAGATAACGAGTACCAGACATCCCATCATAACGAACCCCGCTAAGTAGTGACTGTAGCGTACAATGTGTCAACTCAGAACCTTTCTATGTTTAAATCATGGATGTCCGACATGAGATGATTAAACTCTACATCTTCTTCTGAATTTAGCTCTGCCAGACTAATATTGAAGTCAGTTTCCATGGATGGAACGAACACTTGTTCACTATTTGTTAATAAAGACCAAACTTGAGAGAACTTAACGTCATTAACTTTGTATTTAATGTGTGTTACTTTGTGGTAATAACTGAATTCTCTTATTAATTATCAGACAACTGCTTACCTGGAACATGACTCCCTGCGCCGAGATCCACTCCTCCACCACGCATGCTTCACTCTTTTCATAAGGACATATTTGAGTAACTTTCATCTTTCCCAGTACTGAATAAATCCAACTATCACCATCTACAGATCTAATAAATACTGGTACGAATGAGTTACCAAGAACTTCTCTCTTACACATCTTATAATCGTAACCAGGTTGTGACAATATTAAATTAACTAGACAATTCGGAACCTTTGTGGAAAACGTCGGGACATAAGCTGAACAAACTTTATTATTCCCACTTTTACATTGACTCATGTCTACTTCAGACAGTAATGCATAAAACTGCCTGTTCTCTGACAGCGCAATATAAGGTGCATCTGGTACTATCTGAACGTATTTCTCTAAATGTCTCTCAAACACAGGAAAAGGGTGAGTTCTATAGATTGTGAAATACCTATTCGCGGATCTCAAAGGAAACTCAATTATCAACTGTATACTATCAATTGTAGCAAGTGCATGTACCGTCGTTACTTAATAATAATTGTAAACCTGATCCAAATCAGTTCCTGCTATCAAAGTTTTGTCCGTGGGTAATTTAAGAGCAATACCTCGAAAAATTTCTGACATATTTCCTGGAGTCAATAACGAAGTGGGTAACCTACCAGTCGCTATGATATCCAATGCCACTTTTATTTTTGTTACCTCTTGTTTATAAAACTGAAGAGTTAATTCTAATTCTCTCGGCAAACTACTGTATTTAAGTACTTCCCCTTAATTTCTAATCGTTAATATTTGATTTCTTTCAATCAATGAGACTGTTAAAGTATTCCAAGTAGTCATGTGGTTCAAAGTTTTTATTACTTTCGCTAACTCTTTTGCTCAAATGCCTACGTCCTTCGAGTTTTTCTCAACTCTGATATTCATCCCTATCAAGAAAGTTAGTTGTTTCTCTACTATATGAATCAATTTTTCTTGTCTCGTCCCCAACTCACTAGTGATGTGGTGAATATGGACATAATCACCACTTGTAAGTGTACGAAATAAAATTTTCAAAATACTACCACCTGCATCTATTAAACCTCTCTTTTAGCAAGACGATTTTCTGGGTAATATTAAGTTAATTTATTTACTTCTTCCTCTAATTTTGCAATTAGTTTATTAATTACACCTATCTCTGATAGCGGTCTTCCCCTCTCTTGGTTTCCAGAAAACCTCATCCCTTTAATTATGTTCGATTGGTTCCTAAATTTCTGATTAATACTCTCCAATGTTCTTATGGGTATGTCTATCACTATTGTCCATCTGTCTCCTATTTATACGACATCCATTTCTTAGACCAGAATCATGCCAGCGCCCATGGTGTGAACTGCAATGCAAACCAATATACCTCTCATTTAGTTTTTCGCATTTAACTCGTAATTATCATTAAATTCTAGGTTGCATTATACTCTGAGGCTAAGAATTACTTAGTTCTGCTTCCTCCTCTTCCACCGAGGGGTTTCTTACACTTGAACACAAATTATACCTGACACTAGGTTCACCTATTTTCCCTTTTAAATAACGCAATGGTTCCCAAGCGTAGTCAGTTTCTACATTATCATAACACTCACCATTATCGAGGATGCTATCATCCATAGGGCATTCAACACATATTTCCTCTACATCACCTATTTCTGCTAACTCTGTTATGTCTGCTATAGTTGGGTATGACTTTGAGCCTATATTTTCTTCACTTAATTCTATTACTTTAACTATCGCAAAAATTCTCAACTGATTCTACTTCAGCAATAATCTGCGGGGCATTTTCCCTACACATTGTGTCTCGGCGTAGGTACGAGCTCCTTGGCTATGTAGAATTTTTAGACAACTTTAATCTATCACTGTACACAATAACTTTTCTCTTGTCTAATAATACTTCAAATGTGACTGAGCTCAGTTTGCTCACAGTTTTATGAGGTTCAAACCAAAACTTATGAAACTTACATACTCTGTCTATCTTAACACTTGGCGTGTGTAGATACACATAATCACCTACCTCAATATCTGGAGATTTTGACTTCTTGTTATAATACTCTTTTTGTCTCTCAAAAGCTTCTCTACTCCTTTCGCTAGCTACTTCATGCGCTTATTTTAACTTATTACTCGAAATTTCTATGTGTTCCTTGGCTGTCATTCTTCCCTCTAACACATTAGGCTGGATACTCAATTCACTTAAAGGGGGTAGCCTAATGTCTTTCCCATATAACAAATAATGTGGGCTAAAACCCGTCACTGAATGTGGAACCGTCCTATATGCGTGCACTACATATGATAAAAATTCTTCCCAATTACTACTGTATTCATCTACGTAATGAGACATCATGTCTGCTAGGGTTCGATGAAGTCTCTCAACACATCTGTTACATTGTGGTCTGAAAGGGGTCGTCTGTAACTTCTTAATTTTTTACACTTTGCACGTCTCTAAAATCAACCTAGACACAAAATTTCTCCCTTGATCTGTCAGTAGGCTTAAAATAATCTGCTGTACAAAATACTTCTCCACTGTCTCTGCAGTTTGATCAGGAATTGGTATCGCTTCACAGTACCTTGTGAAATAATCAATAAATGTCAACACATATTTATACTCTTTCTCACTCATCGATAAGGGACCTAAAATATCTAGAGATACCAACTGAAATGGGGATTTACTTGCGGTAAAGAACCTAACGGGTCTTTCGTCATTTTCGTACTTTTTCCCGTAAGACAATCATCGCACCTCACAATATATTCGTCTATATCTTTATTCAATGTTGGCCACCACTACAAAGTTTTGAGGAGGTTCTGAGTTCGCTTCACGCATTGGTGAGCAGAAAATGGAGTGACATGGTGATGACTAATTACTCTGGTCACTAGCGACTTTGGAACAACTACTAAAATTATGTCCTCTTCATGTTTGTATAGGATGCCTTCTGTATAAATAAAGAACTTCCCTTATCTGCCTTATTAATTATACTTTGACATGTTTAAACTTCCCTCTTTTTTTTTCCTTAATTATTTCTCTATTTAAATCTTGTGAATTTATCGCATTTACCACTCACGACAAACAATCTGCATTGGCCTGTGTCTTGCCCGGTTTACGGACTACTTCAAAATCAAACTCTGCTAAACGAAGTACTCATCGAGTGAGTCTCGAACTAGGGTCTTTCAAATACAATAACCATCTCAATGCAGCATGATCAGTAATAACGGTAAATCTACGCCCGTAAAAATATGCTCTGAACTGTTTTGTGGCAAAAACTAAAGCGCACAATTCAATTTCTCTTGTACTGCAATTCCTTTCTGCTGAATTTAATTGTCTACTGGCATAGGCGATTGGTTTCTCGTGTCCGTTCCTCATCTGAGACAGGACAGCGCCTACAGCATAATTACTAGCAGTTGTACTCACAATAAATGGTGGTGAAAAATCTGGATATACAAGAATCGGATATGAAATTAATTTTTCTCTTAACATTTTAAAAGCTTCATCTTGTTCTGTTCCCCGAATAAATAGTTTATCTTTCTTAGTTAATTTCGTCAACGGTCTCGCTATATCCGCGAAATTCGGTACAAATGTCCTATAATACTGAAATAAATCTACCACTGAGCGAACTTCTGTGACATATTTAGGTCTCGGCATGTCCTCTCACAGTACTACTAAATATAATAATGTCATCAAGGTATATTAAACACTGATCACCTAACAAACCTGTTAGAACATAATTCTCCATTAACCTCTCAAATGTAGCTTGGGCATTACACAATCCAAACAGGAGTTCATTAAATTCATATTTCCCCATGAATGTAACAAAACTCGTTTTCTCCCTATCACTTTCTTCTAACTCAATTTGGAAGTAGCACCTCGCTAAGTCCAATGTTGAAAAATATTTAGAACTGTGCAAGGAATCTAACATCTCCGTGACATTCGGAATTGGATAAGGATCCTGCTTAGTCACTTTATTAAGCTCATGGAAATCTATACAAAATCTCATCTTAAAAGAACCGTCTTTATTCTTGTTTCACCATCGCTACGGGAAACTGCCAAGATGATTACTCTCTGAAATAATATTTTTATCAAGCATGCCATTTATTTGCTCTGCAATTACAGGTTTCAATGCATGCAGTACTCTGTATGGATTCTGCTTTATTGGTCTGGCCTCTCCAGTATCTATGTTATGTTTCAATAAATTCGTGCACCCGAAATTCGAACTATCTTCCACTTGAAATATATATGCGAATTTCATTAACACTGGGAACATTATATTAAAATCACTCATACTCAAATGTTTTTATTTATCTCTAACAATTTTCTCTACAGCCAGAAATTCATCTTTCGGTAGTTCTGGTAACATTTTACCTATCTGCTTCACTGATTTATTACTATTTGCCATGTGAGTTTCAAAACTCTGACTGCCTTGAGTCTTTACATACTCGGCTCATATATTCTCGTTTTACGCGAACAATCTAATATCGGTACAGATTTTTCATTTACGCTTGTATTTTCAAAGTTAACTTCTCTGTTTCTACTACTTTTCACATTACCCTGACACTTCAAACTATCTCGAAGTTTCGACTTTTTACGACATTTCGATTCATAACATATAAAATTTTTATCATGACAATTACTACGACAATTATTACGACAAAACTCGGGGTTTTCATTTGGAATTGGAACTCCCTCTGCTCGGTATACTCTATCTCGGCGGATTTTGGGGAAACCGCAACAAAATATGTCCTGTTCTGTGACCTCTCTAACTAATTCACTCACTTTATGGCTAACACAACTTGAAGGAATCACTGCTTCAGAGCCTGGAAGCGAACACTTTTTATCTTTGTTTCTAGGGACATCTGCGAGGATTTTCTCCCATGGTTCTATTTGTGGCAACACTAAATCACTTTGCTCCGACCCAAGACGTATACAACTTCTCTCGGATATTCGGGGTACGCTATTTACGCATAGTACTCCAGCAACGTCACTGACAAGGGTGGTAAATCCTATTACCATGCCCTTTGGCATGACTAGCATCTCATTAGTAATGTTCACGATTTTTGTCACTGCCCTTACTGATTTCACTAACGCTCTGCAAGGTTTCCTTGAACCCACAATTTGACCTACCCTGTCAGTAGTCCTCTCGACATGACCACCTACTTCACATGTCACTCCTGCATCTTCCGTGCAACTAGGATTCCATGTCCTCTTGCCTCCTTTGATGTGATCGTGATGAGGAATGAAACACTGGGATGCATCCCTTTGACCCGAAACAAATGGGATATCACACTGGTCACTCATCCTCATAAGTGCCTTATTTTCAACTACACAGGTACCCTGATGGTCATTCACCCTGTGCTCCAGATTTGTCTCACTGAATCTATTACATGTCCCTACAGTGTTTCTAGCCGTACTGCTCCTACAATACACCTCATTCTGAGAGGCTCTTACCGGTAAGAATTAAGTTGCATATTGCCCTTAGCACACGGATGCTCGGTACATTCGTCAATGTCGGTTCGATAAAAAGCAATTTCGACTCAGCATCCTAACCCGCTATGCTGTATATTTTTTACTTCATTATATTTGACTATTATTCACTGTTCTGGAGTTGACCAGGCACTCACCTTGTTTCCAATGCTCTTTCTCAATTACGCAAGTAAATGAATTATATGCATTTAAATCAATCGTATTTTTGAGATACAATGTCTGTTCTGGTATCATAATAACTGAGAAAATCGATTCCAAGTATTCCCTCAAAAGGAATCTCTGATGCGCACACAAGGAACCAATATGGGTAACATTGATCATTTACCCACAACTGTACATACTGGGTACCTGCGATCTGGAGAGAGTCTTCAGGTACGACTTTCGCTTCTAACCGATATTCATCGATAATATTCCCACTGATTCTAGGCCGAATGAGACATATATCGGACCCTGTATCAATTAAGAACGAGTGAGACTGGCCCTCAACAAGAACTGATCATATGGTCTCTTTTTCTCTCTACAACTGTAATTACTTCCGTATGGTGGTGCCCGGGGCTGACACACTGTTTATCGCGTTTGGGTGATTATTACCTACATTTTCGCTAGTTTCTCTAATGCAGTGCCCTACGTTCCTTGGTACTTGGGCTCATTGTGGGGTTCCCAAACTTCGGCATTCTCTAATCATATGCCCAAAACATCTGCCGTTAAAACATCTAATATTACAGTTATTATTTTGTTCTTTTCTGTAACTCATGTTCTTGGGAGAAACACCTGCTCCCGATAAACTCTTTCTACTGTTACTGCTATCATTCGAACCACGGTAGCATGAGTTATAACATCTTCCAAAATATCTTTTAATGGAAGTATTTTCGCCACTTCTCGCGTTACCCCGTGCCACACTTGTTTACTGGGAGACTATGATATACACCTTTCTCCTCCTTTGAGGATACGCAAATTTTGTTTTGCGTTCCTGATGTGCCTCTGTAATCTCTAACTCTATAGCCATGCGTTCTGCTTCGTCCATGGTTTGTGGTATCATATATCTTAACTGCTGACCTACGTTACCATGTAACCCATCAGTGAAAGCTGTTAATAACGTCGTTTCAGCCTCCTGATTCAAAATTTCCTGTTTCTCAGGCTCATCAAAATGCTAGACTGTTTTCTCACATAATTTACATCTACCTGCAAATGTCAGCACATCCTCATTATGTTTCTGCCTAACATTGTGCAGCATGTAATAATGAAATTGCAACTGCTGATTTCCCTTGAATCTGTCGTTCAACTCCTGTTTCAACATTTTAAATGTTATTACCCTCTTAATCTAGGACATGTGCAACAAAACACGATGCTAAACCTTTCAATTTCATTTTTGCTAATTTTACTTTGTCCTTATCTGAAAGATTTCCTAGGCTTGTTGCGCTTTCTAGAAAGTCATGTAACGGTAACGAGCCTTTTTCGCCAGTCTATTTTTCTACTAATGAAATAACCGCCAAATCTTTAACATGAGCTGGTACTTGAGCTTGTGCTGGAATCGCATGGACTAGTTGACGTCTTTCGTCTTCCATGTAAACTAGAAAAGTGCTACTACAACTTATTAAATTTTATTCATTCAATTTCGAAAGAGGAATCAAAGTCTTACGATCGTGAGTCCTTTTCTTCGGAGTATAGTAATGAGTACTACTACTTGTAGGTTTAGTTTCATGAATCGTGATCAAATTTTCTCTCTTAGGAACGGCAGTATGTTCTGCACGTGAAGAACTAGTAATTGCTTGCTCGCATTTTAGGTTCGCATCTTGCGAAGTCAAAGGCTCTGTATTCGCAACTACGTCAAGCCTTTCTATCTCAAATTCTGGATAAACACGATCGAGGTATGAACCTCTTCACAATTTCCAACACTACTCGTCCAGAAGCATTTTCGTACTCTTATACTTTATATGCGTGAGTTGGAAAAGATCGCTTTGGTTTTCCCTTGAAAGCTATTTCCAGTCTTGAACCTGTAGCTAACGTATTCAACTTGCACGAAATTGCTCTACTTGAGACAAGTCACAAGATATGTGCTTTTGAAAAAAATTCTGTATCAATTTATATAAATACTCTACAAAACCCTTCAATGCCTCCGTACCACTAGTTAAAACTACGCAGATTGTCAAAACTATACTACCTTCCCTTCTTGACGCTGAAAAAATAATAAGCATCATAATACTTTTGCAAAATACATCAAAGAAGTGGGGCTATTTCCAGATTATTTCTGCAATATTCAACTCTAACCCAAGTGTGCGGTGTTATATCTTCTAAATCTACGTGACAATCAACACTACCAGTTACTCTGATATTCATAGGTCAATGAACATACTGAACATCAAAGCGATATGATTTTCTGCTGTGTACACGATCGTTACAATATTGCAAATGTCCTCTTTCACGAACTATCGTATTAGATTCAACTGAAATGCTCACGATCCTGAATGCTTCAGGAGATGTTAAAAAGTCCCACTCAGCAACACTGCTCAGCTCAATTACATCACGATTCGCATTCATAACACAACGTGCGAATAAAATAAAACAACCGAATTTCAATTCGTCGGAGGAAAACCTAACGCTGTTTTCAACGACCTAACACCTATAACTCTTTGAAGTGGGTTCAGTTACAGCCTTCTGGAGTAACTATCCAAAACACTGCCACCAGTTTGTTATGCCAGTGTGATATAGGGCTGAGCACAAACACTCAATAATAAATAATATAAGTCAATTTAACACATTGAATTAAATTAAGCTCTGAAATGGTTACACTTTTAATTACACATCTACTTACTTGGCGATGTGGTGGAAGACGACATGGGAATTGTTAATATAAAACAAAATAAAAACCAGAATAGAAGCAACTTCATTCTATAGCCACGGTGATGTGCAGTCTGACAACCTCTGTTGAAATCTGGCATCCTCAGGCCGTGCATGGCATAATAAAGCAACAAGAGTGTAGTGGGGAGAAGTCGTGCATGAGCAGTCTCCCACCAATGAGAATTCAGGGCGAGAAGAGTCGCTAACCAATGAGAGAGCAAGGGTAGGGTGTCAGCCAGTGAACTGGAACTTTGCACACCGCCCCAAAGTGTGGTATCGAAATCATGTGATGGGAAAATAGCTCTTGATACAGCACATGATTTCAGGAGTCAGCGGACTAAAATATCATGAAAAACAGGTCGTATTTCCACTCAGCAAGTGGTTAGCAATTGCAGTCATGCAGTGCTGAAATCACCACAGGTAGTATTAGAGCGGATACAGCTTCCTGTCGCAGAACTTGATAAGTTGCGAAAATATTTCATTAAATTGTTGTCTCTGAACTGGAAAGTTGGCGGAGTGCCCGTGGCACTACAGTATTATTCTCTACATTTGGAGTTAAGAATTTCTCATGAAAACTAATTAATGCCATCGATTTATCTTTATGAATTATATTGCAGTGAAGTTTCTTCTTTAGAATTGAACTATTGTTTGTTAACTCGAAAACTTCATTGTTATCCATTTATTACGAAAAAGTTATTGTAATTAAATAAAAAAAGTTGACTGGGGTGTTGGTGTTTTGATTTCTGAGGAAACTTCCAAGAATAAAAAAAATGGTGAGTTATTGTACAATATTATAGGGTTGATTGTAGGGCCAAGCAACAGCGGAAAAACCAATTTAATCATTAATTCTATTTATAAGACAGGATGGTTAAATTTTAATAAACTGTTTGGTCTAAAAGTTTGAATCAACCAAACTTTATTCAATTACAAAATGATTTTGAAGTGATATCCAAAAGAATTTAATAAAAAAAATCGATTTATTTGTAAAGTTGCAATGGTGAAATGGCTTTGCTAGATCAATGTGAAAATAATTCTCTCGTAATTTTTGATGAGCAAGATGTAGTTTGCAAATATTTTGCTGGAGATCTGCATAAAAATATTGATGTTATTTTTATCTTGCGCAGACATATTCCAGAGTTGTCAAGCAATTGGTATGAGATAACACAAACTTTCTGTGTATATTTCGACAAGATGAAACAAACTTGAAACATATATATTGCGATTTTGTTGGAGGAGACACGAATCTTGAGAAATTTAAAGAGATACGTGCCAATTGCTGGGATGATTTTATTTTTTTTAACATTAGATTTGAGTAGAAAAATGGACATTGGAAAATATTATAATCAAACAAAAATTTTTTATATTTTAACTCTCTTGTGAATTCGACATTTGTGTAGTTGCACAGCTGCGACTAGCAATAAGTTTCACAAATTAGCTTATTTTCTTCATTTACTGAACTGTGGTGCATTCTCATAGTGATACATGTATCTGTTCTCTCGTCCACAACTAAACTTCAGTGCACTTTCATAGTGAGAAAAAAAAAGCATATCTACACTCACACTCTCATTCGCAACTGAACTGCAGCGTGTTTTGGCCTCAGTGGTGCAAGTTTTCCTCTTCGAGCTTGCAGTGAGCTCTGTCCGCAACAGGAAATATATTGTCATGCTGTACTGCTCTCGACGAGCGCAGATGAGGAAAATTCATGCAGCAATAGTGAATAAAATGGTATTTCCTCACCAAGCATCGAACACTCCCATATTAACATTGTAGCTCACCACGTGCAGCATTTTTATCAGCTCCTCGCTCGCCCAGCTACTTGGGTTGAGTGGTTGGGTGCTTGGTTCGTAACTCAAGATTCGGGGTTAGATCCCCAGTTGTGAGGATAATTTAATTGTGTGAAAAGGCGCCCACACTATTAAATTATCACCAAACCATTCAAAATTTGAGTAACAAATTTCACTGTTCTTGCCCATATATTCTGACATAATGTGTATTCCTCATATGGTGCAAGGCACCTGCTGCATACGAGAGAGTACTCGGAAAAAATAAAATAAAAAATCCATCACCTCTCCATAAAAAATATAAAAAAAAGGCCGGCAGCTGGATGTGATGGGTTTCTCCAATTGGAGTTACGTAGGTGCTAAAATATGGTCGGAAAAGTTAAAAATGGAGTCCCTGACACGATAGAGATAACTGTAAACTCCAAAAACATAGGTCCCTGGTGTCAGCATTAATTTGCTCGTAAACTTTTTTTTTCTTCAATTATGTACACATATTTTATAAATTCAGAAGAAGACTATTGCAGATATTGGCGCAACTCTATTTAATTAAATTTCAACCAATTTCATGCCAAATTCAAACTAATTTCTAATTTCCCATCAAATTTTTCAAATTTCCAATCAAAATCAGTTTTCAACTTGTGAAAATCTATTGAAGGTGACCTGCCAATTCACCTTCAGAGGCAATGCAAAATCTGCTATATTCTATAAAATTATCTATAATAATTTATAAAATTATTTTCTTAAATTTTTTGTTTTATTCATAAAAAAGAATATTAATAAATCAGTTATTACAACTCGCCAGTTTCGCATATAAAAAAATGGAGTCAATTCTAGACATAAATAACAACAAGATTTATTTACTCTGGTAAACGAGTTTCTGTGATGGTTGATGAGGAAAATAATCCATGGTTTAAAGTCAAAGATGTTACTGAAATTTTAGAATATGAAGATACCAAAGACGTTATCAAAAAACATCTAGATATGGAAGATGGAGCTAAATTAGAAGCAATTAGTAGGGGAAGCAAAACGCCTCCCCTAACACATAATGAAAAAAATACAATTTTTATCACAGAATATGGTCTTTATGAACTAACTATGAGCTACCAATCGCTAAAAAATAAAAAATAAAAAACGGCACACGAATAACTCCAATTAGAAAACATGGCGAGTATAATATAAAAAAAAAAAAATACATTTATGCAAAGGCCAAATAGAGCATTAAAAATATTTAAATAGCATTAAATATGGTCATATTGAAAATTTGAGACAATCGGTTCATATGGCTTTCGATGTAATAAATCGCAGAAATGAAGAAATTATAGATATGGTCCCTCATGTTGTACTGCAAACACAAAATCCAAATTAAAAACCAACTTTTATTTTTCAAAAATTATTTGATAATGATTCATAATTTGATTATGTTATTAGAACTCAAAGAAAATATTGTCAAAGACAATTGTATATGATTTAAGATAGACATCCAAATTGTGTAATATTATTGAGATTGGAATATTTTCCTAGTTCTATAAAGTTTTACCAAAGAATGAAGAAAACCACGAATGGCAACATTGAGTGTTTTTGCAACTATTTTAACATTGATAGAAATAACTATACTTAACAATTAATTAATTATATAAATAATCTTAGTTAAAATGAATAAATAAAATAATGAATAAAATCTTTGTTAAAAAGAATTTATCAATGAATCTGGTGTCCATGATTTCTGAAATCTTATATAGTTATATTTGTTATGGTGTTTCAGGGATTACAAAGCTAATCCCTGGAAATTTTAAAACAAATTAAAATAAATTTACTGAACTCAGAACTGTCCCTAAAATAGCGACAATTTCAAATATGCAACCACAAACAATATCTATTATATATTTTGTAAAATTATTTTCTTCACTTTTTCATTTTCTTCATAAAAAAGAATATTAATAAAAATACTTATTACAACTCGCCAATTGCAGTTGTGCATAGTTTCGTAAATAAAAATTTAGTCAATTCTGGATATAAATAACAACAAACTTATTTACAAAGGTAAACAAATTTTTATGATTAGTGATGAGGAAAATAATCCTTGGTTTATTAGAACTGATGTAAATAGACTTTTGGAATACAGAAAACCACGAAATGTGTGATAGTATAATGTTGATGATGATATGAAGAGCTTTACTGAACTTAGAACCGTCTCTAAAATAGGGATGGTTTCAAACATGAAATCAAATGCTATATTTGTCATTGAATCGGGTCTGTATAAGTTAATATTTAGATCAAATATATCTCTAGCTGAAAAATTTAATAAACGGGTGACTAAAGTTTTACCATCAATTAGAAAACATGGCGAATATAAGATTCAAAAAGACACAATGAAATTATATAAAGGTCAAATAGAGCACATAAAAAAAAGGACGAAATTAAATATGACCACATAGAAAATTGAAAAGAAATAAATAAAATTAAAGATAAAAATATTGAAAATTTAACACAAACAGTTGATAGAGCCATAGATAGAATAAATCACAGAAATGGGGCAGTTAGAGATATGACCCCTCGTGTACCACAAACACACAACCAAAATTTAAATCCTACTTTTATTCTTCTAGAATTGTTCGATGATGATTGTGAATATGATTATTATGTGATCAGAACTGAATCAAGAAACAGCACTAAGTGTTGGGAGCCAACACTTAGTGCTGGCTCCCAACTCGACTATCATAATGGTAAAGCAATTTAAACTACATCTGTTTTATTAATCCAAGAGTTGTGAGAATTATTGAAACCTAACCACTTAACATAAATTTTATTGCCTTTGGTTTTTAAATTTTTTTTTTGACCAAATAGTCATCAGGATAGTTAGTTTTCATAATTTCGTATTCATAAAAACTACCCATTATTTATTCTCCTTTTGTATCTTTTAATTTGAAAGTTGGTATATCAAAATTTACAAATAGTAAACAATTCTGTCAAACAATTAGCAGTTAGCCATAAAAAAAATAAATATAAATAAATAAATATACATATATCAGTTTGCTCGCACGAACAATATCTCCAACTTTATATTTTGGTTTAGTAAACAGAAAATTGTTTGCAATAAATTGTTTTCAGTTCAATCGGCTTCATGCCAATAGTATTATGCATTATGTTGTTGTAGTCTTTCACTAATTCATCCAATATATTTGTCCATTTATAATTTCCATTCAAAGCTAATTTTTTCCACATTATATTTTTTAAAGTTCGATTAAATCTTTCAACAACACTAGCTTTTAATTCAGAAAATGAAGAAACATGATTTCTACTATACTTCTCCATAAGTTCTTTAAATATCTTCTTATACAATTCTAAGCCATTGTCGCTTTGTAAATTATTTGGTTTTCTATTAGCCAATATATTTTCTAAAACTTGCTACATTTTTTGCTGTTTTATCTTAGATTGGTAAAGCAAATGTAAACTTTGAAAAAACATCAATAATTGTCATAATATATTTATAGCCATTATTTATGCGACCTACACCTTCTAAATTTCCAGTATCCATTTCTACAAGATCAATTTGCCAAAAATCATCAATGCCATATGAAATAACTTTTCTTCTGGAAAAATATTTTCGGGCAGGTTTATATAATTCATTGATTATTCCTTCTCTCACATTGAGCATTTTTTTTAAGAAGGTTGATTTTTTAGAATTGCACAACAAGCATGTACTTTTCTGCTTTCATTTTTATGTTATTATTTTGGTGACTTTTATTTCACTTCAAACACTGTGTGTTCTCCATATAATAATAATAATTATATATATATATATATATATATATATAAAGTTAATCTTTATATTTCACGAATATTCCTACTGCCATCACCTCTCCATCAGCATAAAGAGATGTTTTATTTATTTATATTTTAGAAGTTAAATTATCACCTTTATTAACATCTAAAGGCTTGCTGTGATCAATTTCTGTATTGCTCTTGAAAATGGCCAAATTATTATCAAACATGAAAATATCTGTAACTATTTTATAAACACTATAATCCATAAAAAAAGTAAAGAAAATTTGATCATTATCTAAGTGAAAAACATTAGTCATTTTGTTCCATTATGCATGTAATAAATTTTTGAGATAGGTTTAAATTTTGCAATTTAACATCTAATTCTTCATCAGAATCTTCTTTGATCTTTTCAACTTTCAAATCAATAAATGTATGGCAATAATTATACATTACTTTGTTGAAATCTTGCAATTTAACATCTGTTTCTGTATCAACAGCTTCTTTACTTTTTTAACTTGTGTTATCAAGTGTGTCAACTGATTGGCTTAAATTTTGTAATTTAACATTTATTTCTTTAGCAAGAGTTTTTTTTTTTTTTTTTTTTACAAGTGTGCCTCAGTAATTCAAAACAGATTTGTTTGAATTTTGCAATTCTATATCGACATATCTTTTATTGACAGCATCTTTTCCATCAATAAGATCAGCCATATTACTAATTCTACGATTTTGAATAGAAACATTCTGTTGTGTAAACAAAAACTTTACTTATTTGATCTCGTAAAGCAGAAACAATGGCATTATATTTAGATTCTACATATGTTTTTAAATCAGAAACACTAGTGTTGTATTTTGATCCGGCATCATTTTTTAATGCATAATCTGCAACAATAGTTTTATATTTTGAATCTCGTTCATTTTTTAATGCATAGTCAGAAACAATAGTTTTATATTTTGAATCTACACCGTTTTAAATGTCTGTTTTGAATTATTTATTTGTTTTATATAATCAGCAATAGCATTGAATTGTAAACTTACATCTTCTTTTAAAGCATAATCAGCTATTTTTTTATTTAAAATTATTTTATTAACTACTTCTTTTCCATCAATGGGGTTAGCTATATTCTTTGTCCTAAAAATTAGACATATGATTCATTTTGTAAAGAAGAAACACTCGAATTGCATTTTGAATCTACATATGTTTTAAAATCTTCAGCAATATTATCAAAGTATTTATTTAAAGATTCGATGCACAATGGTGAGTAGAAGTCTTTTTAATATTGATGAATAGACGTAATGCATCATTTCGATCCTACCTCCCCCTCACTGCCATTGTGATGTTGACTCATTTGGGCAAAGGAATGAGAAAATTTTTTTATGTAGGAATGTAGAACTGTCTCCCCCAAGAAGAATTTTTTTGTCTCTCCATCACCTTCTGTAACTGTCTCTAGACTGTGTGTTTGGTGGACTGTGTTTCGAAGCAGCGTGATGCAGGCGAGGAATGGCAGGTGGCAGCAGACGGTTGCTCTGTCTCACTCATGATGCGGCTGGCTAGTCTGGACAATTCTCTCTCCGTTGTATACCAAATGGTGCTAT
The DNA here is from genome assembly GCA_029891345.1 of Dryococelus australis. Taxonomy (NCBI): domain Eukaryota; kingdom Metazoa; phylum Arthropoda; class Insecta; order Phasmatodea; family Phasmatidae; genus Dryococelus; species Dryococelus australis. The sequence continues at coordinate 156,859,103 of CM056995.1, forward strand.
CCTTCCTCTATGCTTTGCACAGATTTGCCAGGCAGCGAGTAGAACTCCGTATTTTATTTTTACTGTGTAAGATCAGTATCACAAGGGGTATCCAGTGTCTGTTCTCGCGGCCTTCGTTTTTTCTAGTGCGCCATTGTACATTTACTAGCTGATGGCTGTGTATGCGTACAATATGCGGTTTACACAGAAGAACTTGCGGAAAGAAATGCAAGATATGGGGACGGCACGAAAAAATCGACCCCTGGGGAATAAATGTGAAAAGCTTCACTCGTAAAGGTGTGTATTAACTATCTATCCTGCTGTGGCCGCACTAGCAGAGAGTAAAAACGGCCTCTACCTGTGGCCTTCCTGTGTGTCGGACAGCAGGAGAATTTACATGTAATAGACAACTAAAGGTAGAGTCCAACTAAGACCTTCCGTCATCTCGGCCAACTGACTAAGCTTTGCAAAACAAGTGCATGGCAAGTAAAGTTAACTATCCAACAATAAGTGCGAAAAGTACATACAGAGATATAGAAAATAGTAGGGATGGGATCCATGATACTTTATAGTATCGAGTATCACATGAGAATATCCAAAAGTATATAATTTTAACAGACATTTTCTCGTACCATTATGGTACAAACGTATCATAATTACAGTATGAGAATACCATAACATTTAGAATATATACAATAATCTCAAAAAGCGTAATTAAATCAGCGTCGTTCAAGCATTCCATGCACCCATAAAATTTTAACTATGCCCAACAGTTTGCAAGATATTAACAGCAACTTTTAAATGTGTACCATAATTATCTCGGCTGGTAGCTAGCATTCCAAAACTTTCCGCAGGCATTCGAAAAAGCCTCTGCGGGTCGAGATTGGACGAACGGTTTACAAGTTACTTAATTTTAAAAGTACAAGTGTACCATAATATACCATATTTTATTCATAGCATAATATTCTCACAGCTGCGATCACCTTGAGGTTTTTTTTTAGACAACACATACATACCACAATCAAGATTTTTGGCAACATTAACTATCATGGTACATAATTGAGGTACAATAAAAATGGGTTTCTGTCCATTTTCTTTTCAACAAGAATCTGGCTGGCTTCATATGTTTTACACATGTGACAAATGTTACGCGACACTGGCACTAAGGGATGTCCAAGAGTGTTCAAGTAAAACTTTTATGAATGGCCCTGACTAGCCATTAAACTACACTGGTCAGTTACATAATTTCACTGAGATTAATGAGAGAAATTTCACACAGCTGTTTCGGCTGGTTAAATAGAGTATTGCGCTATGGTGAACATCAAGAATTCTTCAAAACTATGTAACTGCACTGTTTCGATTACTGATTGACGTACAATTGACAGTACGTGTTTACTGGTTTAATAATGTGAGATAGCATATTATGCAATCAAAGTTTAAGTCTGCCTGTGCGAAACACTTCACTCACTCGTTCGGCAATTTATTCTTTTTGACTGTCGTGTTCGCTTCATCAGAGCTGCATGCTATGAGTACAGCGAGGTGAAGTTGACGGTGGGCCTTCAGGGAGCCTCTTGGTACCGGCCTGGCAGGCACGTGGTGGCTGCACTCTCCATAGTGGGTCAGCCAATGTTGAAGTTATGTCCCCAGCAATGGTTGTGGGCTGACCACCACGTGCCCGGGGATGATCTGTGGCCACATCGTCAAGGAGGGCTGCCATTTGGGTTGTTGCTGGAGGTAGTGGGTCTGTTGGTGCTACCACCTCCTTCTGCTGCAGGTGGTGGTGCCGGAGACAGAGGTTGACTCGGGAATCCCATCGCGTCAGCACCGATAGGCTTCTTCTTCCCTCATTCGGGAAGCTGTGCTGGCTGCTTGGCCCTGGTATCTAGTGACACTGGGACCTATGCGACCGCCTGGGGTCGTCTCTGTGACAGGCTGTCTTCTGCTACCCCTCCGGTTGGTGACACCTGCTCTGGTCCGGGAAGCTGCGCTGGCAGATCGTCCCTGGTATCAGGCAACACTGGAGCCATATCAGTCGTCTGGGGTAGTATTGGCAACAGACTGTCTTCCCTTCCCCCTCCGACTGAGGATGCATGAGTCAGAGGCCTGGTGGGGACCTCCGGCTCGAGAGTGTCTGTGTGGCCCTCCCCTCATCCAAGAAGAAAGGCCTGGGTGGCGGCCTCTGCACTGGGTAGCGTCACAGCCGACTGGGCCACTGCACTGTCCAGGTAGATCGCGACCAATGGTACCTGTTGAACCAAGGCTTCCAGGATGGCCTTGTTGCAGCTGGCAGTACTGGTAATTGCCTCTCTCGTGGGAGGCAGCATCTTGGCGGCAGCTGCAATGTCATCGGGTAGTGCAGCCTCCATGCTGATGTGGCCCGTCAAGGCCAGTGTTGCTGGGAATGCCGGTCGATGATAGTTTCTGATGCTGTTTTCGTGACGGCACTTGGTTCTTAGTTCTTCTCTGCGACTGGGCTATGGCAGGTATTTGTTGCGTGGCTCATGGTCCAATGGGCTTTGCCAAGAAATTTCGTTGGTACTGGGAGTCCACCTGCCTTGGTGGGCAGTAAACTTGCAGTTAAACTCAGTGGGAGGGGAGGGCAGCGTTGGTACAGATTCAGCTGTCTTGGGTTTCAGGAACTCCACTCGAATTGGGACGGAGTAGGTGGCTCCCTGGATAATGCGAGTTTCAAGTAGTTGCTCTCTGGGGGGCGACTGCCATACCTCTGGAGCGGCAATTGTTGCTGGCTAGTCAACATCGACCAGCGTTTCGGGGGTTATTGAGATGGCGGTGTGTACTTCTGGGTCGAGGCTATCCCTTGGAAAGGGCAGTATCTGTCCCCTCGTGGTATTGCAAATGCGTCCTCAGTGGTTTTCCACCCAGTATACGTTCTCCTGATGTCCTACAATTTTGTATGGACCCTGCCATTTCTCGACCAGGCTCGTGCTTAACAAATTACTGGTTTTGCTCAGGGGTAACTACACAAGAGGACTGCTTCGCCCATAGCAAAAACTCGGATGCCAGTAAGAGGTTGCAGGTATTTTTTCTTTATGTAGGCCTCTTGGGAGTGCCGTGCGTTGTCCATGACGGCCAGGGTTGCTAATAGGATGTCCAGGCATTTCGGTGGGTGCACTGTCCACTGCCAATCCCCTGGGTGCCGGAGAGTCTGTCCCAGAAGGAGTTGGCTGGGGCTGGCATTTATCACATCAATCGTACATCTTCATAGGGCGAAGAAGGTTTTCAGGATGTGTTTATCCCAGTGCTTGTGGTCGTCATCCACACTGAGGCGGAGGCTTTTCTTTAGCTCCTTCTCATGGAGGTGAAGTAGAGTACAGGAGGTGTAGAATAAAAGTGGATAGGAGAAAAAAACAATTTGTAAAAATTCAATAAAAATACCTAAATAGGCCTAGAAGCTTAGCAGGCTTCTATACATTTATATGAAAGTTTTGATTCTAAAGAAATAATTTGAAAGTAAGTGATATTAATAAATTTTGATAAAAATATTTTATAATTTTGCTCATACCGAGTTTAAACATTTAAACTACATTTCAGTATAAAAAATTCAACACTAAGCATAAGACCAATCATATGACGGGCTGATGATATTGGTCCCTAAATACGAGACCAGTCATGTGACAGGCAGCGTATATTGGGCCCACACGTGATCCGTCATATGACATACCAACGATATCTGGCTCCAAGCGTGAGACCTGTCATATGATGGGCCGGCACACCATTATGCTGCCAAATGGGAAGAATGGGAACCAGTGTAGGCTAATGCTGATGGTTTCAGTTCCTATGCGGACGGGTGTGTGTATTCATTCATGTCGTGCTGCGATACTGTGCTGTGTGAATGTCGTGAAGTATTTGTAGACTGTGGTATTGCATTGTGAGTACATTTCGGTATTCAACATGTGTGGATTGGCATGATAAATAGATTTATCCATGTGGTTTGCAAAGATGCCAAAAGACAACGTGCATCCGAGCAGGAGTTGTTGGAAATACTAACTAAAAGTACAGAGAGGATCTGTTAGATCATTGTGTGACCGATCAAAATGCACACACCAAAGAAAGGACTGAATTATTGCAACCATGAACATCCACAGGTATTACACATGACATGGAAATGCCTAGGCATGTCATTTCGAAAACCTCATCAAATTCGGATGACGGTGACTGTGAACGTGACATGTCTACAGCAGTGAAGTGTCAACGTACCATGCCCTGTTGGTCACAAAAAGAACTTAATCCTGTAGTGAATTATTTAACGGAGGAAAATGCAAGAGCTGTGTGTGGCCTAGATGCAGAAAGTTCAATCTTGCAATACTTCCTGATATTCTCTCCTTCAACATTTGTGGTCTTTATTGCAGACAAACATAACAGGTATTTCAACTGCTCAATTGAACGTTCAATTCTGTCCTGTATGACTAAGTGGAAGGACATCACCTGCAATGAATTGTATTGGTTCCTCGCTTTATGCGTCCTGATGCCTTGCATAAAGAAGTTGGCACCAAACGACTATTGGTCAAAATATTTGTTGCTGACAACCTCCCATTTTCAGAGAAGTAATGTAGAGAGACAGGTTTCAAATGATCCTTAGTGTTCTGCAAATTGACACATTGCTGCATGGTAGGTGCCCTACTTTACAACATACATGTTGTTGTTGATAAAAACACGTGTCTTCCCCGATTTGCTAAATTACGTACCGACGAAAGTTTGCTGCTTTGAAATGGAGATTATTCTTCAAGCAGTACATTCCTTCTAAGAAAAGTTGATTCAGAATAAATCTGTTTGTGTTACGTGACTGCAAGACAGACTACGTCCAAGATTACATTGTTTATATGGGAGCCTCCAGTGACATTGACGAATATGGACAGGGTAAACAGGGTATATAGTGGCCACGCTTCTAGAACTGTATCTGCAGAAAGGGCATACCTTACCTTATACGTGGACAATTGGTAAGAGTCCCATATTATTTATGTGGTTGCACGACAAGGCTATGAATGTGTGTGGCACCGCCCAAAAAATAGGCGAGATATGCTGAATATGGAAGACCAATTGAAGAAAGGAGAGGTTCAGGACATCTAGCATTTTGTTGGCAGTCAAATGGTGTGACAAAAGGGAGGAGAGCAAAGAAAACAGACAGCACAACTGAACTGAAGGTACAGACACCGCAGTGTATTCTCTACGAGTCAATGGAGGCAGTGGACAGATCGGACATGATACTGAGTTTTAAACAATCTATTCGCAAAACCATTACATGGTACAAGAAGCTGTTTTTCCATATTTCGAACCTATCTGTTTCCAATGCACACACACTTTATAAACATAAAATGAATACCAAACTTCCAATGGCCAAGATCCACCTTCACCTCATAAGGAAATGTTGGACAACAACTGCAACGAAGAGTGGTGGCACAAAACCTTCGGTACATGAATCACCCCTTCAGATAACACATCACTTTCCAGGTACAAGTTTCAATCCTGAAGGGGATGTAAATAACAACACAGATGCATTGTGTGTATGAAAGAGAAGAAAATGCGGAAAGATAAGAGTTTCATGTGCAAAATCTGTGATGTAGGACTGTGCATTGAACCCTGCTTTGAAATTTACTACACCAAAACATATTTAAGAATTGCCTAATGTATACACAAAGGCAGTACTATAATAAACTATAATATTCAAATGTATACGTAAATGATGTTATATAGAACAAACACGTATTTCTAACTTCGTTGGTGACGGTCAAAGCCTGGATCCAAAAAAAAAAGGATGGTAAATAAGTATGTTGTTACCAATTGTCCGCATTGTGTTGCACGTGGCACTTCGCTGTAACTTGCTACCATGTACAACGTAGCTGGCCGTCACAGAAGACTCAGTGCTACGTGTGGCCATTCTGTGTGCACATATAATGCTTAAATGGTAAATGAAAATACTTCCTTAGTTCAGTTATCAGGTGCTCCGATGACAATTTTTACACCCTACACACTTGCTAAAATATTAACATGTGTGCAACTACACCCTCTCCCTGACTCCGGATGGCAGATCTCGTGTAGCCAGAATGCCTCCCCTTCGTACAAAATGACATAGCACATGTCGGACTCTGTGCCTAAATCTAATCCATCAAACATTTTGATTATGATGTCATCTTCCCCGGGTGCCAGTTCAAAACGACCGTGCTCCTCAACTACATGTACATAAATGTCACTTCGCTTGCCTTTCCAGTTGCAGCCGTCTGGCAGGGCGGGCAGACACTTATAGCTACGGTATGGGCAGACCACTGCATGCGCAGGTATGTCCTTCAGCAGGAACCGCTTGCTGCAGCAATTGTCTGCAAACTCACACTTGCGCAATACTTTTTCTGTGAGGCGTTCCAGCGGGACGCACCTCGTGGAAATGATGTCCCCAAGGCAAGTTGGACAATTCACCATCTGCAAAGTACATTGTGAGCAGAAACTGTGGCTGTTCTCACACAGCCTGATGGGCGACTCCATGTGCTTCAAGCACACAGGACACTAGCAGTGCAGCGATGCTGTCGTTGAATTCATACAAAGTTGGTGTCTTTATTGCGGCCATTTGGTACCTGTCAACAAACCAACAATTCGAAAAATCTTAAATAAAGAAATTGCACAGTTAAAGTTTTCAATTTATATATACGTGACTGAAGTACATTCTTGTCTGCAAGCCAAAACAGAAAAAAGGTTACGATCGATCACTGACAGAAAAATATAATGTGATTACTATCCAACTAGGCAAGTTATACATGAATTCATTTTGCTAGCAAACTTTGTGTGTAATTATAACATTACCCCAACTCTAAAAACAAACACTATTACACTCAAACATGTTATTATTTCCTCCAATTGTACATTTTCTGGAGGCCTACATTTTACTTAACCTCAAAGTAGAATGAGAGTGGCATCCTATTGAGCACTGCACTCACTGTTCAACATGCAGTAATATGCAGACTACCAACAGTGCAAGAAAGAAACTTACAGTGTGTTGCATATAAAAGATGAACACACATATTTTATCACACTACAAAATATATTTCCAGAGTGCACTCATTCAAGATTGGGTCTTATATGCCATATTAAATTCTCCTTCTATGTGCAATACATTCCACTTCAATTAAATAAATAAATAAATAATCCTTGTTATAGCATGTTTAAATTTTAAAAATGGCTTCAAATATAGTTGCCTAATTTCATCCACATGTTATGTGGTAACCGTGAAAGGGCAAAAATCTGTTTGTAACTTATCTTTGTTCTACAGCATCATGTATTGTCAAGAGAAGTATAGTCGTAGTTTCAAAATAAGTGTTTCTACTTTCTAAACAACTTAAATAAGCCAGAAACCAGTCATCCAACACGGAATGCGAGGTCAAGCCTTAAATGATATTAAAAAAAGTAAATGAAAGTCTATTTTATTAAATTGAATGTATTCGTTACAACTTTTTCAGCCCGACTACTTTTCATTACCTTTACCAACCAAAGAGTACACAGTATAAATAACACATCACACACAGAGTTTGTGGTGCTACCTTTACATAACATTAAAACTAATGTTTGTTGCATTCACCACATTTTAACACCCCCTGTCAACAAATAAATTTATTTACAATGTTATAATCAATGTTTTCTTTTACCTGTGTAAAATTTAACAACTACATTTCATTTTACAATGTTGCAATCAATGTTTTCTTTTAAAGGCTGTTCACAATAAAGTGAGCACTTTTGAAATCAACCTCAGAAAAAATTCATTGCTCCTACCTACATATACTTTAACAGCCGCACTGAGTGACATGCGCCCGGTGAAGTTTGTAGTGGTGGATGGAAAGTAGTTTCATATCTTAACGTAAAATAAAAAGTGTTAGGTAACCATTCGAGAATAAGTTAAATTATTTCTTTCGCTTTCTGTTTTTTAAATGCATCGAAGGGTAAAAATTAACAGATTTGTAAAATATTTACTGTTCTAATAAATCTACAGTTTCACTTGACCAACACATGAATAAAGTGACGAAGCCCATGGCAATGTTAATTTTACATAAGGCGGAAGAATACGCAATGTGCATACAAGTAGATCTTAAGCAGGGCTGTCAAAAATGCTCACTTTACCGTGAATAGCCTATACCTATGTAAAATTAAACAACTTCTTTCAATATGATACTTCTGAAATTTTCAAACATTGTTTTCCCTAGTGGTTTTGTGAACATCTCTGCAAAATAATTTCCACTCTGAACATATTCTTAACGTATTACACCACTATTCACTTTATCAACTATGAAGTGATACCTTGTGTCCACGTGTTTTAATCTTTTATTGTTTTCATTATTATAAGCCAATTTAATGACTGACTGATTATCTATAAACATAATCTCTTGATGGTTGGTTACACCCAAATCACAAACAATGTTACTTAATCAACACGCTTCGGAAACTGCTGTACTCAAGGCTATATATTCAGCCTCAGTTCAAGACAATGAAACACAAGACTGTTTTTTGGTACACTAAGTGTTTACACAGTCAAATATCTTGAAAACATAACCTGGAGTGGACTTCCTGTCTTCAATACAACACAACTTGCCCAGTCTTCATCTACATATCCTTGTAGATAAGATTCTGTACTTACATACTCAAGACTTAAATTTAGAGTTCTTTTTACATGGTGTAAAATTCTTTTAAGTGATTTATACAACATGTCACTGGCACAATGTTGATACCTGGACAGAAAAGTAACAGGAACACATAAATCAAGCCTAGTACCATAGACTGCGTACATTTAACAGCCTATTAACTGCCGGAATTTTCTTTCAATTTCATTACTTTCTGACTTCTCTCTCTGAAGTAATTTAAAATTAAAATTCTGATCCAAAGAGGTAGCTATTGGTTTGCAATTAGACATTCCAAATTTTTCTAAGACCTTAGATAGATTTTTTTTTTTTGACTTAACACTGTTTTTACTTTTTCTTGTTCAATATTAATACCCAAGTATTGTTTAGCAATTCCTAAGTTTTTCATCTTACAGTTTTTGTGTAACCATGCCTTAAATTCCTTAACTTGTTCATTTTGTGACCCAAAACACAAAATATCATCCACATAACACATACTAAAGGTTATCATTTTGTTTCCTAATGTACAAACAATAATAATTTTTTGACTTTTGAAATCTTTCATTCACAATAAATTTATCAAACTTCTTATTCCAGTGTTTGGGGGAACTTTTCAAACCATACAAAGATTGATTTAATTTATATATTTTTTCATCATTGCCAGGAAGTTTTAAGTAAACTACTTCTGTAATGTAACCATGTAAAAATGCTTCAACTACATCCATTTGATGAACTGGCCTATTTTTGTTATTTGCAACAGCCATGAAGATTCTGAATGTAGGTAACTTTGCAACTGGAGAATACACCTCTGACAAATTACACTCATTTTGTTCAAAACCTCTAGCCACTAAACATGCTTTGTGCAACTGTTTACCCTCAGTTTCTTTTACTTTAAAAACCCATTTACTAGAAATAATATCAGCTCCTTCTGGAACCTCAGTAACTTCTACCCAGGTATTATTCTCTTTCAATGTATCTAGTTCCTCCTTTATAGAAATCTCCCAGTTTGTTTTGTTATTACTCTTCATGGCATCTTCATAGGTCAATGGTTCAATATTAAGTGATTTGAAACTTGTCTTGTACTCTTCTAACCATTTTGGCTTATTCTTCTGTCTTTTTGAGCTTCCCTGAGGTATTTCCGCTTTGTCTTGGTTTTCGGTTTCTGGATGCACCTGGTTCTCTCTGGTTTTATAGTCTTCCATTTCTTCATCTGTTTTTTCTTCTACAACATCCTATTATGGATATCCCATATTCACATTTGTATTTCGAATTGGAAATTTTTCTTCCGTCCCAGCATTGCTTTTTCATTGGTTTCATTTCCACTTTCCTTAATGAATATTGTTTCTCTTTTCATCAAGACATCATTTAAGTCAGGAAAATAAACACGATATCCCTTAGTGCTTTCACCATAACCCACAAAGTAACATGTTTCTGACTTTGCGTCCCATTTCTGCCTTTTTTGGTCAGGAATATGAACCATTACTTTTGACCCGAAATTTTTTTTTACTTATTTATGTCAAATAGCCCTTCATTTGCTCACCATTCAAATGGGGTTTTATTTTCACTGCTACTTGTACCTGTACTATTTAAGACATAAACTGCAGTATTGACTGCTTCAGACCACTGATTCTTATCTAAACTGCTGGACAATAACATTGTTCTAGCTGATTCCTTTATGGTACGTATTTCTCGTAAAGCTGTACCGTTCTGTTCTGGTGTGTATGCTACACTTTGCTGGTGTATTATTCCCAAACTGTTTGTTAGTGCCTGAAACTCTTTGTTGATAAATCCAGTCCCATTGTCTGACCTAATAATTTGCACTTTATGACCCAAATTTTTAATAGCATACTTCAGAAAAATCTGTACTTTGTTTACAGTCTCAGCCTTGTTCTTCAAAAAAACAAACTGTTTTAAAACATGTGTAGTCGTCCTTAATCATTAAGTAATAACGAGCACCTCCTAAGGAATCAATCTCCATTGGACCACACAAATCCATATGTAATACTTGACCTGGTTTTCCACCCCTTGCTTCACTTAAGGGAAATGGCTGTTTGTGCAACTTCCCTTTCACACAAGGAACACATGTTGACTGTTCACCACCTAGTGTACATTCTATTTGACTTCCTTTTGGAATCAACCTTACCTGCTCTATGTTCTGATGTCCCAACTTTTCATGCCACTCAATTAAATTTGTATTTACTTTACCAACACAACCATGGGTATTTGTATACCTAAAGTTCATTATATATAGTTAATCTCTGTGATAAGCAGTAGCACAAATCAGACTGCTTCCTTGTTTTAGGAACCTGCACGACTCACTATTAATTTGTATTTGGTAACCTTTATCTATGGCAGTTCTAACTGAGAAAGGATTTGCTTTTATATTTGGCACATACAAAACATTGTACAAAATAGTATCTAACAATTTATGCCCATTATTGGCTTGTAATTTTAGGTCACCAATACCAACAGCTTGAATAACTTTTCCATCACGCAATATAATCTCTTTTCAGCATTCTAATTATTTATAATTAATAAAGATATGTTTATCATGTGACATATGCTGTGATGCACCACTATCCATTCATCACTGGCACACACACTGTTTATTGCAGGCATTACATAGACCTGAAATGCATTACTAGCGATAGGTCTACTTGATTTATTTCTAAACCAACATTAATTTGAATTATTACCTGACTTTTTGCTCTCTTGACAGTAGTTGACACCCTTTTTAACCCTACTTTGGAATTTATTGTTATTAGCATTTTCACTTTTCTTTATATTAGACTTACATTCTCGTTGGTAGTGTCCAACTTTACCACAAGTAAAGCACTTTCTTCCTGCCTTTACCATCTGGAATGCTGTGGAACTCGTTGATCCCTCTTCTTCTACCCTTGCCTTGAATCACTGCTCCTCAACCAGCAAACGAGATGTCAGCTCGTCCATCTTCCTCCGCTCTGCTGGCATGGGCTCCCAAGCTGATATGAAATACTGATACTGCCCTGGAAGACTAAAGATGATTTTTGTGATCGCCATGTTCTCGTTCACATCAGCACCAAGAGACTTTAGGTTGTCCAAGAGATTGCATCAACTCCCGAGGTACTCTGACATTGCTTCGTTTTTCTTATATTTTACTTCAAAAAATATTTGTTGTGCTAAATGTAGACAATTCACTTTTTTGTTCATAAACTGTATGAAGTTTATTCCAGATATCACAGGCTGTTTTACACAATAGAATTTGTTGAAAACGATATTCAATGCGTGTTACAATTATATTCTGAGCTTTGGCATCCTTTTCTGCCCATTTCTCATAATCTTGCTTACTCTCTTATTTTACAGGAGGCGGGGTGGTGCCATCGGTAATGCCAAGTAGGTTAGTTGCCCTGAGCAATACAGTCAACTTGAATTTCCATGTTGCCCAATCTACCTCACCTGATAATTTTGTATCGACTTGACCGCCGATCAAACCACGCATTTTTGAAGTGTCCATTGAGGTGTGTAGGCTTGACTTTACAGTCGAATTAAGAAAAAAAAAAAACCACACTACACCCAAATCACTTTCATTTATGTTGACTTTACCAACACCACACTTCTTCTTAACCATAAAAAAAAACCAAACGCTGAGACCTTTACCTTGCCTGGGCCCATAACCTGTTAAATTGGATGTATTCGTTATAACTTTTTCAGCCAGACTACTATTTTATTACCTTTACCAAAGAGTACATAGTATAAAGAACACATCATCACACACAGAGTCCGTGGTGCTATCTTTAAATAACATTAAAACAAATGTTTGTGGCATCCGCCACATTTTAACATATTTCTAATCATAACTTAGCATGTTTACACTAAATATACTTCAGAAAGCACATGGGTAATAGCCGTAATAAGTAGCTGACTCACAGTAAGCCATTATTAGCTGGTAACAGTTCACAGCGTGCCAAACTTTGCACTGGTCGTCAATTTCTTCTGCTGTTATGGACAAGTTGTATGACTTTAGTTGGTTACTTTATTTTCAAAGTAATTTCTAGAGACAAGATTTTAATTTTCCACAACTCAGTGATTACATGTAAATTACATGTGAAAATGTGCAAGTGATTTTTAAAATTCCTGTTTATTACTGACTGTTGGGTTAATCACAACATATTCATCAATTTAATTCATCAATTTCATACTTACAACCCTGAGGACATGGTATGCCTGCTGATGGTTCACACACTTTCAATAAGGTATGTGACAGTAATGCTTTATTTGCTGGTCTTCAAATAAAGCCAGAAGAATCGAAAACAACTCATGACATTACATTTTTCAAGTTCACCTCTCATTTAATGCAACAACTGTTAATATCTGAAAGAGCTGGTTATACTCCATGCTGACAGAGCCATTCTTTGTGTGTACTGATTTCTTACAAGCCATTTTAATTATCTGGTCCTTTGTAAATGAAAACATATCTGAAAAACTCAAAGTAATTTGTAACTTTCCCCAAATTTCTTAGCTTCATTGACATTAACATTGTCAGAAACAGTCACTCCATTGACAATGTTGATGAGTTCATTTCCTTTCCGGAATGGTTGTACTTGCAAGTAGTCTTATAGTATTTTGATGTAGTTCTGCGACATCTCTTTATGCTGCTCCCTTGTACAATAAGATAACCCTATGAGCTCTTGCATAGAAGAATTGACCTGTGAACATACGGGCATTGCCAATACCCATACAGCTCTTATATTTTGTGTCATATCGCCCTCATATGTTACACCCAAAAACGATTACTAGGTTTTACTACAAATTACCCTTACAGAACTCTGAGGTTGCTTCTGGAATTCGACTCTTTCATTTGTTGTGAATAGATGTAAGTTGACTTGGTATAATGATAATGGCCGGCATCTGCCAGGAAAGGCATCATGTGCCGTGTGCATTTCAAATGCAGAGCCCAGTCCCCGATTCTTTCAGCCATCGAGAAACTTGTTAAAATAGAAACCATTTCCACAGATGAGCAGTTACGCTGTCCACCGAATTCTTCCACATTTCTGCTGTCTTGACTATGCTTTTGAGTGATGGTGCAGTGGCAATTTCTTCTATTGAAATACTCTCATTCAGATTTTCTTCGGTAGTACCTTGGCATATCGAAATCCTAATATTTTATCTTCAATTTTCCCATCATCAATGCTCAAACAGTGAGCCTCACACAACGCCAAGGTAAGAGGCAAATCCACCATGAAGTGGGCACAAATTGTGCTAGACACTGCTTTATCACTCAAAATGTTACAGACAGTCTTGTGAGGGTAAATAGTTTGGATAATTTCTGACAAACCAGAGCTTTCCACGATAGTCCCAATGCTTGCAAGGAAGCTCATTCTTAGATGGAAACCTACAAGCAGTAGTATCAAAGATTTTAGAGGGTTATCGGTTGGTTCACTATTAATGGTGATTTGGTTTTTCCAATACAGAGGTTGGTCAAAGGTGACTATAGCTTATTTCTCACTTCTTGAAGCTTTTAAACTAGTGAAAAGAAGTGTTGAGTGTATGCACGACAGAACACTAGGGTTAGGGTTAATCATAGAAAGAAATACAATCTCAGCTTTTCCTAAATATTCCTTTCCGGTGTAAATAGCTTACATTGTAACTGACCATGTAAGGCGTGTTTCACGAAAAAAAAAAATACTAGGACATATACCATCAAATTTCTGTTGTGTTAAGTAATTTTTTTCTGAAATGGTAGGTAGTAAGTTGATCAAATATCAATACCATATTCTGAGACTTTTGAAAGAAATTAAATGGAATGCCAGCAACGTTAAGTGAAACATATCTCCTACGAACTGGTACACTTTTTTTGCAGTTATGGTGTGATACATGCAATAATTCCCCTTACATGAAATGTCCCTTTCCCATCTTTTGTACATGTCATTATCAACACTGTAAGACACAAATTGAAGAAAACTTATAGGGTTGTTGTAGGTAGTGTTGTGTATAGTGTAGAAAGGAATGTTGAGTAAATGGTGTTAGGTGCATGGCCAGCTATTCACAAACATGGCACTGGGCTAGAAAGACACAAAACATGTCAGCAGTGTCGGGATATTAAGTTTAATAACCTCATTTTGTTCGCATGCACCAGTTATGAAGTGATACAAAACATAATACTAAATGGGACCCACGTGCGTGAATAAGAAGTGTAAACCCAAGTTGTGCATACGAGTTCGCGGCAACTGCAAACTGCACAATGGAGCAGGCAGGCAATCTGCTTCTACTGGTACCGCAACTGGTAGACATGCATTCTGGAGACGTGCAGGAAAATTGGAAACTTTTCAAGTTTCAGTTTGAGAATTACAGCATTGCTACGGGACTCTACGAAAAAAGAGGAAACTATCAGAGTGGCCAGTTTGTTATCAATCATCGGGCGGGAGTGTGTAAAAATTTATCAGTTACTAGACCTTTCAGGTGCGGATAAACAAAAAAACCAGTGCAATTCTGAAAGAGTTTGAAAAACATTTTACACCAGCAAAAATGTGATTTAAGAGAGATGGGTGTTTGACACAGCTCACCAAGAGTCTGGAGAAAGTGTGGAACAGTTCATATGCAGGGCACGAGCACCAAGTGCCACATATGAATATGGGGTGGTAGCAATGGAGATGGTCAGAGATAATATAGTGGTAGGAATGGCAGATCCCACACGAAGCTACAAACTACCAGTTGCAACAAATGGGAACGCCCCACATAACAGAAGAAATGGTGAACTGGGCAACCGGCAAACATAAGAATACAAAGGGAAAGGAAGACAGAGTGCAGCCACGAGGGCAAGTCATCAGGATTACCCATTGTTTTTACAGTGGCGGAAGCCATCAAAGCAAGAAGTAACTTTGCCCAGCCTATGGCAGAAGGTATCGTGTGCAACAGACTGAACCACTTTGCCTCTGTTTGCAAGCAATAAGAGACCCGATAAGAGGAGGAAATATGTGTCGTAGATGAACTACCAACAGATGGGGCAGTAAGAGGAACACGGGAGAGCGACGGACTGATCAAGAGGAGCAGTTGTTCCAGTTAAATACTAACACCAAAAAGAGATGGATTACAGACCTTAAAATGGGGGACCAGTGGTACGGGATAAAATTACAGTTAGATACAGGGGCCACATGTGATGTAATAAGTTTCAAGGATTACAAGGCAATCATCGGCATGGAACATGCAAGGTTAGAAAACAGCAGAATTCAGTTGGAGTGCTACAACGGTCAGCCTGTGCAACCTATAGGACAAACAGGACAACGATGTTGAGTACCCAACACCCTAGAAGAGAAAGTACAGCTCTGTCACATTCAGAGTAGAGGGTCCCGGACATAGGACACAATTATGTCTCAATACCCAGATGTCTTCAAAGGTATTGGATGTTTGTCAGGAAAACACCACTTGGAAAAAGATACCAGTGCCAAGCCAGTGCAGCAGCCTCCTCGTCGATACCCAATAGTACACCGGCCCAAAGTAAAAGAAAAACTGGCAGAAATGATCAAGGATAATATTGTGGAACAAATATCTTAACCAACAGAATGGATTAGCAACTTGGTGCTCGTAACTAGAGATGAGGAAACAGAATGTGGATGGACTCACATGAAGTAAACAAAGTTTTGAGAAGAGCACATTTTTAGACTGACTATATGGCAAGCGATACAAGTGGCTCCTATATCCTTTCGGATTGTCGACAGCACCGAAGAATTTCCAGAAGGCACTGACTAAAACACTTTGAGGACTAAAATGGGTTGCAGTGATTGCTGACGACATATTGGTATATGGCAGAGGGCATTCTGAAGAAGCAACAAGAGTAGAGCATGATCAAAACTTTGACTGTCTGTTCGGGAGAGCACAAACAAGTAATCTTAAATTCAACCCAGATTAGACGGCATGAAAGGCAATTGACTTACATGGGCCATGTGTTAAGTGGAGATGGTCTTAAAGCAGACCCACATAAAGTGCAGGCAATCGAAGACATGCAGCCACCGACCATAGTGAAAGATCTGCAACTTTTCCTGCGAATGGTAAATTATTTGTCAAAGTTTCTTCCGTCGTTAGCCACACTCTCGGAACTCCTGCGACAACTTACACGCCATGACACAACCTGGGTGGGGGGCTCTGCCCAGCCCCAGGCTTTTGTGAACGTCAAAACCACAGTCAGTACCACACCAGTGCTACAATATTATGTCCCGCAGGAACCAGTGGAACTACAAGTGGATGCAAGCCGTAGTGGACTAGGTGCTGCCCTCTTGCACGACAGCCAGTAAGTTATGCATCAAGATGCCTCACAAAGACTGAATGTAATTCGGTGCAGATAGAGAAGGAAGAACTCACAATTTTTTTTCAGCTGCAACCACTTCCAGCACTACGTAGTGGTCGAAGAAACATGGTAGTACACACCGATCAACTGTAGAGACCCTTTTCAAGAAGTCTCTTTTGTCAGCCCCCAAATGCCTTCAGTATATTAGTTTGAAGTTGCAACAGTATGACATCACAATTAAATATAAGAAATGCAAAGAACTGTACTTGGCAGACATACTGAGCAGGGCACAAGTACAGGAAGACCTGCACCAGCATCTCAATGTGACTCACACACCACTAGGCTGTATTCAGCAATCCACAATGGCAGATGGTGGGTTGCAAGCCTTGGCTACCATCATTCAGTGTTTTGATTTACCCTTTTATTTCCCGGTAGTTGTCTCTGCAATCGCGGTTGTTTGCGGTGGGCTGATGGATAAGCTGGGCCTACGATCACATCTGCA
Source organism: Dryococelus australis (assembly GCA_029891345.1). Classification (NCBI taxonomy): domain Eukaryota; kingdom Metazoa; phylum Arthropoda; class Insecta; order Phasmatodea; family Phasmatidae; genus Dryococelus; species Dryococelus australis. The sequence continues at coordinate 156,876,456 of CM056995.1, forward strand.
ATATTGACTGCCTAATTCGTACTTCGCTACCACATCCTGTGGGATGGGGCACAAGTGTTGCAGGCATAGTGGTGCTGCTGCAACCACGTGGACCTAGCCAGCCATAGTTAGCGCAACGTTGGAGGAAGGGAATGCCTTCCCCTCATGCAGCTGACCCCTCTTTGCCTGTTAGGGGGTGGGACTGACTGGCAGAGGAGCAAGGGGGTGACCTGCTGTCTAATTGATACTACCCAGCTGGTGTTGATGCTGTGGCATGGAGGGGAGGGGTCCAGGGTGCACCCTCCTTTGTCCAGCGCTGAGAAGGTAGACGGAGTGACGTAGCCTCGATGTCAAAAAATGCAGTCATAATGGCTACCTTGGCATGATTTGGTGTTCTTTTACCACACCTAACGGTGCGTTGTTCCAGGCTTCTGGAAGGCATCCAAATGATGTTGTTGGCGTGATGCGTCGTTCCTGTTGCTTCCGTTGCAGTCGGGGGAAGGATTGCCGGAAAACTTGGCAGGAAAATTATTGACAGGAATATTTTGCGTGGCTGGGTTTTGGCAGATTTTTCGGTTTGGTCGACTTGAATTTTCATGGATGGAAAATTGAGCCAGACGGAGGGGCAACATTTTGACGCTGTATGGTGGCTTGGTTAAGGGTGCAAAGGTAGTTTTTTTATGGCGGTGAAGGTTAGGAAGTTTCGTGGAAAATAACATTACCCGACTGGTGTCATACACCATCAGTGTGGTGTCGATGTTGTTGTACTGGACACTCTTGGCGTTCTCAGGAACAGCCGGCTGTTCACCCAGACGTAACTTTCTTTCATCTATATTTAATCGCTCATATTTATTATCTGCTGTGTTTACTAAATAGTGTGCCTATTAAAGGCTGAACCACACACCTGATGCTGAATTACTTACTTATTGCATGATTGGGATGATTATATGCTCAACAGCACTTATCAAAGGTAAAGTGATTTTGGCAGGCTTCTAAGGGTCCCGTTCTCTGACATGCCTGAAGGCTTGGGGGGGGGGGAGAACAAACAACAACAACAACTTCTTACCAATGTAGTTTTACTTGCCGAAAACACCACACATCACTCTTAGCAAACACTTAACTGTTTTGCTGGGCTTGGTCTGCCGGCTAGACAATGCTGACAAAAAGGCACTACGCTGATATGATAACTTAGATGTAAAAGTTTCGCTTCCCCATTCTATTTAAGCCCTGGGGAAGGAGGGCCGGCATCTCCAATGGCTAAGAGAATAAAACTGTTCCGGTTAATTAAAATAAAACTATTGATAAACTCTATGGTTGGTCACAAATGTTAATGGCCACCAGAGTGCGACGCGGCCAAGCTCTCTCGAGTCCAAGATGATACTGAATGTCTCTGTGTGGAGCATACTATCGTCTTGACGGGTTAGCGCGCCACGCAGGACTATGTTTTGTCACACTTGCATTGAAAAACTTATTAAGACATGAAACATTTGCAAATCATTGGCATTATAAATTACTCTGCATCAATTAATAACAAAACATATCCCTTTGCATGACGCGAGAATGATATGAGGATTAAACATGTGAAAAGAAAAACACTACTCTTTCAAATAAACATTAATATGACCAAATAACACTAAATAAACACTAGTAAGGGCATCATTCTAGTTCCCTTAATAGAGTTTAAACTTTCACTATGTTACACTACTTTGCACTGCACCTATCATACTATTGCATCTTGGCACTGCGGAGCAAAACGCTGTGGAGTGTGAATGCCTTCTACGGAGGTGGAGTGTTACGCAGCCGGCAAACAGGCTGGGGTATACCAATGCTGGCACACATCAAGTTTTTGAACAGGAATGAGTTGCTGATAGACAAAATTTGTTCCAGGTAGGCACAATAAATATTGCATAACTTGTAGCCATCCCATCCTTTGACTGGCTGGCAGGCAATGGCGGCAAGTGAACAGCGAGATTTTGCAAAGGGAGGTGCCAATTTAAGCAACATGTGATAGTCCAGAAGATGCCAATCAGCATTAACCCAGCTGAGAGGGGTTAGAGAATTCCCAGGGCGTTTAAGTTTCATAGTGGTCCCCTCTGTTGCAACTGTGGCATAGTGATGATATTCAGCTTATGTGGTTGAGCACGCTGTCTAATGACCTGTCAGCTATTACATTCCTTTGTTTGTGGCCACATAACTATCCAATTCCTTGGAGTTAGGATGTGGCCAGCCTCGTTACGTTCACAAAAGTAACCATAGGCAGTTCATGCATGGACAATTCACTATTTTTTGACACACAGCACTGATGCTGGTAGGCGCACAAACCCTGATATAAGTAATATTTTACTTAAGTCATGCTATTTAAACAGTTATTATAAATTTAGTGATCAACATGAGAAAACACACTTGAGGTGGTCTGCTGTTACCGTTATGCAATTCATCAGCGGGAGTAGGTCCACTCCATAAACGTGAAACTTAAGTCCTGGCTGCACAATAGCAACACAGGTGCGGCATTGTGGTCAGAAAGTAAAACGATAATACAGTTAAATGTTCCTGTAAAAATGCATAAAATTAGACACAATTACTTTGTCATTTTGAACGAAAGCAGGGTGGCCACTCAGTCGGAAATCCAGGAAAAAACCTTGATTCTTTTTTTTTTCGCTGGATATTCAGGAAAAACCAGTGAGTTTAAGAACATAGCAGAGAATAAACTGTCTTGTTTGGGTTTCTCTTTATCATGAAAGTGGATTACAGTTTTATTGGAACATCGAAGTCACTATTGACTCTCATGTTGTGTTGCTTCATTGTTCTTTCTTATGATCCTGTTTATTGGTCCCGCATCTTTGTTTGTTTGAAACTGCTTGATAACTGGAAACATTTGGTTGGATTGAAGTCAGCCATTTTGAATGTTGTGTTGGTCTCTGATAATGTGGTTCACATTTTTGTAATGGATTGTGTATTGGAAGTGCTTTACATGTTCTAAACGTGCTGTGATATAATTATCATGTCGCTCTTGAAAGTAAGTTTGACTTTGTATAATGTTAGGTACGAGTTGGGATATACATAGGTCCATGAAAATCCGGAGTGCTATTTTTCCGCTAAATGTGCATTATCAACATTCAAACAATGGGAAAAACTGCTTCGAAAAGCATGAAAAATCTATACCAAACATATTTCTACTGATGCATTATGGAAGAAACTGTTGCTTATAAATGCCTTTTTCAACATGCCAGAGACCTCTAAAGTAAAACCAAACTTGTATGTTGTCAAAAAAAGATAGTTTAAATTTAAGACGTACAAAGTTTTTGGGGCAGTTTTATTATTCAGCGTGCATGTGACTAGTTTGTCTACAAAATACAAGTTTTAGGCTACATGATATACGGAAATTCATAAATTAAGAAAAAAGCTCTTAGAATTTAAGACGGCTAAATTACTGAGCAATTCACCAAATGAAGTATCTGCAATTGAAGAACAGATAATCTTTGCAAAAATAAATAGTAAGTAGGCCTATGTTTTAACATGTTTGTGACAAGGATACATGCGCGTTCTATTGAGATTCAACAAAAATTACTTAAAGTGAGGCTGTGGTTAGTTATGTTGCAGTTGTTTTCAGACCACTAAAAATCTTGTAATGTCAGTGTAGTTCAAATCTCCATAAATTATTTAGATACAAAGTGACTTTATTTATTTTTGTGTTAATTTAGTAGATGTATTGAGTTTCTTTTGTGGTTATCAAGTTTACAAATTAAATATGACTCAATATTGTTTACTGAAATCAAGAGGGAATTTTAAGTATTAAGAGAGAGACATGCCACACAAACAAGCATGGTGAGGTTTTAGCTTGTAATGTTAGAGGTAAAATTGTATGTTTGTTTGTTTTTCTTTCTTCCTTCCACAAGTTACCATTATTTCAACTGCCGTGCAGATTCTAATGTCTTTCTATACAGTATATTATTAATTAGTTAATTCTGTTTCCTTGCAGAAACTATCATGTTTTGTGCCAATTCTTAAAATTATATTTGCACACAGTTTTCACATGTATCCTACTGCTATAGTCCGTCTCACGCTTAGGCCGTGTTCCAAATAGCAAGAAATGTGCACTCTCATGCACTTGCACTCTGCAATGACGTCAGAGAGTGCTGTTCCAAATGTCCATCGAGAGCGAGTGCAAGTGTTTGCACATGCATGCTCTCTATCCGTGCTTGCTACACACACCATTATTTTGTTTGTTTTCTACAGTACAGGTACTGACAACAGTGAAATGGCACAGGAACAAGTCTTTTTTCACTGTAAAGTATTTTCAGTAAATATTTAATATATGTTTAAATTTGGAAATTATTAATTCATAATTTTAGAACAAACTGCTAAAATTCCAAGCTAAAACTGTTGATTTCAGATGAAATTTATATCTGACTCTTTTCATACATTAGTATCAAACCCATCATCATCCCTACTAATCAAGCCATTGTTAATTGAAATGTTAATATTAATGAATATATTGATTTTTAAGTAGATATTTTTTTGCTCATGTGGAATAACAATTGATTGCAGGCAGTATCGATTAGTTTGAAAAATGTGAGTGACCATAGTTCCATAAGGAGGGAGTGCGAGTGCGAGTGTGAGTGCTGGCAATTTGGAACACAACCTTAGATTGCAGTACAGGGCTTATGGTGCTCACTGTTGCCAGATTGCTTCAGCTTTGTGACGTAACTGGCAATGTGAGAAACAAATGGGCGGTGAAGGAAACGGCCTGAATAAGATAATTTTTTAACTGTTTACCTCCCTGCCAACTCGTAAAGGAATCCAATCCTGCAATGCAAAGCTAAGCGACTCCTTTGAAACTGAACCTTGTGAGAAACCCTATCATTGTGATTGCATGGCACGCACGCAATGAAAATGGCATTTTTTAAGGCTGGATAAAGATAACACATCAGGCAACAGTGCATGCAGGAACAAGGACAGAGTTAACGACATAAACTATGTATTGGAAAGTGAGTGTGGATGTCCATTACACTGCACACTGCAATCTAAAAGTGAGACACTCTATAGTACTAGTCTTTATTTAAAAAATAAAATGTGGCCTCCAGTAAATCACCAGTATTAATGTAAGAAAAAAATTTCCTCATTTTAACATTGGCATTGACATTCTTGAAAAACCTGAAATTCGAAAATTCCTGCAGAGTGGCCAGCCCTGAAAGGTGAAATCTGTGTGCGAAATTTGACATGATCATCCCCTGCCTCCCTCGCCTAGCAGAAGGCTACTGACCAGCATGGCCACCACAACCGTCCTAGTGAGCTCATTAAATATGCATGCTGCATCTTGCCAAAATAAAAAATACACTCGGTAATAGATAAGGCAAAACTGATTCTAAAAATTAATACATACAGACAAAGGTAACTTTTTCATTATGGCATGACGTGAGACAACGCAATAATAAACTACGGTCAACTTGATCTATCGTTATTCAGGGGATTGCCAAAAATATCCATAGATGAGGGATCTCAGTACATGTGGTTTTTGACACTTACATCAATAAAATACAGTTTCTAACCTTATAAAACTTTATGTTGAGTATAGTGAGAGCTGTACATTGTCTGTGAATAAAGTTTGGATAATAAATGTAATAAAACTGGGAATTTTATAAAAAAAGTATTATTGTAAATAATACATGAAAAATCATATGACCTAAACTAATTTAAAGAGAAAATAACTTCTCAAAATACTGTATATAATTTATTGTAATCTGACACCAAATGCAAGCTGACCTAAAACTTTCAAACCCTCTGAAGATGAAAATAATATGACACCGAAAGCAAGTCAAATTTTCAAAGGCCGGCGCGGGCTTTTCAGCTAGCTGAGAGAGTGCGGAGAAGTTAACATTCGGGCAGTGTGTTCATGGCGGCTCGTGGTGGAGGGGTGGCGGCGGGAGGATTACCCCTCCATGTCGCTACATGGCGCCCGTGGCGAATGTCTGTCTTTTAAAGTAATTAATTATATATTGCTGCAAATAAACTTGTAATTTTGAGAGAGAAATGAATAAATAAGATGATTATAATTTATTTATTCACTGTCATTAATAATTAATCATTAAAATCCATGCCCTCTGATTATCCATGTTGTGAATTACACTGCATTTGGCTCTATGCTTATCTACCCATTATTAGATGGCAAAAGGTGTCGAATAGGCCCTTACATTTTATCAGGTTATTCAAAAGACGTATATGTTAAAATAAGTTAGTATAAATCCTCCGATTTCCTTGCAAGAAGTTACTGAAAATGAACTTTACACTTATAATACAAGTTGATCGATGCTCAAGCAATTATTGGTGACAAGGGGAGGTCACGTATATACTTCTGAGCATATAATTTTATTTGCGAAGATGCTGCCCCTTGAGTTAAATAAATATTACATTTTAAAATCATGTTAATTTTACGCTATATACAATGAAACACCATCCTTACAAGGGGAAAATTACCTTTAATCACAAAAGAAAACATCTGCAAATAATAATTCGTTGTTAAAATTCATTAAGTTAATTGGCCACTCAACAACACATTCAAATCAGTTTTTGATTACTACATTTCTTATGTAAAAGTACTCTTTGAAAGTACTATCATTGTATTTGATGGATATAATGGCAGTCCACCGACTAGGACTACACACTCTTAAGACAAATTAAAGGTTTAAGTTCTCTAAATGTTCATCTCTCATCAGAAATGAAACTGTCTATGAAAAATGATGTTTTTTAAATAAACTACAATATCAAGGCCAGGTTCATACATAATTTGGGATTAAAACTTAGTGCTATCGAATTTAAGGTATTGTATGTGGATAGTGATACATACACACTCATAACCAGAACATCAATAGAACAATCACAATTTGAAAATACCAGTGTTGTTTTTAAATGACATTGATCTTCTTGTTCTCATGTTGAGCTTGTCCCTGCCACACTCAAGAACCTTGTATTTCAAAACAGAAAATGAAGTGTGGGATATCAACTCTTCCAAAGCAAGGTGAACTTTCTGAAACCCTTTTCTTTGTATATTAATTTTTTGGCAGTGATACCACTTCCAGATTCTTTGGCTTTGGAATACATAGAGCACTGCATCTTGCAAAGAGTGATGCAACCTGTTTGAAAGCTGCTATAGTTTTTAACATTGAAAATGTGTCCAAAGAAGAAGTCATTGCTGCTGGGGAACAAGTAACCATAAGAGTATAAAAAGGCGATGAAAATGAGTCTCTTCTAGAGTGAAAGTGTTTGCACACAAAGTTTGTATGTCAACTGATTTTGTCCACCCTGAAACTCTCCCTCCTACTCCTTCTGCAGTGAAGTACGACTCCTTAAGGGTTTATCTCCAAATCATGTAATGGAAAGGGCTTTCTTCTTTAATGAGGCCAGAATATTGGGGTTGGCAACTCAGGAATGGCATGTACTTCCCTGTAATGACGGATATCAGGCCTGCTCCACATAATATACTCAAAAAGTGATTTTTTTGCAACTGTAAAGGAAACTGTGTAACTCTGAGATGCTTGTGCATAAAATTTGGCCTTTCCTATATTTCAGTTTGTGGGCAGTGTTAGGGGTTGAACTGTGACAATAAAGAACACAATACCGAACTTTACGAAGACGATATTGTTTAAAATCAGTTGCAGTGCATAAAGTGGTGATAATTCAACCAATATTTGTGGAGCAAGAGTTAGGTCTATGCAAAACTTTAAAAGCACCTTTCTTTTAGATAATTTTATAGTGAATGTTTTTTGTAGAAACATTTTTTGATATGTCAAATTGTTTACATGATGTTTGGAAAAAAACTGTTTTTCGGCTGCCGTTTTCCAAGATGGTAGACTACCCCCAAGGAAGATGGTTATGAACTTTTGGAATATAATGAATAACATTTTCCTGGACATTATAGTACAAAAAGCATTTATGTTGCAATTATTATGTCATATCATATTTTTCCTGTAATAATCAAGGGTTAGATTAGTCATAATTGTTTCACATACACGAAAAATAGGAAAGTCTATGCGAACAAGTCAATTTTTATTTTTACAATGGTAGCTATACTGATTAGCAAGGGTTGATCTAAAGCTGTAACACACTTCAAAATCTACCTGCTCAGTTCTTCCCCCCAGTCTTTCATTTTATAAAAAAGAAATGCTGATCTTAAAATGAAACTACGCATTAAACCTACATGAACAGGCCCATTGATTCCAAATAAACCAGATTATGTGGCAAGGTATGGCAGAAATACACAGTCGAATGACATTATTCACCTGTAGCATGTAGCCCACGTCATATGGCCCCTGACGTGGGCTGGTGGAGCGGGTATATGTGACAGACAGGTTGGCTGTGCACAGTGCGCTTTCCTGCTGTCATGGGTGAGGGACAGGAGGATTCATGCACTTCTTGGCTGCCACTGGGAGTCAGGTCTATCAAATGGTGACAGAACCAGCCTGTAATGGGTGTAAGGCGTGGGCTCCCTGGTGATTGTGCCGGGGGGGGGGGGGGTAGAAGCAGGCAACCAACCTGTATTGGGTGTAAGATGTGGGGGTGCTATGTTGGTTGACGGCCTTGGACAGTGGACCAGTCTGTTATGGGTGAAAAGGCTCTGTCTGGTTGGGGTGGTGACTACGGAAATAAAACTCCCTCTCTGTCCATCATTCGGTGGCTGCATGTCACTTTCTAAGGTCTGGTTGGGATTCGGTTGACTACGGGAAGCCAATCCCTTATCCACTCCTGCTCCTGGATGTTCATTGGATGGGCTTAAGGCCTGATGGGAGTAGAGTTGACCGAAAGGGAAGTCTACTTCCTTTGTTGCCCCTGTGGGCCTGGCTGATCTGAGAAGTGTCAGAGCTATTGCCAGCTCTAGTGTGCCTAAAAAGTACAGTACCACTTATCCTGCAGACAAAGCAAACCTCGGGCGTACCCTATGCCACGAATTTCTGAAAGGGGTATCTGCCTCCCAGACTAAGCTTGAATAATGGGCAATCATGACGATAGTGCCTGTTGACGTGCCAGTCAACTCCTTTACGGTCAGTGGGGCCCTAAGGTGGATTAAAATGTGAAGAAATTCAGACTGGAGGGACCACTTTTGGGTTCGCCTGATTGTGGAGAACCCTAGATGGAAAGGAAGGAGGAGCACGGGCTGACCATATCCCCGCTGGTTTCTTATGGGAAGCCAAGAGGTCAGAATGAGGTAGGACTAGTGCTGGCAGTGGTGAGTGCCTGGGCTATATGCCCAGTTATCCACTAGGTAGTGGGTGTTCTCCGAACACAGGAGAACTTGGAAGCCAGGTGAAAGCTGGTGGAAAAATGAGAATGTTCCTGAGCGGTGGGAGAGGAGGCGGGCCCGAGGACAGGCCTTTTCCTCATGTCCAAGGGTCTTGTAGCCCTGATCCCCAAAATGGACTAATAAAAGGATACTGCAAAAACCCTGGTAGGGCTTTCTGGCTAAGAGAGGTGTAGAATTTTCCATATCTCTCTGTCATGTGTGAGGGAAGCGAGTTAACCGAGTTGCAAAAAGGGATGATCATCTGCTTTCAGGCCAATGTGGCAGCATTTCGGAAATGGAGACGTTTGTGAACTGTTCACGTGCCTCTGTGATAAAGGTGTACTGTATTGTGAGTGGACAAATGGCACCATTGGGAATAACCATCCTGGACACTGCGGAGCTTCACGTACCATTGATGTCTGAGGTGAAAGTCGACTATGGTGCATGAAGGCCAACCGACAGGCTATAGTGGAACAGCTCATCGTCCAAATGAACCAGGAGGCATCCAGACACGTCTACCCCAACAGTTCAGCGAACCCTTCTGCAAATGGAACTCTGGAATAGACACAGTGACTGCACTCAAGCTAACACAGATGCATCAATGAAAATTACTGGAATTTGATTACAGTATGGCAACTGTACCGTTGCTGATTGACAGCGGGTAACCTTCTCCGACGAGTCATGGTTTCAGCTGCATAGAACGGATGGACGTCAGGCGTGTCCAGCAAGAAACGTCGAAGAACCGACACCCTACATCCATTGCTGGACGAACACAAGGCGGTGGGGGCAGTGATATAGTCTGGGAAATGTTCTCGTGGTATTCTCTAGGGCCCATCATCTGTGTGGAAGGAAACACTTGATTGATTTGGTTATGAATCCATCCTCGGTGATCATGTCCACCCATACGTGATGATTGTTTTTCCTCGGGAGGATGGGATCTTCCAGCATGATGATGTGCCTTGCCACACGGCTAGAAGTGTCCATACGTAGCTGTAAGAGCACAGTCTAAGACTTCAAAGTTCTTTGCTGGCCCCCAAACAGCTACACTCCAATTGAACATCTGTGCGACCACCTCAATCGCAGTCTGTCTCCTCCGCCACACACCTTTCAACATTTGTGGGACATTGCGGACAGCATAGCTCAAGATACTCGTGGAGACCTACCTATCAGCACCTGAGACACTGCCAGCTCGCCTAGCTGCTGTTCGTACTGCAAAGGGCGGTTACTCTGGATACTAGCAGGTGGCCATAATGATGTGATTTGGCTGCATAGCTTGGTTAATGGTAAAATGTTTCTTTTTCTTAAATACCCATTTTTTTTTACATTTCTAATATTTTATATTATCGAAACAATGCTACTTGTTTTCTAAATTATCCTCAACAAAGGCTTTCATAAAACACATTGACTGAACTTCAGTATAAAAAATTAAATTATTTTTTTTACTAATTTATTAATTGCAAAAGTTACCTTGTTTGGGTGGTTTAAACCATTTATATGTAGTCTACTGCTCTACACACTTTTTTAGTCCTTTGTGTTTTCAGCCTTTCCTGAAATTTTTACTACACTGTCCTTAAAAAATGGCCTGGTTGTTTACAATAATGATATTTTCTCTGAATTTTTTGTTGCCTTGTCAAGATGCCCAATAATATATATATATAATTAAATAAATAAAAAATAAAAAATCCACAACATTAAAAAAATTTCTAATACAATTCTCAGAATATTTCTATTAAATCTTTTCTGAAAACACACAAAAATAGACAACCTAAAACTGTTTCCCATCAAATACAAGAAATATTAAGTTAAGTATATAAAGCACACTTACTTAGTAGTATTGTGGCATAACGATTATATCACAAATATCACGAAAAATGTTATATTGCAAAATTACCTAACCAAACAATCCTAAATGCACAATAGTATCAATACACATGCCCAAACGTTACTGTGATAATGTATGAGGTAATTCTTAGCATATGGGCTTTTCTGAAGGGGGGGGGGGGGTGGAGGAGGGGAACATCAAAAAGTGATATTAATTTCACTCTACTAATTACACAGAACACGAATTTACTCGGGGCAAAACATTTGACCAATAGAAACCCCAAAAACGATAGCGGGAAGGGCTATGAAGATCAGGGAAATTGCACAATGATCTAACCGAACAAAATCTAAATTGACAATATTACTAATACAAATCACAAATTTGATATTGGAGAGGGCTATGAAATGGAAGGACATAGTGGGGTAACATTTTATCACGAAAACGTACATATTTTACACTCATACCCTCAATTACCCTGACCATCACTATCCCACCATCGCAAAGTTAAATTAATTTAATTACTACTCTCCCAATGAATCGCTATTCATACGATGTACATGATTAGGCAAGCAACGTCAATCCATTTGACCACACTAATCACCACACATATATTATAATTTAACTTTTCCCTTGCTATACCATAGAAAAACCATAATTTCAAAAAAATATTAGATTTAATACTTCCAACAACACAAATTGCAATAAAACTCGTGTTTAAGCACTTGTAAATCCGAAACCTCCGACAGGATGATGGTCAAACCGTTACTACATCCATCAGTTTCCCACGATCCACCTGACGTGAACCAACTTTGATGCACATTGGTCACAGAGTATTCAAAAGTAACATGGCATTATACATAGCCTCTTTATAAACACAGTCTCTGAACGGGGCTCTGTACCATCTACAATATGTATTTTTATTGTACCAGTAATACATTCTATCCTCTCGTGAATATAGACCAGGTAGGCCTAGACAAAGGCAGTGTCCGAACTCAGGTTATACTTGCCTACTTGCATCCTTGCATACTTCACTTACCCTTGGCACCAAACTTGATGAATTCGGACAGGCAATCTTGTTGGCTTCAGAGCCAGTTATTAGCCAGCTAACCACTTTAAATGTTCATGTATTCCGACTAAGAATTTGATAATTGCAGAAGGTTTTAGGGGTTCAATAAAGTATTAAATAATATTTAAATTTGATTTACATTAACATTTACTGTCTTGCATTATTGTATGTAAGTGTAGTTTGGATTGCTATTTTTATGTTAGCTTCTGTAGGTTAGGAACATAGGCCTAACACAAATTTATTGTTTAGACTTTTTTTAAAGGTGAAACTTGCGATAATTATTTACTCAGTTCAAAATTCTATGTCTACGAAGTAGTAATGTTGCCCTATTAAACTTTAAATCAAATAATTATGTCGGAAATCAATTGTAAACTACAAATTGCTTCTCAAAATGGCGGCACATATTCTGCAAGAATCTGAGAAGTATACAAATTTGTTAACTTGTATACTTCACTTGAAGTTTGGACAGCACTTGCGACGCCACTTCCAGGGACAAGTACACAAGAGTATGTACTTCAGGCGAATTTAGACACAGCCTAAAATTCACCAGAATTGTATAACCTCAGCACCGTGCTATAAATATACCCTATATTACGTTTTACACTTATTTGTTACAAATGGTATTCTTAAATGTAAAACAATTCAGCGACCCGATATAAATATATGCTATGTAAATTATAGGTGTTTTATAGCATAAACACAGTAATCTTGATAACTATCCTCACTATAACTTTTTTTTTTTTTTTTTTTACAGAAAACTACTTGAAACCTCTCCAAAATTCCTAGTAATTATGATTGTTAATAATTATATCTAACATATCCAGGTATTATTTTTCCGATTTTTGAAAAAGCCACTATCCTTTAAAGAATTGCCAAATATAGTTGAAATAAATAAAATTGTTAATAGATATGACTATTTAAATAATTTCATGGCCACCATTTTGAAAATCAGTATCTGATTCCACTTATATAGCATTACTGGTGAGCGAAATTTGGTGGAAATTACTTTAACTTATACAGAAATATGGTATAATGTTCAATTTATTTACCTAACAGTATTTTACAATGGGGCTGGCAAAACGTGCTCTCTGTATGCATAATTGATGCTTCTAATGAATACTCATATATAACACTTATTATAACAATATTATATAACCCCATTAAAAAGATATTTGTGGCCCTACACCAAAGATATTTCAGTTTACATGCCCAGTTGTATCGATACTGGCATTTTAAATTTGGCAAGAATCAGTTTGATTTGTCCTCTAAATATAGCATAAAACTATAAATTTGTTCATATGACGATCTTCATAAATAGAGGACAAAAAGTTATGTAATAGCATAACATTAGATAATTGTCATAAATACCGCTAGTATATAAAGTTAAGTTATAATTGATTACATAGTTTCATAGATATAAATAACATACTAAGCTAAAACCATTTATATAAAAGTTATTCTGAAAATAAGTGTCTGTCATGTTTAAAACACATTACATTAATATGGCATGCCATAGAATTTCTTTGCCAATATTGGTAAAAATTGTGTATTTCCAGAAACACGACACAAAAACATATTTACATGTGGGGCTCTCTTACAAAATGGCGTAGAAGTGAGGCTCTGTATACATACATTTGATGGTTGTAAAATATACTACCGGCATATAAAATTAACTTGAGGTTTGTTGCGTAGTTTCATTGGTATAGCATACTAAGATAAAATATGAATATGGCAGCAATTTCGAAAATAAAGTGTCTGCCCAACTCAAAATATATCATTTTACATGGCATGCCACAGTTATACATGTGTGCCAAATTTGGTAGAAATCTGTTGGATATTTATAACGTATTGCATTAAAATGATATTTTTTCACGTGATGCTATATTACGAAATGCCAGAGAAAAGAGACTCCATAGACACATTTGATAATTGTAATATATACTGCTACCATACACAGTAAATTTTGAATCAGTGGCAGATTTTAGGCCCCCCCCCCCCAGTGGTGGATTAAATGGTGGGAAGGGGGGAGGGGCGGGAAACAACCTCCCGAAGAGCCTGAGAAAAATATTTTTTTACATGGTATTTCCTGGGACTTAAATGTATGTAGTACAGTTGAAAATAAATATTTGAACCTAATTACCACGTGCATTTCTGCACACACGAACAAACATATACTTATAAACAAAAAGCACTCACTCGGACCCATTTTAATTTTTATCTCGTCGCCATTCTGTCTGCTAAGAATTTTGAATGAAAATACTAAGCTGTAATGCATAACCATTTAAGTGACAATATAATCCGGTAAGCATGTACACGTGAGTCTAGATGTACGGTTTTACAACAGTTTTAACACCGGCAATGCAAAAGAATTTCGCATTACGCCTCTCGACTAAGGTAGCCACTATTAACTTGAGGATGTGTCTTTCTCACCATGATGATGTGTCTTTTTATGCTTGTTGATTTAAGATTTTAAGAATTACTTTCATGGAGGACAATTAAGGGAACTGTGCTAGACTTGCTGTATCATGAGTGGACGAATGGCCAGCGACAGGTAATAAGAAGAATAACATTTCTGTATTTCACAATAAATAAACTTGCGAGAAGCTAAGCTAAAGAAAAAATGAAAATATACATAAACTATTTGCAGAGATACTAATTGGGGTCCAAATTTATATAAAGTTTTTCTACCTTTAGGAAAACAAAAGTATAATGTTTTCTGATGCCTGAAGAGTCGTTCTTGTTCTAAAATATAATTTCAAAATAATACTTTCTATTGAAGAAAAGTGTATATCATAAAAAAATAACAATTTTACTAACCAAATGGCAAGAGAATTAACTGTATTTTGTTTGCTTCTAGCATTTCATTGCGAGCCTCCTTGCAGGATAACAAATGGAAGCATGGTCTGTGTTGCCAGTGGCCTACGATAGAACATCACTCTATTGTGAAGATGCAATTAAGGGTGGGTGGAGAAGGCAGGGGCAGGATAATGAGGAAGAAGGGAACTATAGGCCATCAGTGATTATGAAAGAAATGGGGTGGAGCTCATTGGAGGACAGGAGGAAAGTTAAACGGCTGGTCAGGATGTACAGGATAGTGAATGAAGAGGGAAAATGGGGAGGGCTACACTGCAAGCTAAGTAAGGGGGTTTTTGGAGGAAGAGAAAACAACAGTAAGAAGCTTCAGAGGGTGTGGAGGAGAACGGAACGGGGTGGGCAGTCTATGCTTGTGAGGTCTGTGAGGGAGTGGAATGTGTTGAGGGAGGAATTGGTATCTGTGAGAGGGGTTGGTGAGTTCAGGAAGGGAGTGGAAAAGGAATTGGTTGGGTGAAGGAGAGTTGAGAGAGCTCGTTACCGGGGGGGGGGGGGAACACACGGCTCGTCGCTGATTGCATCACAGACGTGCCACATCGCACTGATCCAAAACTTTTAAAGAAAGGACAAACAATGTCACAATGACTGGCATTGGTAATGGCGCCAGAACCATTCAAGTAACGAGTTAAAGGAGGTAAGGATTCCAAGGTAGACCTGCAAAGAAAGGTGGTGGGGATTGAGGTATAAGTAGTGAAAAGCCAAAGTGATTTTTTTTTTTTTTTTGGAAAAGGGGAGCTCAAGACTGATGAAAGATTTGTGAAAAAGGTCAATATGTGATCTACCCAAAAATAAATTAATTTCACAGGCCATGGCATGGGTATCAAATAAAGGAAACACTGAAGAGCAAAGGGTAATGCCATGAGTTTTACAATTGTCCATCAATTTGGTAGGTACTGATGAAAACAGTTTTCTATCAGGACTGATAATTAAAACATCATAAAGATTGAGCAAAATGTATCTGTTCAACTTAGGTTACAAGAAAGGTGCGGTAAATGCTATAGCACTCAAATAAAATATCTTTGTTAGCCAAAGGCATATTAACTACAACATTAAGTGACTTTCCAAAAATAACAACCTGCACGGAACCAAGTCCATAAAACATATAAAGATTCTCTTGAGAAACAGGTGCTATCATATACAAGGGCAGGGTAATTAAAGGTTGAATTTTGTTCAAAACATTGATAAAGGTGACAGCATTTAATGAGGTAGAACTCAGTTTGCCATGTAGGCATACACTAGTTTCAACAGCATTTTAAAAATCAAAGCCTAGCATTAACCAAAGCTTCAGATACTCTTAACATGGAATTTAAATCAACCCTGAAACTCGTATTACCATTCTGTATACCAATTCTTGCACAGATAGATTTAGAGACTGATAAAAAAACTTATATTGCTCCAAATAGTGTGAGGCTAACTTTTGTATGTTTATAGTATTATTCAAAACACGATATTCCAAATTCTTAGTTATCAAAATGTGATTCTCTAAGTTGGTGGCAATGTCGTCTAGTGCATCTGTAACAGAGTGCAACCTCGTTTCTAATTGAACACGATCCTCAGTAGCCAAAGTTCCAAACAGTGTTTTGAGGATTTTTCCACCAAAATCGAGGATATCTCTTTTCTGCCGAAATTCTGTAGGAAGTACTAATCTCAGATTTGAAAGCTAATGCACTTTCTTGCAATTTAGCAACAGAATATCCAAAATTTTGATCCACAGTACATTTTCGCAGCGAAGTTATCCAGATTGGTTATGAACAGAAATGACTGATTGGATGAGAGCATCAAGTTGGAATGACTCTTCTTGTAGTCCAAGGAGATCAAAGTCAAGGACAATCTAGAAACAACTATTTGAGAACAAAACGTAATCTTCCTTTCAAATATTGTACCAGAGTTGAGAGTTGTTACTGTAACCGAAAAGTAGAACTGTGCAAGCACAAGCACCAAGAAAACCGGAGACATGCTGACGTCCAGGAAGGCCAAAAAAAAAAAAAAAACAAGCGAAGATCCACACTAAAACAAAGAAGGTAAGAAACCCCAAAGATCTAACCAGAATCGCATCATTAAAAAAAAAACTACCAACACAATTATTAATGAACTAACACCCATTTCAATCAGTACTGTCAGTCTTAGAAAAGTCCCAAAAACATTTCCCAAAGAATAACATTTACAAATGCAAAAGAAAATTATTGTCATTAATATGCATACATTCGTATTTCAATGAAAAATATTTTACAAGTTTATTTTTACTAGTACCGTGGATTTTTTTTTGAGTTTAGGCCTATCACATGAGAACAATTAGAAGACCCTATAAAGACTCAAACAAGTGGGTGATCAGTCCACTATAGAGACAGTCAGGGTACAACTTAAGATTTTACAAAAAAATTGCGTACATAGATGTACGGGGGTTAGATTACTCCAAGGATATAAACAAAAATAAATGGCAGGTAGGGCCTGCAGTACCCTAAGACTGTCAAAACACTAAGTAGTAACATTTTAATATAACTTTTTCAAATGGGAGATGTGTGCGCGCATAACACAAACTCCAGTTTCAGAATTAACCAGCCTGGCAGTAATGGGTTAAAAACCGCTCGATACTACAAGGACCAGCCCAACGAAATGACAATTTTGCCATTCTCCTATCTATGGCTTTACTAGTAGGATGAATTCTTAACAACACTAAGTCGCCTACCTTAAATGGATTTTCAATTCTACCTGCATTATGTCGCTCACTTGTCCTTTCGTGACCAGCCTTCAGATTTTTAAGATCCCTTATATTACTAACATTATCAGGGAGCAAACCACTTAATTCCCATAAATTAGACAATGGGTTGTTTGGCAAGTAAGTAAAGATTAACTTAAAAGGAGTTGACTTGTGATATTCATGTCGTGCATAATAGAAAGCCATCTGGAGCCAATGTAAATTCCTATCCTAGTTCATTTGCTCCTTCGCATGGAAAGCAACAAGAGCAGAATGGAGGTTTATATTAAAATGCTTCGCATGCGAGGGAGGAGGATTATACAGGGACAGGATTATGTGTTTGATTCCAAAAGAGAAACACATTTGTTTGAACTGTTTTGCTTTAAATTGAGTACCAGTATCAGAAACTATAGAAGCAGCAATAACAAAATGTTGAAAAATATGTGCCTGAAGGGCATAAATTGTAGTCAACACAGTAGCTTTTCTCAAAGGTATTAACCACACAAATTTGGAAAATGCATCTACACACACACCAAAAGCATATTATGTCCATATGTGCTATGAGGCAAGGGTCCAACAAATCGATAAACAATTTCTGCATTGGTTTCTCAGCTACTTCTGAAGTTAGAAATCCTAAATGCGTGTTTTGTGCTGGTTTGCTTACAGCGCATAGGGTACATACTTGTATTCTATCTGAAATTTCTACATTCGTTACTTTCCAAATAAAATGTCTCCTGATTGCCTGAATATGTAGTTAATTCCTAGGTGTCCACCTACATGAGAAGAATGAAAATACTTAAATACCATGGGTTTCAGAACAATAGGCAAAACAATATATTTTCTGTTCTGAGACTTAAAAAATTGCGAATGTGGTTTTTTGTTCAATGCCAGGCTGTAAATTTTGAATAATAACTTTTAACTATGGGTCTTGTTTCTGGTAATTGTTAATGTTATCAAAGCCAAAAGGGAATTCAGTCAAAATATTACAACTTACTAAATCTTCAGTTTCTTCTACCACTTGAGTTGCTTCAAACATGTGTGAGAGGGGATCTGCTACAACATTCTGAGTACCCTTGATGTGTTGGACATATAATTTGAAAGAGGAGATTCTCATCACCCAATGTCCTATTTCGCCCAACTGCCATGGGTGTGCTAACATCTAGGACAGAGCCTGAATATCTGTTTCTAACAAAAATTCAGAATTTTCAAGACATTCATAGAATTTATCAACCCCAAAGATAACTGCTACACACTCTAATTCATAGGTGGTAGATGATTTTCTTTCCTGAGGGGTCAAAGTACGTGAAGCATAAGCCACCAGCTGATGTACGCCATCTATTTCCTGTAAAAGGAATGCCCCTACAGCCAAACTAGAGGTGTTGGTTTGGAAAATTAACTGCTTGGAAATGTCAGCCATATGCAACACAGGAGGATTTGTAATGTAATTTTTTTAGGTGTCAAATGCTTTCTGTTGGTCTGCAACCCACTCAAATTTGGAATTTTTCTTTCTTAATTGGTTATAGGGTGCAGCCTTTTCTGTCAAATGTGGAATGAACAACAAAAACTGAATTATACAAATAAAACGGGCTATGGCTTTTGCATTTCTAGGTTGGGGAAAATTCCTAACTGGTTTGGTTCTTTCTGGGTTTATGTAAATGCCCTGACTAGAAATGTTATGACCGAGAAAGGAAATTTCAGGAACCACAAACTTTCAAACGTGAAAAGACTAATGACTGGAAAGTTCCTCAAAATCTTCAGAATAGAGCACCAAATCATCAAGATAAATGTATACCAATTTGAATTTTACATCACAGAAAAGCTGATCTAACAGCCTGATGAGTACTTGAGCACCTGTTGCCAAACTGAAAGAACACGTGTGAACTTATACCAGTTACATGGCACACAAAAACCAGTCACATGGCCATGAAGCGTAAGGCATGAGCGAAGCTGAGAGATTCCCAATAAATGATTGTCATGTATAGCTTATTTGCACTGAAAAATAATGTATGTGTGTTTTGCCATTTAACATATTTATGTACTCTTTGTAATATTATTGTAATATTGTCTCATGAAAACATGTTTAATTGCAAAAGGATTGAACTGAACACTAGGCACCGTACCTAAATTGACCATGTTACCAATACAATTTAGAAATACGATAGTGGGGAGGGCTACGAACTTGAGGGAAATTGAGGGGTAAAAGTTTATAATGAAAATGTACATATTTTGTATTTTTTTTTACCCCACAATTTCCCTGATCTTCATAGCCCTCTCCACTATCGTATTTGTAGCTTGTATTGGTAATATTGTCTATTTAGTTGTATAGTTCAGTTTGTTTTGCAATTTAATGTATTTTATAAATAAATATTATATTATTTACATATTTGTCACCTATTTTACCCCACAATTTCCCTTATCTTCATAGCCATCCCCACTATCGTTTTTGGGGTTTCAATTGGTGAAATGTTGATGCCCCTAGTAAATTCGTGTTCTGTGTAATTAGTAGAGTGGAATTATACCATTTTCTGAGATTTTATGAAAAGTTCCCATTTCTTAAAATTGCCCAGTTCTCAGCATATTTATTTTATGTACATATCCGTATCGTTTATATACTTTTTCAGTGTATTTTAATACTTTGGAATGTTATTGTTTACATTTGGGAAACTATGCATTTGAATATTAATTTGTATGTTATTTCGGTTGTGTTTGCACTAACTACCAAATATTTTCAATGATTTATTAAAGAAACAACTGAATGACAACTGTAGTAGTTTCCTTTCTAGGTAGTCGCTTACCCTTTACATACCCTAAGATCTACATGTCATTACTGTTTTACTGTGCAAATATTTTAATTTCTCTACATACTGAGTTTGCAAATAATTTTAATTTGAATGAGTGGAGAGTTGTTGAGTATAGCTTTTGGTGGCGAAAATAATTCTTCTCCAGCCAATGTATCAAAGTTAATTCTGTGTACTAAACACCATGTACTGACACCACACACCAGTCACTACTTTAATTGCAGCAGTGGAGATGTCATCAGGTTGTCTACAGTTGGTAAGTCAGTGTATATATTGCAGAGTGTGAACCAGCTGTCGAGTGAGGGTTACTGCCAAAACCAATCAAAAGTAGTAGTAACATTCCCCCTCGCCATACTCGCATTTGTTTACACAACTGTGTACAAAACTTCCAAACTGTAATATTTCACTCCTGAGAGTCATTGTTACATTTCAGTGATATTCATTATAATCATTATAATTTTTTTACAAATAAATAAAGGATTTTTTAAAATTTCAATTCCTCTTATTTACTCCCTGAATTACTCAGTATTTTAACTTTGTGCATACACCTGTAGTATTAACATAAATAAGGTGTTTTTAAATTAATTATTTTGCCACATTCTGCAAAGTAGATAAGTCTCTTATAGTGATATGCACACATTTCTTTTGATCTGTTAGCCTATTTCCACAGTTTTGTTTGTGGTGATCACAGTATTGGAGAAAGTACTTGCAAATTGCATTACAATAACAAGTGCCATGAATTTCAACAGAAAGTGCCTTAAATTCATCACCAAAGTTAGTTATTTTCAGTTCAGGTGATTTTGAATTCGGCAACATATTTTCCAGTCTTCTTGCCATGAAGCATATGAAAATCTGTGGTAAAATTCAGGGTGGTTATTAGAAGTGACTTGTTCATGATGATCTAATGTTATAAAAATTTGGAAATAAGCTTAGTTTTTGAAAGTGAATTACAAAATTAAATGTGCTTAATGCATGCAAAACTTGAGAGGTGAAGTAAATAAGCTGAATGGCTTGAGTACATGTGTTAGTATGTACTATCAAATATTTTGACCAATTGCATTTTCATCCTAGTGTCAGCTGTACTGCATAAATTTCATTAGTAAATTGTGGGAAATGATTGATTAAAATGTTTAAATAAAGATTGTCATCTAGTTATGTTCTGAAATACTCTCTTTAATACAGCAGACCTTATTTATAATTTGTGTAGTATTTAAATTATTTATCTCATCTATAATCTCTCAAATGTCACTTAAGTGGCATGATATCAGACGTGATGGAACATTTTCATATTTGGTATAGGCTTACCATTGTGTTGTTCAAAGCTGTAAGCATTTTGCAGTCAATGTTGCTGCTTCCTCCTTGGATTATCTACACTAGGCAAGAAAATGGATGTCTAAAGTAGGAAGTCGTGTTCCAATGCATGTATGTACCATGTGTGGTGGTCAAAGTAATGATCAAACTTTAGTTCTATGCAATTTTATTGGGGTACTCTCCATAGGCACTGACATAGTATTCTAAGAGGTAACGTGACCTGAATTAGTCAAGTAAAATAATAACGCATTTGATATTTTACAATTGAACAATACTTACTAAAATCATAGATTACGAAATCGCAACTACTTCTGAACAAGTGACTTAATAGCATCCGAACTGAACACTACTACATGTTAAAATACTATCGTACTAAATGGTAACTTTGAACACAGTCTCACTATGTGTTGTATGTTTGGGTGAGGTGAGAAGTTTTACCATAATTTATAAAAACCTGCTAAATGATAAAGTGATCAATTAGTGTCTATGAAACCAGCTTTTGGAAATGAGCGGGAGGAGGAGGCGATACTCTTGCCCTTTCTGTACTTGACTGTGTCTTTAGTACGGTTACAAATTTGACAGTATGTCCATTTCGATTAAAATTTCCTCCAATCCCGAGTTGCTCTGTACTACAAAGATACTTTGTTTTGTTGATGAACAGGCACTAGATATTATCAAGCTACAGAATAGTCCTTTGTGTATGATTTTTGGTTACAGCCCCCAAAATTTCATAACTGGTTCAATCAGATTATGAAGAAGTGACTGAGGTTTCAAATGTTTGTTACTTGTGGTTGAAGCATGGCTGCCAGTGGGTTAGCCATAACTGCCTTTGTTTCACTTAAGGCAGTGTATTTGGGGCATAACTGCACGACAAAACTGATTTATATGTGTAAAGGTGGACTCCCAACCATCCATCGCACCCGTCAGGCGGTCACACGATCTTCGACCAATAGCAGGGCAACTTTTTTTTTATCTGTTAAATTTTTGATGGACCGACGGGTGGGTCACCACCTTCTGACGAGATTCTGTAGACACAAATACACACTTTGAAAAAAAAACTGTAACACACTGGATATGTGTTTAATTATCTTGGTGGTAAAGTCAGGAAATTAAAACTTAAACAATAATTGAGTATACATCTTTATCACATAAAAATTTATTTCTCCAAAATGTTTCTCTCTTGAAAATGTATTTCCAACAAAAATATACCTTCTACGAAAGAAGAAAGCAGAATAAAAACCATATCTGTTAGGAATTGAAATTTGTGAACTATTTATTTTGTTGCTAATTTAATGATAAAAAATTTAAAAAAGCAGTAAGTTAATATTTAGGCAACTTATATTGTTGCTAGGTTAATCTTGAATATCTAAAAGATATTGCTGCTTATAGAGCTAATAAAAGCCACAGTGTTAAATCACTAACTGTAGTAGAGCTATTTTAAATTAATATTTCGTTAATAAAAAACAGATAAGTTGTGGAAATTTTTCTGTCCAAAAATTTTTTTTGGTTATGTTCATTCCTGATTTTTTTGCAGAAAAATAAGCTTGGTGACAGCTCCGTTCTCAAGGATTTATTGAATAAATGCAGTCGGTTATGTATCTGACAAATGAAATACCTTTAGCATTCTATTCTTTTACTTATAATAGATTAACATTTGTCCTTTGTAACTTGAAACATCTAAGTCTGTGCCCAGTAACATGATTATGTTACAACCGATTGTGCGTATTTAAGTGACAATATTTATGCCTTAAGTGCCTTTTTAAATACGGCATAGTAATATGAATAAGAAACTATTATATTACATTCTGCAAAACAACACATTTTAATACTACGAGACGACAACTGCACTTAAATTGCGCATGCTGAGCCATGTAAATTTGAATTTCCCGGGTATTCGTCAGTACAAATCGCTAAGAGAGCTGTTGTAGTATGTGTCGCATGTGGACAATGTTAAAAAACCTCAGTTTCCCATACTGTCCTTCTACCATATTTGGGTTAATGTTGGTTACATGCGCAGAAGACGAATAAGTGGTTTCTTCAGTTCTGCCTGTTTTGCCCTGCATGATATTGTAGACATTTTGAGCAGAGAGACTGCTGTAATGGTTTACTTTGCATACTTTCACTCAATCATGACATTAGATGTCATTTTATGGGGAAACTCAACTGACAATGATAAAGTGTTTTGGGGAAAAAAAAAAAAAAAAAAAAAACCATCTGATTTGTGTAGGCCTTTGTTCAAAAGTGCTAGAATCCTACCACTAGCATGTGACTATATTTTTGCTTCAGTTATGTTCATTTCCAAAAACCACAGTTTATTCCAGAAAAATTATACTCTCCATAAACACAACACAAGAAATAAAGAACTAATTCATTTACCTGTAGTCAACTTAAGAATGTCCCAAAAGGGGTCTTCTTACTCTTCAAGTCAGCTGTTCAACAACCTACCCCAGTACTTGCAGAAATTTTGCTTTACAAATACGAAACTCTTCAAAAAAGAACTAAAAGAGTTCTTAATAAGCAAAACTTTATTCATTCTGTAGACGAATATATATCATAAACACAAAACATATTGACCACTACGTTATTTTAATCAAGACTAGAAACCCCCATGGATATTCAGTGTGAGGTATTGTGTAAAGCCAATGGAATGTGTGCCTCTGTTTTGGTCTTTATTTCTATAGATTGGAGTGGACCGGGACCCAGCACAGATGTGCAGACAAAATTTAAGAATGAAGATTAAATATTGAAAATTTAAGACTGTTTGTATTCTATTTTATATTTGTTTTAGAATTCGATAATATTATAATACTTTGATGTTTTGATATTGTTCGGTAAATAATTTTTTTTTTCATGTTCTGTACATAATGTGTTTATGTTCAGACTTGTCCGATGTCTTTGTACAAACTTGTACTCGAAAAAAGACCAAATTGATGCAATAAATAAAAAAAGTCTATGATCGGAATTCGCAGCAAGAGCACGAACAATGTGCACTTCTCGAGTTCGAGTCCTAGATAGTTTTCGATTCACAACTGTTTCGTTCCCTGCACTGATGCGACCAACTGCATATCCTCTAGTTGTTTCTTCATGTCATGCATTTAATGCTGAGCTGGGGATCGGAACAACTTCCATGCTCTATTTTTGTGTGTAATTTGAGCGTTTTGTTACATATACGGCGATGGTAAACCCATGATCCTGTTGTACAATTTGACAGGATAACTTGTTTACAATTCTCTTATATGTAAATGGGGCATAATAAAATTAATTGAATATTAAATATTTAACAACCACCACGAGTACATATTAATTTCAAAGTCATACACACAGCAGATTAACATGTCACAGATTGGCATTCCAACCTGTTTTATTTTCGCCTTGTTACGTTTGCTTGGGTTCTGTTTACTTTATTTCAATGGAGAAAAGGAAACACTAGTCGTGTCCGAAATGGAAAATTTGGGGAATTAGGTTTTAGGAATTTTGGGTGGATGGTTTCGAACGGCTTGTAATAGCGCTACATGTGACAAAGTTGGAAACTACAGGCTTGTGGAATTTCAACGTTATTTTGTTTGTCACACTGTCAATAAAACTTAATCACAAACATTTTTCATGTATTGTAAATAACTGATCATATTTCTTTCTAGCCAATATCAATCTTCTCATTATTTCTTCGCTCCCTGCAATTAACATTCCATTTCAAATAACTGATCACTTTTTTTTCTCAGCAATTTTAATACAACATACAAACTTTTATTTTAAAATGACTTCATGTAGATACCTGATTCTCCATTTTTCACGTGCATGTATTGTGCAGAATTTCACGAACAGTAAATACAGACGTTTCCGCCACAACATGGGAAATACGGATCTATTTGGGGATTTAATGTCTCTCTCTCTCTGGCAGAAGTTAACCATACACTCGCAGAATTCACGATATAGGTAAAGAAAGAAATATTATTTACATACTACATAAGTGTTGAAAGTGCTACTTTTTTTAGACCACGTGTATTTCAATAACTATAGTAATAGTTTACAAATGCATTATTTACAAAACACGCAAACTTACTGTTAGTTAAATTTGCAACCTCTTAAAAACTTGTTTTCCTATGGAAATCCTTTCAAGTTTACTTTACCCAAACACGTTTGTTCGTCATTAGCATTATATAATTTAGTTGCAGAGTCATTTAGTACAATAAACACAGCGCACATTT
This sequence comes from Dryococelus australis, assembly GCA_029891345.1. Classification (NCBI taxonomy): domain Eukaryota; kingdom Metazoa; phylum Arthropoda; class Insecta; order Phasmatodea; family Phasmatidae; genus Dryococelus; species Dryococelus australis. The sequence goes on from CM056995.1 coordinate 156,902,477, forward strand.
CCTAAAACCAACAAACTTGCCCCTGGTCACCGCCGATGCTAACCTTCAAATACACACGTTTCTGGCATTTTCCCGCCACTATGACATCAGCACATGAAGCATTTGTGCTTTTTCTTCATGCAGGTTATGAGTGAAATTGGCCGGAAGTAGAATGACTTAGTAGGTGCGACGATGCGCCTGTGCAAAGCGATTGGAACTACTTCGCTGCACATATTTCACATTGTGCAGGTAATGGAACACTGCCGAAAACACTTTCACATGTGAAGTTTTACTAGCTTGTGTTAGTTGTGCAATCAAATAATTTCCTCATAAAAATATTGATCGTGTGTGTGTGTACTGCGGACCATTATTGGGTTATGTGCGACAATAAACACATGTTTTAAATATAGTGATCATATATCAGGATTTGTGGAAAATTATTTTTTGAATAAATTATTAAATAAAGTATAACAAGCGTGCTACCGTTGTCGTGTAATGTATTGCAGGTTCTGTATCAGTAATGAGTGCAACAAAATAGCGACCAGCAGCCTAGCTGAATTTCTGGATGGCAAAGTTCACATGTTCCTAAGCCACGAATAAAAAATTATTTGCTGGCATTTATATTTAAATTCCTAACACTAATAATGACTCTAGAGGTTTGTTTTCAATATGACTTTATCTCCTTTATACATATTTAATGTCAATACAGTAAATGGTTTCTGGTAAATAAATTAAAATCCCGTTTTAGTTATTTACTCTCTTTACATTACATTAGTTACCTGTTATCATACCGTTTTATACTTATCTATCTCTTATTGTAGGATACAATTTTGTTTCTTGAATCTACAATGTTAAGGGTTAAGTTACCCTTGGTACATAACTAAAACACAGAAATTTAAATTTTTACTGAATTGTTTGCATTGGACAATCAAGTATGTTAGAAATTTTTCAGAAGAAAACCAAGGGGCGAGGGACAGGAGACATTTATGGATAATTTTATATCCTATATCTACAAAAGTTGTGTTACATCTTTCTCCAAAAGTGAAATTTAGTACCAAGGGCATAGTCAGTCAGTAGCCACAATTTTAATTCAGCCCAACATGATAAAAGAATTCAAATTGGGAGAGAAAACAACACTAGGATATTATTTCTATAAATATACTTTTAGGGATAATACAGGAACCACCTTATGGTTAGTTAAAATGCATGAAAACTTATTTGCCAGCATTTTAGGTTACTTTGGGTAGTTTAATTAGATTAGGATACATTGTTGAACTATAATGGGTGAAAGACGCATGCACCGCAATGATATTGACATCAAACACACTTGTACTAACCACTGCCAAAGTGGTTCACAGACACACTTGTGACAAAATTTCTTTGGTGTTACCTACCAACTTGTGCAGTTATTATTTTAAGTGTGAAATTCTCCTCTGAATACATTAAAAACTATTCAGTTTCAATATCTCAGAACTACGCTGCAGAAACTTGACAAACAAATACTTCTTTAAGAAAAAGCATTATCGCTGAAGAAATTAGGTTCCTCTCCTCCCTTTCCAAAAAAAAAGGGGGGGGGGGCTGGGTGGGCATGTTGGTAGGACGCTTGCCTTCGACAAATGTGATCCATGTTGGTTTCCCTATGAGGTTAATCACAGATTTTCACATATAGTAATTGTGCTTATTGATGCTGCTAGCTGTCATGTTTTCTCGAGGTTTTTCCCACCCTTGCATTTCAATGCTGCTCCATATTTGCCATATTTCACCTTCATTGGCTCTCAGTACCTTGGTTGTTACAAACCACCAAACCTCTCTCAAATTTCCCGTCTTAAGATGATGGATGCCATGGTGGTGTAGCGGCTAGAGTATTCTATGTTTCAGAAGCACACTTTTTTTTGCATCACATATACATCCAATACACTTTGGAAAGGACTTGTCAATTATTATTTTTTTAAATTTTTGATATGCAATATGGATATTTGCAAACAATGACATTAACATAAAAATATACAACAGATAAATAATATAATGTACACACTTATTAATTCTAGCAGCTCTACACACATGTTGAGACTACATTTGATTGCAGTACAAGTTGCTACAATTCATGTACAGATAGATATTATAGTATAAATATGTAAAGTATAAATTAGATTGAAACACAAGGGATTACATGAAGTCTCCTTATATCAGTCTTGTTCTGCATTATAGAAATTTATCTTTGTGTAAGTATTCTTCTACAGAATAGAAGGCCTTATTTAAAAAGTGTAATTTAACAGCTCTCTTTAATTTCTGTAAACTATTAATTGACTTCAAATGACTGGGAAGGTTATTTATTAGTTTTACCCTAGCATAGTATGGGTTTGATATAAATTTTGAGGTTCTGTAGGAGAATAGGTGAAGATGATTAGCTTGTTTGGTGTAATAATGGCAGATATAACTATTTTTAACTTTTTTAATGTTTTCAGTGTAAAAAATGAATACTACAGTACGTATACATGCATGGAAGAGTGAAAATTTTATTATGTATAAATAGCGGCCTACAATGGCTTCTTTTGCCTTATTACTTACTAATATCACTATTTTCTTCTGTAATCTAAAAGTCTTTTTTCATTTTGTCGATTTACCCCAAAATATGATTCCATAATTTATTATGGACTGAATATTTAAGAAATAGTCTGCAAGTATTGTATTATTATTACAAATATTTCTTAAGGTATGTACCGGAAAACACATTGAACTCAATTTTTTACAGATACTATCAACATGCTCATTCTATGTTAAATTACTGTCTGTAACCCATCTTCTTCTAATGTTGTGCATCTTTCATCCTGCATTGTATGTTTTCTATTTCTTTGCATGAAATTCATGAGCACATATTTGTTTTTTTAAATTTGATATTAATTTATTATACTGGAACCAACTGGACATCTCATTCACTGTTTCTTATATATTTTCTTCAAGAACAGAGTTATTTAAACTAGTTACCAAAATGTTTGTGTCATCTGCAAACATTATAGCTGAGCCATTAGTTATTTTTCTGGAAAATCATTAATAAATATTAATAATAAAATTGATCCGAGTATTGATCACTGTGGCTCTCCTATTCGAGTAGTTCTGGTATTGGACATAACATTTATAATGCGTTTTTTGTCATATATTATGGAGGTGATCTGTTTTCTGTCTTCAAGACATGATTTAAACATATTATTGGTTATATCTCTTACTCCACACTGTTCAACTTTTTGCAATTAAATATTATGGTAGACACAATAAAAAAGCTTTTGAAAGATATGCGAATATACCTGTTGAGAATTGTCTTTTGTCAAAAGAAGTAATACTTTTTCAGTAAAACTGTAAATAGCTTGTTCTGTGGATCTGCCCTCTACAAAGCCATACTGATGCAATGAAATTACCTTGTTTTTTTACTAAGAATTGTGTCAGTTTATTTGCTATCAATTTCTCTAGGGCAAGATATACATCGAAAATATAAGTCAAATACAGTTTTATTAAATGATAACACCTTTTTAGCAAAGTCATAGGTACCTCATCTATTCCACAGGAACTTTTACTTTTGAAATCTTTAATTAAATTTATGATTTATTCAGAGATAGGTGTGAAAAACAGCGTGTTAGCATTCCAAGAGTTAGGTCTTTGGGGTATGTGTGCAGGACTAGTATTTGTAGCTCTATGTTAATTTTGCAATTTTAATGGAATGCTTGTGAAATAGTCATTAAAACTATTAGATATTTCCTTGCTAATGTTACGTGCTGCAGCTGGTGCAGACTCAAATGCCCTGTGCCGTAAACTGAGACCCACTTCGCCCTCTCCTTTTCCTGGAACAATGCGCTCGCGGCCTCCTGATCCCCTTCTGGGAATCCCGTGAATGCCGACAGCGGCAGGACTTGCTGGCGTCGCAGACCTCCTCTCACCTGCTAGAGTTTCCGATACGTTTAGCGACAACGCAAGAATGTTCTGGTGAGCCTAGCTGGCGCCTCAGCCCTCCGCGACGCATTATGCGAGTTGGGGAATATTCTAGGTGGCGGCCTAAGACCTATCAATATATACTGCCGCAACCCAGCGGCCGGCAGTCTTTGATGGTGGCCACCTGGCTCAGTGGGCATGAGCAAAGAGAAGTGTGGACGACGACTGGAGATTGCGGGACGACGGCGAGTGAGGTGTTCGTGGCCTGAATGGACAAGAGGGTGTGAAACCGATGAGTGAAGCCTACTGTGCATGAGGGCACTTGGAGGACTCGTGAACATTGCGACTGGCGGGACATGGACTGAACTGAGCTGGGACTGAATGGAAGTGTAATACTGATTTTATTGTAAATATTCGAACTGTCAAATATGGATGCATAAATTATAAAATAATTGAATAGATTGATACACTGTCTATTGGGACTGATCTTTAATAGTTTAATTACATTTATTTCCTTGTTGTAATTATAAATTTTATTAATTGGTGTCAATTGTGAACAGAACTAAACTTTGTTTAGCCCACTTAATTTCTAGAGACTGAAATTGTAACTCTATGTTCGATTTTAATACCATCAACTTTCAAGGAAAGGTTAACATGTCCTTGTCTAGTTTTTAATTCATTATTAATAATGTTCCACATTGCTTTTGTTTTATTTATGGAGGAGGCTATTTTTTCCCCATTGTATTTCTGCTTTGCTACTCCGAGTAACTTGTTATATAATTTTTCATATTCCTTAGAGTATAATTTTATTTTTTACTCTGGGTTCTTAGTATTTTACGCATTGTTTTTCTTACCTCTGCCCTGAGACTGTTAGACCGTTATTAATCAATTTTGTTTTTGAGCTGCTGCTACATTTTACATAATTGAGTGGAAAGGGCTTGATTAAAATGAAAAATATGTATTAATAAAATTGTTCCAGGCAATGTTCGATTCAGTTAACGTATAATCATCATGCCATTTTTCATTTACAAGTGGGTTTTTAAAAAATTTAACATCTAAATATCCATGATTCATCATATCAATATTAAAATAAGCTTATGTCCAATCAGTTGTCCTCAAAATTAGAATTTTAAAAATCTTCAAGAAGGGTGAAATAGAGTTGAACTAAAATCACAGGATGTCTTTCTATTTTGCAGATGGTGTAGTTATAGGAAAAGATAGGCTTTATCTAAGTTTTCTTTATTTTGACTACCTTTGGAAAACGATAAAATGTATGAACATGTAATTTACTGAAATGATCACAGCCTACCGTTAAATACATAACCATCCAAACACACAATTAAACTTAACTTATTTATCTTAACATCTGGTCAACAGCAGGTTCATTAGAGAATGGTAAACAAAGAACACAATGAAGGGAATGCAAGGAAGGAATTGGTCAAATTATCTTTGAGTCACCCCAGAAATTGCATGGAGTGAGTGAGAAACCATTGAAATTGCAAATTATGAAAGCTACATTCAGTAGCTATTAAAAACATAAGAACTGATTTGGTTGGAGGCCTATATTTTTTTGTATTGATAAACAGCTGATTTCTTGTTGTCACTGCAACTCTGCTGACTTGTGGAGAAAAAGAATTGTAAGGGTGGAGTTTTTATAAGGTGTAGCCTTGTATTGGTTTACGAGATGATTTCCCATTACTAACAAATTAATTCCGTAAACTCGTACACTGAAATAGCAAATCAGCAATAAGAAAAATACATATCTGTAGTTTTACAAAAGTGCCTGTACCGCTAACGAGTCCGCAACTTGAAGGTTAGACGTTAAATTCATGGCACGTTAGTAATCTCAACCACATTTGCAATAATTAAACACACTGCAATTGTTACCTTACAAACTTACACAGATAACATATCCCTATACACACAATATTTGTGCGATATCTTTCACGAATGTATCCACGGTATATACGAAATACACTAAACACTAGACTCGCATGGCCCGGCTCGTACGCATTTTCATACATTATTATCAGTTTTTGTTGATCACCGAATAAATAAAAAATAGATTATAGTTTTAAGGCATGTTGACATGCGAGATTCACATTTCACAAACGCAAGAATAACACAAATTTAGAGAAAATTCAGAACAACTAATGTGTTCATATAGCACTTGCAAGGCTGTTGAATTTCAATGTAAAAAAAAAAGACTCTACTGCATGGCTGCTTCACTTGTAACACACTCGCAGACTTCAATAACGTATTACATTCGATTTTAGTAAAGTTAAAGATTTATCATAACTTTTAAAAGCTCCTATAGTCGTCAGAAAATTATTTCCTGGAATATTTTCAAGGCAAATATATAGGGAACAGGAAGCAAATCACCATATAGAACACATCCATTTCTATCTATCTATAATCTAATAGTGGTGGGCGATATTTTTCTACCTGTGATTCGGGATCAGTGACTCAGAAGTCACCGTAAGTCCGATGACGTAATTTACAAAGTATCAGCGACAGCGTGTCACCAGAGTCTGGGCCCAGTTTCCAGTCCACGTCGACGATAGTAAGTGCTAATACATACTATCACCATCACTGGCACCGGCGTCGCAGCGAGTAATGGTAGATGCGCAGACGCGTGAATCTCCACGCTGCTCTTTTTCTTTGTGAAACTGTCCATGGGACTACGGCGCACACGCTCTGCCAGCTTTTGTCCCTTGCCCCTTTTAATAAAAAAAAACCTCTCCAACCTTACTATCGACAAAACTGTCGTCACTGGCACTGACTTGTCACCATCTAGCCTTGTTCCAGGCACTGAGTGCATACTGATATATCTGCAGCATAGGTATGTCCGACTGGTATAAATGCAATTGTTACGTTTATTTCGTAGCATGGAGGAAAATAACAGACGAAAAATATAAATACTTAATATTAGGTTTCAAAGTAAAGTACCATTTAAGATATAACATATCTCGGTATATCATATAATAACTATGTTAAAATGTGTCACATATTGGAAATCACATCTTTTAATGGAAATAACTATGCGATAATATGTCAAATTTATATTTAAATTTCTAAATCATTATGCTTATGAATATCAGAAAACAGTACCATTTGTCTAAAGCAACATTTGTACATAATCCAATAGTACTGTGTATATTGGTCGCAGCCATAATTCTATGAAAAAACAATAATATTATATTTTAATTTGTAGAAAATAAATTCTCTTCATATCTGCCTTTATGAATCTCTGAACTTGTTACACTGCGTACTTCACACGCAAAAACCTTTTAACAAATTTTTTTTTTTTACAAAATAATCAGGCTGGTTTGCAGGCGCGAGGCAATTGATCTTATAAATAAAAACATATATTAATAAGAAAACAAAACAAAGTATTTTTTAGTTGTGAGATTGAAAGCTACTGGTTTGCTAATTTTTTCTAATTTGGCTTGTTACCTAATATTGATGCACTCGAGGAGTCACCTGTCACCGCCACACTTACAGGCGGGCCTGTCACCGCTTCGCGTGGTCAAGTTGACGACATGGCACTGGTCGGAGCAGGTAACGTCTCGTTGACCATGAGCACGGCACGTGCATCACTGTGAGTCACCGTCACCGATAAATGTCACAGATACTGCATCGACACTGTCACGAGTTCGGCTGTTACAGCAAAGTCACTGATTTTCTCATCAGTATAATCTAAAGTGTGCGAAAGAACGTGGCCTTGGATTTAACTGTACAGCCATACAACAATCAAAATCGAATACAAGAAACGTCTAAAACTAGGAGAAATGTGATTAAACATGGGAGAATAATCTTAAAATCCTAAATTCGAAGGCCCGTGAAACTTGCAGGAACGTCAAACTGCACACACATATAATGACGTCGAGACCCCGACACCGAGGTTCAAAGATACAAACCATACGCGACGGCAGTTACTATACTACTGAAACTTCCATTTAAACTTAAATAATTCATAATTTTACGTATTTAACGGCGAGATTTATAGCTAGTTATCTGAGACAAACACACTCACACTTCATGTATATTATCGTTTAGGTTGAAACGGGTTGTATGTTAATTTATGTTTATCTGAATACTCGTAAAAAAAAACACGAGAAAGATAGGTCGATACAATGTTTTTGGCTACTGTTGATCACGTGACCTATTTTGCCAGAAAACAACCGTCTAACTCCACGCTATAAACTGGCTTCACTTAACACTGCACGGCATAGGACATAGCCAACTCCTGCATAGAGCTGATTGGCTACTTCGTCTTGACTTGTACTTAATATATAAAATATAACGATGTTTTAAGTCACGGCAAGAATGCACATGACCCGCTCACAGCAGTCACAAACTAATACCCTTGAATACATTGGATCATATCAACAGCACTCATCAAACGTATTCTGTTAAGTCAATCGTAACACCAACCTAAGTCAATCGCAAACCCACTTAAGTGATCAAGGGCACATTGCACCGAAATCACACACAGCCCGGAATAAAATTAAAAAGAATGTAGGTGTATGTGTATACAAATATTTTTGTTTGTGCTTGAAATTTAAAAAGTTTCTTTTGTAAGAAAAGATATTCCACAGGCAATGCCCAGTTGCACTATCGTGGTTCTAATTCAATCCCAGATCGAATTTAAGATTTTCATAGAAAATTGTAGCACCTTCTTCTAACAGCTTTGGTTGTACCATTCGAGTTCAAGCTTCCAACCAAAGATGTTAAAAGAAGGTGCAACAGTTTTCTGTGAACATCTTACATCTGATATAGGATCGATTTCGGACCACGATAGTGAAACTGGGCATTCTAGTTACAGTCAATTAATTTGAATTTCCTTTTGCATTATTAATGTTGTATATCATTATCTAATTTAATATGTACAGCGATAATGATGATATCTGATTCCAATAACTTGTAACATTTGTTTTCAATTGTTTGTTACGTCTTGAATTCCTATTGCCTGGCATAAAACGCAAAACGCAAAGACTTACTTACGTACGTACAAGGGTGTATGGAAAACACAACACATGACGTCACATTCATACTGATACACAACAAAACCCTCAATAGAAATATGTAACAAGCACTGTAGAATCAAAACAAACATATCACATACACTATATCGCACTGGCGATAGATACACATTCTGCACTCTCCGACACATTTACCCTTAAAACAAAATATAAACAAACACTGCACGGTGCACACTCGAGCACAAAAATGGGATGATGTCTTCGGCGACAAACCGCCCACACGTGATACAGAGGTGACTGCTGTAGAGGTCAGAGTACAGGGTGGTGAACTGACTTAGGCCCAGGGGATATGGTCCACGTTATATGCATGCACATGAATGACTGGTGGGTGATTACTTAAAATATTCAACCCAATATTGCGTGCCCCAACTTATTGTAGTGTGGTATTGAATATTCTATTTGGCATTGTGCTTGATAACAACAAATAACCCATCACAAAACTACATAAATAAAAAACACTAAAAAATATCCAAAAAATTAGCACAATATAAGAACACTAGATCGCACTGGCGATAAAAAGAATGAAAAAGGCAATTTTAAAACACACTTCACTGATACGCACATAGTAGGTCACACATCACTATTGCACATGTGAATGCTATAAAAATTACCACTGTACGAGAGACTAAAATTAATTTTAAACAAGTAAACATAAAATAAATAAATTAAGGGTCATGGAAATAAAGATGAAAAATAAATATAGATATTCAACACGCACTGAATTGATGCATGTTCATTCACGTAGAATGCTGGCTTGACTTTGCTGCACACAGCTGCCCTCATGTGGCTTGGAGGCAAACCGTTGGTAATTAGCTGTCGGAGTGGGGCACAGTATTCCTGTTGATGCCGTGAAAGTGGGTGGGCTGCCCTTCCGTATTGGGCGCGTCAGTGCACCCACAAGTCGTGCATGGTATTGTGACAGCTGCATTGGGCGCGCCAGTGCACGCACAAGTCCTGCATGCACATAGCATGCCAGGTGATGAGAGCCCCTCTGTGCCCGATATCACTGACAGGCTGAATTTCTTTGCTTATTACCTCTCTGCGATCGGGCCACTAACGCTTCTCTTGTCCAACATAAAAAACAAATCATTAATTTTTTGCAGCTATTTTATAACATTAAATTGATAGCATATAATTTTAGAGAGTATTGTTCAAATTTTTTTTTTAGCATTAATAATTGCCAACCTGATGTACTGTAATTAAATTGGTTTGTATTTTTCTGTATTTTTTTTTTTTTTTTTGCTTTGCAGGGCAGTACTTTTATCCGAGATTCCCAGCAATCGAAAAAGCTATGTTTCAAAACTAATTTTGTTTGTTTTGACAGTTTACTGTAGTATTTAAATAAAAGGGACTAGTATTTAGCCAAAGTATGTATTAGTATAGTAAATAATTGAAAGTTCGTAATCACATAAACAGCTCAAACCTAGATACCAGTCAAGACGATCAAAATTGGTTTAGAAACTTACCTTCCTGGATTGCTGAGAAAGATGAAGTATTTCACAAGTTGGTTTGGCTTCGAATTTTCACAGCGAGGAACCCAACATCAACAAATTTCTTTTTAAGTTTCCCCATTTCAAAATTGGATGATTGGAATTCAATTCAATTCATATATGAAGCGTGTAAACAACTTGGTCAAGAACGACAGTTTTATGAAATAACTACAACATAGAAAAAAAAAAAATTATTAAATTGTTTGCTTAATGCTTAAATTCTGTACGATTAAAGTTGATATGATCTTAAACATAATAAAGGATAACTCTGCTTGATCGCCAATCCGATGAATAAATTATTTTACGATTGAATGACTTTTCGATGTTGGTACAAACAGAATTGTTAGTGCTCGATAAGAGCAGCAAAAGCCCTATGTAGTGACTGGCCCCCTGGTCCAGTCACTTTCATACATGCATGAATGTGCTGACCCTATCTTCTTCACTTTAACTTACACAATGTAGTTCGTTTGAATTTTACTGCAATACTTTTCAGCTTTATTGTGGCATAAGAGCCATACTTTACCGCTTAGGGCCAGCTGTACCAATATCGCCCCCGATCTGAGATCGAATGATCCTAGTTCCGAGCTAGAAACCAAGTTGATCTTTGTTACAATGTATAAGTGTTGCACCAACGAAATATCATGATTCTGGATTTCCGATTCGTAGATCTTTGTTCCAAATTGAGAGATCGATATTAAATATGAGGCAAATTTTGCTATTGGATCGTAATATATGAGGCCATTTTTCATAACAGATAGAACTGGAAGTGCGATATTTCATTTGTTTTAAGTGAATGATTGTTTTACGAATTTTATTGAGTAATAATCAGGTACATATAATGTTGGTTTAATTTCCCAAGTAAACAATCGAACGTAGTTATATCTGTAGGTGTATTTTCAAACTACATTTGTCGATGCTGGCTGCTGATCTCGGTTCGAAATGAACTTAATCTCCATCTCCAGTCCAGCTCTGAACCCGAATGGTGCAACAGTTATCTGTGTCGATCTTAGATATGATCCAGGTCGAGTTTCGAACAACGATGGTGCAACTGGGCCTTAATGCGGTTCCCCGGCTACACGACCTAGCCATTTTGATGTGATGTGACCTCGGGCTGTTCTTGCTTTCAAGCAATGGAACCGCTGTTCATGCTATGAATTAAGCTACGAGTGGTGTGTCGCCGCCCGACCACCACCTGTCTACCTTTTCGGTCAGAACTTTTAAAATTTTTGGCATGTGAAAATGTTATAACTTGCTTGCTGCATGAATGCCGACGAAGGAGAATGCACCTCAATTTCCCCCCAAGATGTTTTGAAAACATTTAACAGCTTCACTGAATATGTTTCCCAATTTAATCATGGAATTAACTAATGGAGAACAAAAATAATTTTATTTCTTAAAAAAAAATATATGTGTTGCCTGTTGTCGGCATAAAGGTATTTGCTGTCAAAGTGTTGCTTCATAGAAACAACAACTTTGGTATAACAAATTAATAATATACTTTGGTTATAAAGCAATAAAATAATAATACAGAGTATGTGAGGCTCACCCTCTTAACATAGAAGCATGGGTGCACCCTAACTGTTATAGCCCTTTTAATAATTTATGATAAAATGCCTAAGATAATTCAAAGAACATAAAAAAATGTACATAGTAAAAAAATGCAACAAAGTAATTATACTAATTTTTAATGCAATTGTTTGAAGGGTTAATTTTATTTTGGGATTGTATCTTCTCGATGTGTGTGATAAAAAAAGATGAAATAAACAAAATCCAAATGAATGTCAAAGTATTTTTTAAGGAACATATTTTATACCCAGTAAATTCATAAAATTTGTATAATATCTTTTAACCATATTTACTGTTGAAAGTGTTCCAATGTGCTGTGTTTTCTGAAGGGGGTACAGCATTCACTTACAGTAATGTACCTGATGGGGAACAAGATAAGAGAACTGAAGTTGAATAATTAGTTTTTTTTTTGTGCCGGTCATTCTTTTACAAAATGTATTTTTTCACTGAAAGATTGCATGTATGGTAGAGATGTTTCCTTTCATGTTCTTCTCTGAGGCACCTTGGTGCTTATGCTGGGAGCCTGCAGCTGAGGTTTTCCTCTGATTGGAAATTACCGAGCTGTTTTTCTTGGACCCCTGATGAGGAGCACCAAGGGGTGGCTGAATAATTTTGGTAGCATTCCCATGGTTCACTTGTATTAAGGCCCTCCTTGATGCATTTGAGTGATTTTCTGCTCCTGCGTGACCTTTAGGTGTTTTGTTTGCTCCGCACCCATCCCTTATTACACCTGCCCCTTATGGTGTTCCTAGGTTAAGTTTTTTGTAATTTTTTGCAGTGTGTTTTATTTTGTGTTTGCTTTGTTGCCCATCATCATGCCAGCTTCTATTGTACCTGAGCGGTTGTTAAAGGATGAGCTGATGTTTGAGCTCAAAGTCCGTGGTATCCAGTCCAATGAACTAACTGTAGCTGAATTAAGACAGATTTTACAAGGGGCAATTAATAAAGGTTTGCCCATTGTCTCCACACAATTTACTGATAGTGTGGTTAACCCTGAAGTTGATGTTTGCATTTCAAAAATATTTCCCCTAATGGAACTGGTGGAGAATTTGGAAGATGAGCAATCTTCCTTAGCTTTTCACGAATCAAAGACTTGCTTACCTGAACAGATGGGCCAGGAATCATATTAACTCATCTCGAGAGGCCTTATCTGAGTCGCAGGATATAATTGATCAAGTGGCTGTGCTTACTGACACTGTTAACCTGGCAGAAAGTAATGTGTCTGTCTTTCCTACCACCCAGCAAGTAAGCACTGTGTCTCACGTGTCATATCAATTTAGTGCTCTTACCTTTCAAGGTCTTTCTACATCCAACATTCAAAACCAACTTTGAGCACACCCCCTTCTGTCACATGTCCTGTTTCCACATACACAAACCCAATAGTAGGTCTTCGTGCTGGTTTTACACCTACCTACCCTTCAATTGCTCACGATTTTGGACCTACTTCCACATCTGTTTTTGTCTTCCATGTCAATATGACTCCTGGTGTTTTCCCAAGTGCTTTCAAAACACATGAGACATTGTTAGTTTATGTTAATAACATTAAAGAAGCTGCCATTGTACTTAGGTTGTCACTTAGTGAATAAGAAATGGTTGACAACATTTTAGAAGGCCTTGCACCCCAGGAACTTAGTTTATCTAAAAAAAACCAACACATTTTGCAGGTTTGTACAAGATGTGCATTAATTCACAAAATATCCATTTTGTGGATCAGAGACATGAAAAGCCAAATTTTTCTTTTAAAGGTAACACATTTCATAACCAGCAACCAAGTAAATCAGGCACCTCTGCAGTACAGAGTGATAAAAGACAAAATAAACCAACAGGCAATAGGCCTAGTGATCAAGGAAAATACACTAAAAATGTGGGTAAAGTTCATAGAGATGTTGACACAGGTAAACCAGTGGTAATCGTAGCCCCCTGTTTGCTATTATTGCAAAAGAACTGGACATGTAATTGCTAATTGTTTCCAGTAAAAAAAATACATGTCCAGCGAGGAGGAGAAGCTAGCGACCGTCCTCGATTTTATTGCGAACCTAATATTGCTCACATTTCTTCCAGAGTGGACATTTGTACTCTTTTTCAATGGTTATTCGATCAACCTGAGGCTCAGAGTGAGCATGAGCATTCTAGTACTTTGGAATTGTGTTGTGTTCAGTTTCCTAATATTGTTGGTATTCGTAAAGCAAGTACTTCACACATAGAATTAAATGTATGTTCTGTTTGTCTCAGTGCACTTGTGGACTCTGGTTCAGTGCAAACTATTATTTCCAAAGAATTCTTCATATGTTTACATGAGTTAAATCTTATTAAGTTAATTGCAGAGAACCACTTTAAATGTTTTACTGCTTGTAAAGCCCCATTGTCTATTTCTTGTTGTGCAGTAATAAAGGTGAAAATTTCAGGCTTTACTTGGATGATAAAATGCCTCGTTGCTGATGAGCTGAGTATGGATTTTATTATTGGAGCAGATTTCATGAGAAAAACTGGTTTAATTCTAGATGTTTAGGAGGGGCATATTTTTTGAAAATTTTCCCCTAAAGAGAAAATTCCTTTTATTAGTAACCGAGTATCTCCTACCACCTCTGAAATCAATGTAGATTGTGAAGTGAAAGTTTCAGAAAATCCTTTTGGTCATTTATCTGATTTAAAGCAAAATAAAATTCAGAAATCGTGTGATCATTTTCCCAGGAACCAGTTAAGTCAATTGTATCGTTTGGCCCCTTCTAAAATGGAGTTACTTTGATTGCAGGTCCAGGACCTGATCAATAAAGGTGTTATAGAACAATCAACATCACGGTATGCTAGTCCAGCTTTTCTTGTTCATAAGCCTAGTGGAAAACAATGCATGGTTATTGATTACCATAAAGCAAATAAGAAAATTGAAATTGAATCTGTCCCATTGCCAAATTTGCACTCTGCCTTTCATTGGCTTAGTAAGGCCAACATTTTTACCACCATAGATTTAAATGCTGCTTACGCCAAATACCTTAGAGTAAATAATCTGAACACATTTGTAGAGGGACTCTTCTCCCTGTTACTCTAAAATTATTCGGCTCCTTGCCTGCAATGAAATAAATGTGTTTGCGAAGCAGAAGGTAAACATGCTACTGAATTCTGACCATGAAATGACAGGTAGATCAGTCTTCCAGATCCACACCATAGCGGTTGATTCGGCTCTCACAAGCCTTCAAGAATATGACATCGTGTGGTGGAATCATTGTGGGGGGAAGGTAAGTTTGGAAAATGGTGAAGGTTGTATGTTAGGCTGGTTGACGTAGCCGGTTCGGGCATCAAAAACTGTTTGAGGTTTAGTAGAATGGATGGCTGTGAGGTTTATTATTACCAGGTAGGGCGCCAGCTATCGCTGGAGAGCATGAGTTGTTGATGTGGGTCTTGGGCTGTTCACCAAAAAATGGCCCCCTGGTGCTCCGTCGTCTTGTTGATGCTGCTGCTGAATTATGTTCTATAATCTATATTACCTTGTCTAGTGAAGGATGTTTAGCCAACTTCAAACGCTTATCCACTCCAATAGGAACTGTTTGAGGCCATTCCCAAGTCTGTACTTTACACAAAATGGTGAAAATGGGTTATGCGATCGTTATTCGATCAAAGCAAATAAAAGAGATGCTTTATTAACTCAAGCTATCGTGTGAGACACTGAAAATTACATACTCCACTATAGTAAGGAGTGCACTAATGCTGCAGAAATAATGGCGCGAAGCCTACATGGTTATGTTGTACAACATGTCCCAGTCATATACAATATGACTGGGTTGCTGAGTGGCATGCTCCACGTATGAAAAACAAGTACACAGTTCCGAAAAATTACAATAAGGAACTATTGATATGCTAAATGATAAGTCAGGTGATAATGGTCTGGGAGGACGCGCACATACATCCACCCAGCTACAAGAGAACGACACAAATACTGTAGGGTTGGTGCAATGCCCTTCCAATGGCTGTGCCTTCCTGTGTCGTGATGAAAGAACACATAATTATATGTTATGTTTTACATGAATTCCAATGGTTGGTGACTGAAGCATGAAAATGGTGCACAACATGAGAATACATTCATTTGGGAATAAAAATATTATTTGTAAAAATATGAAATATGATTTCTGCAAGCCTATCTCCCTTAAGCCTTAAACTTAATGGTTAAAAATTGAACTTTTAGTATGGACATTTATGTTACATTTTGTGTCCCTTTTATAACCTATTATCTCATCTGGTTATTTGTTACACGTAATTTAATGTGCATACCCTGAAATTTACATAAATACTTTTATACTATTCTTTACATAAAAAGTGGGATCATGCCACCATGTGGTCAGTTCTTACTTACTATGTTTACTGTGTAAATATGACCTAACTTCAAATTCTCGACCTGCTACTGGTTGGTACTGTCCGATACTGGTTTTAAATATATAATATTAAGTTTCTGAACAAGGAATGGCATGTGCACTGATTGGGCTTGTATTAAAACTATATTCTATTCTAGACGGTTCCACACAGCTATGAAAAGATTTGAATACTATGTTACAAGTAAATTTTACATATGTGCACATTTGCTCTCAAAAAACGTATAACAACCAACAAATACACAATGCCCTCTTAAAACTAAATAAGTACAAACCTTAATTTACATAAATTTTGGGCCTTGATTTTATGTGGCATTGCCCGTACTGTGTGATGGACTTTATGACATGTGACACATAATATGGCTGGTGTGTGCTGATTGGAACACAATATACAAAAACCCTTGTTTAATAATAATATACATCACCCTGATACATAACGCACATAAACCATTGCAAGACAAATATCATGTGCTGGAAGAGCACTAAAACACAATAAAACACCCTCATTATTATTAAAATATACACACATCAAAAGGTAAACCATATAATAACAATATGTTGCATAGATGTTGTAGCACCACCTTAAATAGAACACATCGAATTTTGTAATAAAAATAAACACATAATTAAGAAACCTGCTATTAAATATACACAAATTACACGTGCATGAAACCACTGCACTAATGTGGTCGAGAGCACCAATTTGAATATATCTTGCGGCATACTGCTACACTCTGGTGGCTGCTCATCGAACTGCGAGTGTTGGGGGGGGGGGGTGATGATGTGGTGAACAGGCTAGGCGGGACATGTGGTACATGTGAAATGCCCTCCCCGTCTCAAGGCTGTTCACTCATCGAAGCTCAATCCATATGTGTCGCACAACACTTTACCGGCTGTCGAATCTGGCTGTGTGGTCGCAGGTTGTATCTTCCGTTTTGCTGCTGTCCAAAAGATGACTGTGGCTGTTGTTCTGGCTTGGGTGGTGGTGCCGTGACGATGCGGTAGGCACTGTTGAGTGCCTACATTCCATGCACGTGACATGCCAATAAGGACGAACCCTCTTGATACGCTGGGGAGGGGAGAAGTGCTCCTCTGACCCTGATTCTCGCTTCTATTGCTGCTCGTGGTATCATGTGGGCGGAATGGGTTTGGAGTACGGGCGTCCCCTACACACTGTTCTAACGTGCCTCCTCTCCTGTACAGCGATGATCCCGATGCTAATGATGATGATGATGATGATGATGTTGTGACACCAGAGTATTTGGGTGACTTATGGGTGTAGTGATGCCCAGGGGAGGCACACACCTGGTGATCCTGGCCGTCCTCAGTTGGCCCCCTGGCTATTCACTCCTGACATCGTAAGTGACCAGTAGCTGTGTGATACGTGGCTGTACATTGCTGGGAGACATGCTTTCACTTGCTGGTGTTCCTGTAGATGCAACATTGTCGGGAACCCCGGTGGTGGGCGTGTATTGTGTGGCACTGTCCAGTGGTTGTTGTGACGTCACTATGTTGTTGCTGGTGGACGATGAAAGAATTTTTCTGCCGAGTATCATGGTGCCAGCGCTGGCATGCTGTACTGCATTGTGGTGAAACATGGTGGCAAGTCGTAGGCTCAACTGTACCTTGTAGCATGTTGTACTCAATATCTGTATGATGGTGTGTGGGCATCTCCATTTTATCACAGATCCTGCACAGAAACGTTTGACCCCAGCTGTCTGCACATGCAATCGAACTTAAACATGCTGGCCTACTCTTAGGGGTGGTGGGGCGCGTATGGTGTCCCTTAACTAGCAAGATTCGTAACTGCATTGATACTCCCTCACTTCTCGCGTCGCACACTCCGCTTGTGAACTAGCCTGGGGGTGGGTGTGGATAGTCACGGCTTTGGAGCAGCTGTGCTGACGTTTTTCCCATGGCCTCGTTTGACTGTGTACACAGCATGAAGAATGTAGTTGGCTGCTGTTTGGTCACCCACATGCATACACTTTAGCTTTTTTAAATCTTGGTTGCATCGTTCTGTTAGGTTGGCATGGGGTGGCAATTCGCTGTTGTGTGGTGGCGCACATCCCATTTCGTACGAAATTCGTTCCACACTACTCCTGTGAATTTTGTTCCATTATCCATTAGAAGTGTCCTTGGGTAACCCCAGCGGGAGAAAAACATGTTTTCAATCACCTATCCCACTGTTCTGGCCCGTGTGCTTGACACAGGATAGTCTTCTGTCCAGCAAGGAAACAGATGGGTGTCCACAACAGTTACGAATGATTCAGTTGGTAGGCGAGGTTGTTGTTGATTGCCATACATGTCTACTTCTACAGTAATTGCATGCCACACATGCCTGCATGAACTGTCTCGCGTGTGTTTACATACCTGGCCAATGCAAGTAGCGGAGTATATCCCGTTTGGTTTGTTGTCCAAACATGTTTTTTCCACTTCATTGCTACAGGACACTCTGCCTATTTTGTTGTCATGTAGCACGTACCTCATCTAATGGTGGCACAGCTGGTAATGCTATAATATTTGAACACTTAACTTGTGATGATCCGGCCGTGTTTGTTAAACGGTTGATATTGAGCAGAGGGAGGGGCGTGGATGTTTTCCAACTCCTCTTTGTCGCATGCTACCGTGTCACCCGGTGAATGGGAAAGATGACCTGCCAGTGCGTTATCTTCACTGTCACATGTTGTACTTCGAAGTCTAAGGCTTGAAAGAGTGCCCAGGGTGTCATTTTACTGTGGCTCTCTTTTATACTGTGTAGCCACAGTAGGCAGTGGTTGTTCGTGTGGAGTGTGTAGCGCCGGTGCTCCAGGAGTTGTCGGTATTTCATTAAAGTCCAAACTAACACCAGGTATTCTTTTTCGTTGACGTCATTGTAATTTATACCACCATTCTGCCAGTCAAAGGCGAAGGTATGTTGTAATTCTTTCTCTGCAGTGGGGTAAAGGGAAATAGGTATGCACCTAATTGCGAAGTGGCCTATATAAATTTGTTCTCAACTGTAGCTGGTCTATCGTATGTAATGTCCAAATGGAAACCTTTCCAGTGTATTCTTCTTCCTTGTGACAAATACTCTGTATACCAGCTTCAAACACTGTATCCGATTTCATGTGTGTTATACAGAGAATCATTCGAGATTTTGAAGGCTCTCTCACTATATTCATCGTCATGTGGTTCTGGTTTGGTGTATTTACATACCAACCATGTATTATATTTTACAGCACCTTCTTTTTCCATCTCATATGCTAGCTGATCTATAATATTCTGGTTCATATACTTGAGATATATACAAATAGCTTTCGCCACACCTGACGTATTATACCCAACATACACCTTCATTAAACTGCAGAAAGCAGATTATTTTAATATAAACCCATTTCCCATTTGGTAAGCTTGCAGCACATATAGGTGTAGGAGCTTTATATGTATAACTTTTAATGTGGTTGTTATGCGACTCACTACAGAGTTTTGGCTGATAGTAATGTATTTCGTGGAGCCTGGTGACTCTAATGCCTCTTACTTCATAGCAGTTGAACTCTCGACAACAATTGTAACAGCAAGTAGAGTAGTAAGCCCATATTGTCTTCTTCAAACAGTTTTACAATTTCTAAAGTTGATAAGCGCTGCAACTTTTACTAAAGGTCTTGCCACACTAGTAACAACATGCCTGTGGAGACTTGTCTGCAATGTTCATGGTCAGGTCTGTTGTTGTCGATAGCGACAGTGCACCAGTATCCAATAGAGCAGCAGGAGCCTGACCTTTACATGTTTTGTTGGATGCAGAGCTACATCGCTTAGCTGGCACAGAAGAGTGTACATCACACATTGCATCACATTGCAAGATGCCTTTCTATGCTATCATGACGTCCAAATTGAGACTTGCACTGTTCATGTGTTAAGGTAGATTGTAGTGGTGGGCGATATTTTGCTACCGTTGATTCGGGATGAGTGACTCAGAAGTCACCATAAGTCCAGTAACATAGTTTAAAAGTATCAGCGACAGCGTGTCACCAGAGTCCCTGCCCAATTTCCAATCCACGTCGATGAGAGTTCTAATAATACGACCGTCACTGGTGCTGGTGTGGCGGCGAGTAATGGTTGATGCGCATACACGTGCATCCCCGCACTCTGATCGTTATCTTTGTGAAACTGTCCAAATCCACAGTAATGTGGCACACATGCTTTGTGCATCTCTCGCCCCTTCCCCCTTTTAATGAAAAAACTCTGGAACATCTTGGACGCGCAGTTCTCTCTCCCCACCACCCTTATTTTTCCAAACCCTACTATCGAACACTGGCACTGACTTGTCACCATCTAGCCTTGTTCCGAGAACTGAGTGCATGCTGATATCGCTGCAGCATTTGTCACGTATATCCCACTGGCACAAACACGATTGTTATGTTAATTTTGTTGTTCGTGTAATGATATTTATTTTATAGCAATGGAGGAAAATTATACACGTAAATGTAGTGAAATGTGGTCATTTTTTCAGAAATAAATAGCGAATATGCATCGTGCAACACATGCAAATACAAATTTTTGTATAATAAATAATTTCTTAGAGCAGGTGCTAATATGCATATCTTTTGTGTGGTTTCACATTGAAAAACTTTCCATTGGTAATTATTATCAGCACTTTTTACAATGCTTACATATATTATTTTCCCTTCCATAAGTGAAAACGCAATGCCATTTTATTTTTTATAAATTAAAAAAAAAATACATCTTTAAGAAAAATATAAAAAAATTGGCTTGTTACTTAATATTGATGCACTCGAGGAGTCGCCTGTCACCGCTTAGTGCAGTCGATAACACCGCACTGGTTGGAGCAGGTAAAGTATTGCTGACCATGGCACGACGCACTTCAGCTTGAATCACAGTCACCGATACTGCATCATCACTGTCACGACTATGGCTGTGACAGCGAAATCATTGGTTTCCCCATCACTAGTAGATTGCTTCGTGTTCATAGAACAACCAGTCTTATTTCGATGGGCATAGTAGATGTCGGAAAATGACATTTCGCATAAACGGCTGTCTGGAGTATTTACCAGCTTTGCTGGAGTTAATGTTCACTCTTCGAATAGCAACAACACAAAGACGATTCCACCATTTTCACCTGCTGTATGTACCTGTATATTTTCATATTTCGTCAGTGGGGTTTAAGCCTTTGTTTATACATCCTGTATCTGGTCTACTACACTGACATGCAGCTACAATTTTCAAATAATAGCACTTTCACATTATGGCAATCACTTTTACAATAAACCTGACCTCTCTACACTACACAGGTAAATCTTTAATGTTGCTGTGCATTGCTATTTCTACTAAAGATATTATCACTACAGCGAAATTGTTTTCTAATCATTGGTTAAGGATTGTGTGCATGAAGATCGGAAGTTGGTGTAATAATTGTCGATACAGTAGGCAGTTGATTTTATTAGGTGTGTTGCTTAGCTGGTAGAGGAACAAGGTCTTTGCACTTTTTCATATGCATATTTAAACCATCTCTACGAGCGAAATAACCTTGATACTTAACACATCGATAGCCCGAGGGACCCAAATTCAGCTTGAATTTATGGTTCGTATGTCTTTTCGCAAGGCAGGCATATGCAAATTTCATGTTACTGAGGTTTCCTGGATGTCTAGAGGCTGTGCCAGAAGCAGCTATCGTATTCACGATTGGGTGCGAAGCCTTTAATGATGTTGTCGGTTCTTTCGCAGGTATCTTCCAGCCCTTAGATCTCAGAAAACACAGAGTGACACATACAGGAGGAAGGAATTTGCATGTTGCCATATGATGCTTGAAGCTATAACACCATCGAAAATGTGATTGACAATCTTTACAATAAACGACACCAGGACAACAAGTCTTGAGTCGATGGACATAGCAGATTATAGAAAAATTCTTCTTGAATTAGTGACGCAAATAACTTTCCCAAATATTTTCCATCACCAAAGAAGAGCATGTTCTCCTTAGCCACTGTTTATTCTTCGAAGTCTGAATGGCAACTGAATCGTTCAGCATACTAAAACCAGAATATTGCCTGTTTAACTAAAACTTTGGAATTCATGCCTATTGACCTCACATGCCCATACACTTAACTAAAAACACTTCTGTGATGACATCGGCAACAGCCACAGCAGCCAGGACGGCTCCTACTGCCAAGAGGAGCTCAACAAGTGCGAAAGCACACCCTGCCAGGATGGGGATACCTCTGCTACTGCACCAAGTGTTCCCAGGGACAGAACTGTGAGCTCAACGGTGATGACTGTCAGCCGAAGCCATATCAGAACAATGGCCACTGCCACGAACTCGTCAACAACTTTAGCTACTCCTGCTGCAGGTACATATCTCTTTCGGATGTCTCTGTCCTTCATGAGTTCCTAAGGGAATGAATAATAATTCAACCTGTTGTTTCTGACACCACTTCATCAGCTTAAAGAAAAGGCATAGGCCTGAGTTCGTTTTAAATATTAAATACACCTACTTATTTGTAAGGTAGAAGGGACACTCTGAGTAATCCCATTTGCCTCCCTCACAATAGCTGGAACCATGTCAACAAGCAGCCTCGACCTTTGGTCATCTTCCTATTTGCTGTCAAATGTAAAGCACGTTTATCTAATTGCAGTGTAGCCCTATGTGAGGTCTAATCAGACCGATCACTGCCTAGTATCGCCAATCACACCATCTTTCAGTTGACGTGAGCCAGCTCTCTATGCCATTCTTCCTGTCTACGCGACCAACGCTCATCGGAAATGTGAGTTGACATCAAGACTGCTGATGCGCTCAGCACACCATTCCCAATGTTCACACCAAGTGTGTCGGTGCAGTGATAGTGCATGGAGTGTAAAAGCAGAGTAATCTAAGTGTTTGTAAATATTGGGAAGATCAAATCAGTACGCAGAGTGCAGTGAAGTGTAATAAGCCAAATGCTCCTGAAAATTTCTGATGGTCATGTTTGTAGTTGACGTAACTGTAACGTATCTAAACAAAGGGTTTTTATGCATATGTGTCTCAGTCTAGACACGTAATTATTTTTTGATAAGGGTAAATATATGTGTTGTTGTTTTCTTTTGTGAAGAGTGCTTTGAAAATATATTATTGTTTATGTTCCTTGTTTCCTATGTTACTTACACGTGCATTATCATGCACGTCATGCATTAACCTGGCGGTAAGCCACTGTGGTCCATATAATTCTAGGCAGAATTTACAAATACCTTTAAACTCTATTGTGTGTAAATTTAAGAGTGTTTTTTATACAGTGGTGCAGTGTAGAATAAATCACGGCTTAATTTTTCGCTATGAGTTCACAAGCGCTTATTGCTAATTTAAGAAATATCATGCCAGTGGTGATCTAGTATTGTGAGGTTAGGTTTCCACGAACTAGGCAATGTAATGTAAACACTGACCACGATAGGTTTTGTAACCCTACCTTCAAGATAAATATATTAAAATGACAAATAAGAGAACTGAAATAATAAATACTGAAAAGCGATTATAAAAAGTAAGATGCGGTAAAAAACTCTGAACAGAACAATTTATTTTGTATGTAAGCAAATAAAGAATTCTTGTGTTGTGAATGCCGTAAGGCATAATATCTTTAAGCCATCGCATAACGACGTCACAATATTTCTTTCGTTTTTAATATTAAAGATTCTCTGAGTTGAATGAAAATGTTCTTATGCAATATTTTGTAATTTAAAATCATGTTAATGCATCACTCATGTGCAATGATGTGTAATAAAAGTAATATAAGAGTTTCTTCATATATTTCGGTGCTGTGCGAACGCACGTCGTCGCATCCTCCCCCAACCTTCATCAATTTTGTGCTTAATCATGTAGTGTATCAATTGAATGTTTTAATATGGAACCATAAATCATTTTCGTATCTGGGAAGAGTGCCGCACAGCAACCCATTTCGTCATTTATGCATCTGGGACTTTTGTTCAAGTAATCACTATCGGCTTCACCTCATTGTTATCTGTTTAATTGCACTCCGACTAAATAGGTGCTAATGTTCATATCGGTGACGCATTATGAGGGCCCACGTAAAATTAATCGCGACTGTCTTGAAAGTTTGGCGTCCAATTTATTTTTCGGGTAGCCTAATGACCCCATTATCTAAAATGTGTGTTTATAATGGCATGGTATGGCTTGAAAAATCCCTCAACATTTATTACAAACGTTTAGAAGAAGCTTAGATAGCCTCTACTAGAACAGGCCAAAGGATGGATATAGTTTCACCATTAATTACAACATCTACAGAGACGCCTGGCCGCATTAAGGCGATCGGCCCACGACCCAATGCAATACTTCGTGCTCTCCACTGAGGTGAGCACTGGAGCTCGCCCAGACATAACCTACAATCGTCGTCACCTTAACAATTCCCCAGATGGCAAAAGCAACGGTACTTCAAGTGGTGCCACAACTAGTGTGGCTTTAACTGCAACGGTGAACTGCTCAACACGTCAATATTCTGTCTGTAAGTAGCACCACATCATATGTCAAGTGGCACCGCAACGAGTGTACATGTTTCATCAACGAAGAGCTTTGACAAGTGGAAATTTTATCGTACCTATGTTTTGCATCCATATTTTCAATATTCATGTTATTTGTTTCAAATTTTTCCTTGTCCTCATGTCCATGTACCACCTCGTACTCACGAGATAGTTTTCGATTGAACCGCTTGGTTCACATAAATTTCGATACTGGCAAACTTTATCCTCATGTACAGTCTTCACATGAAGTGGGAAGAAAACTCAGTTCAAGAAAGTCACGAGAAATTAAGATAAGTAATTTGGCGCCAAAAGTCACCATTGTTCAAGTACAACAGGGAACCACCCCCTTGGAATAGCACTTGTGACGTCAGCCTACGACACCATCTTGGTGCGCACCATTTTTGCTGAGGGGAGTGAGACACCTGCTACCCCCCTCCATCTGCGCCTCGACGAGATGGCAGGACCACCCCTACCAAGATGTGTTCGAGGGTGAAAGCCGCTGACCGCGAGCCACATGGCCCGGTGAAGAACAACGAAGTGACTACTACATCCGTGCTGCGCAGCTGTGCGAAACAACCTCATTGGCTTCTACTTCGATATACAATCCGTAACATGTCAACGGTGTGAGAAAGTCAAACGTACGAACTTGGACATTTTTACCGCCCACCACTTTGCTTGCAACTGTAAATTAACACCAACCACACCTGCCCTGGCATAGAATCAATAGTAGTGTATATTGAAGATCTTGGCGCAAGTCAATTATTCAACTAAAATTCAACCAATTTCAAGTTAAATTCAAACAAATTTATATTTCCCCATCAAATTTTTCAAAGCGCAACTCAAAATCAATCATATTTAGGTTCAAAATCAAAATCAATTTTCAACTTGTGTTCACGCTTTGTGTGTGGTTCTGTAAAGACTCATTTTCAAGCTAAAGCATCATATTTTTGATGAAATTCCAAGAATTTTCATACTTTCCTTGTGATATAATTTTTTATAATTGATTTGACTTTCAAAATAAATGAAATTTTTTTACCCTTTTGACCTAAATTTAGCCTCATTCACCCTGAAAATGGACCACTGATCAAAGAGTGAACAAACAATGTTTTTTTTAAGTCCACGTAATTGAGAATGAAGAATTGGGTCCAATTATCTTGATTTTGGGGGTGAAATTGAAGAGATTGAAAAATGAATGCTTGAAAGTGAGAACTTTGCGTGAATTTTAGTTAAATTATTGTGCTTCGTCAAGAACTGCAAAAGACCTCTACTGGTTTTTAAAAAAAATGTGTATATATAAACACAAGAGTAAGAAAGAATTTCACTTGGATTAAAAAAAAAAAAAATTTTATTCAATAAAACAACTCAACGAAATATCTAAAAAATTGTATTAAAATGTCGAAACAATTTCTTGTTTCTGTAAAATCGTTTACATTATCCATTAAATAAAATTGAAAATGTATATATCTTCAGTGATATTTTCTTTCAAACAATCATAAGATAAATTTCTTTGGCTAATTAAAACATTATTACATTACAGATTATACCAGCCTCAACAGCTTATTTAATATCAACACTAATTTTTATATTTGTTTTATTTTTAACTACTGCTGTTTTTCTACGTAGACAGTCAATAACATATAATGGTCTTCTTCCCCATGTCAAATTGTAAATTATTAAACTAATATTTTATATCAAAGTTAAAAACCGTTGTCCCAGTAGGAACTTCTTTTTCTAAAAATTGCCAATATTAAAACCAATATGAAGTTTAGGATTCTTATATATTTTTCTTTGATTGCAATTGATGTGTTAGTTTCACATTCAACTATAGGTCACAAAATTTCTAATTTTTCAATAAAAAATTTACTTGGATCAGCATAATCTCTATCATTTGTAGTGCCATCTGCTTTCTTAGTTTCATAAAAAAAATAAACAATTGTTATCAGACGAATTTCGGAAATAAGTGATTTTATAACCCCCCTTCCAGTGAACATTATTATCGCGAATAACGTCAAACAAATATCTTATTGGATACATTATTTCATTAATTTTATCACTACGAACAGATTTTACTCGAAATTTACTATCAACACCAGTCGAATCTAAATAATTTTGTTCACCTGGTGATCTTAGCAAAATATTCAGTATTGTCGAAGTTGTTCCTGGATTATCAACAGTCTCAATAATATGTCAGTGTTTTGGAATTTCTATTCTAGAAAATTGAAATGGAAAAAAATTTGAACAAACATCATCTAATTTTTCGTATTTTGCCTCATCTCCAACTTGATCTGTCTTTAGTAGGCGATATTCTTCCAAAACATAAGCATTGTTTGGAAAATAAAAGGCGTCTACTATGGGAATATCAAACTCTATCCTATTATTGTAAATATTCTATTTCCTCCTCGTTTGATAAATTGGGGGAAAAGTTTGTCTCTCGAAACTCTCAATGCTTTTATAAATAAAGGAATCAGAGAGAGTTCATCGATTTAAATTGCTCATTGACAAGTATAGAAATTTTAAAAATAACCATGAGATATAATATGAAAAAACAAGAAAAAAATCTACCATTAATTCGAGAATGTCAAAATATTGGCAAAAAAGTTGAACAAGTGAAGAAAATAAAATAAAAATCAATAACAACACTAGTTCAGTAGTAGTAAAAAATTTAAATTATCCACCGACTCCTGAAGAAACATCTTTTTATAGAGAATTATTCTCACAACAAAATCTCCTGAAGAGTCCTTAGGAATTGTAGCATTGGAAGATTTACCTTCTATAGAAGACGATTCTGCTATATATCTAGGAAAATAAATCGCTGAAGAGCTTGGTTTCAATGAACAATGTGGTTTAGTTAAAAAGGTAAAATTATTTATATTGGTGATAAAAAAGTGAAGATAGCAATTAAAATACTAACTGTTGAAAATAAAGAATATATATTAACAAAACGACTTTCTAAATCGTTAACAAAAGATAGTAAAGAAGATCTTAAAGGCAATTAGATTGAGGATGTTCGTAAAAATTGTAAAGAAGTTGGTAAAGCAACAAACTTAGTATATCAAGATTATGATCCTAACAGTCAAGTAAATTCGAATAAAGATTGAAAATACAGAAAACTAATTAGGCTAATTTATCAAGATATACTAAAAGATAATTTGAAAATTTGAGATGGCATAAAAAAATATAATTTGCCGACAGAATATATTTGGATGGACAATGTTAGAAAATTAATTGATAGATTATTAGTTATTCAAGGTGAAGAAAATACTGGGAAAAATGAGAATACAACAAATGGGCGATTAGTCCAAAAATGTATATGCTCGTTGTGCAATTCTAAAAAATTAACATTCTTCAAAATAATTGCTAAGTGTGAGAGAGGGAATAATTTTATATAAACTTGCGTGAAAACATTTTCCAAGAAGGAAAGTTATATCATATGGCATGGATGATTTATGGCAAATAAATCTAGTAGAAATGGATAGTGGAAATTAAAAATGTATATCACATATAATTAATAATTACACTTATGTTATGTTGAATTATCGATGTTTATTTTTTTCAAAATTCTGTTTTGGTTTACCAATCAAAGATAAAACAGCAAAATGTAGCCAATGCTTTAGAAAATATTTTGATGAAAAGAAAGCCAAATAAATTGCAAAGTGATAATGGCTCATAAGTTTATAATAAAATATTTAAAGAACTGATGGAAAAACATAATATTATTATTTTTTTCATTGTCTGAATAAAAGCTAGCATTGTAGAAAGATTTAATCGACCTTTAAAATATATAATGTGGAAAAAATTTGCTTTGAATGGTAATTATAAATGGACAAATTTATTGGATGAATTAATGAAAGACTACAACAACACAAAGCACAGCACTATTTGTATGAAACCAATTGATGTAAATTAAAAAAATTAAAAATTTTTTTATTGCAAACAAATTTTCTTTTGGAGGTGTTGTTTGTGTGAGTAGAGTGAAAAAAATCTTTGAAAAAGGTTATAGAGCTAATTGGCCAACAGAATGGTTTACTATCTGTAAATTTTCAAATTTTGATGTGCCAAATTATAAATTAAAAGATACTAATGGAAATGAAATAATGGGTAGTTATTATGAATAAAAAATTATTCGAACAAACTATCCCGATGAATATTTGGTCGAAAAAGTTCTAAAAACTAAAGGCCATAAAATATTTGCTAAGTTGTTGGGTTTTAATAATTCTCACAACTCTTGGATTAATAAAACAGATATAGTGTAAATTTAAATTCATTTAAATTCGTTTTAAATTTTCGGGGCAGATTCTTGGATACACTGAAATACCATAATTAATAAAACATAAAATTAATTTTAAGTAATTGTAATTTATGTATTCTTATAATTAACTGGGGTTTTACCATATTTCCATTTTAATAATTCTTTTGTTCCACTCCAAGATTTTGCATTGGCTGTTGCATATTTAAAATTTTTTTTTTATAAATATTTGCACAGTATTTTTAATTTGTTTTTAGCTATGAAGTCATCTAATACTTTAAATAATTGTGTTTATATATTATATATTAATTCATAATCATTACTTAAAGACACTGGCTCTGGAATAATTGGTTTCAATGTATACATTTCTGTTAAATTATTTCTAGTTTAATTATTGACATAATCAAAATGTTTATTCATATCTTCAATTACTGATTCGACAATTTCAAGCAAATAAGTGTAGTGTAAAACAAATATTTCCTTGTTCTTTTTATCACGAAAATCATCGAGTAATTCGTGAATTCACTTTTCTGTTTTCTTTACATAGTAAACTTTCTTATGGAAACAAATGTAAAAGTTATCTTGTTCATTGTGCAGAGAATTGTAATTTGCATTTCTGGTGATTAGATTATCTGTTTTACCAGCTTTAAAATGGTTAATTCATGCATATCGCCTAGAAGTTGCAATGTATATATAACCATGTCTTGTTTTCTGTTTAATATTGTCTATAAATTTTTTTTTTCATGTTAAATTGCTCAAGTTTTTTATTTTCTAAAGCGAGCTGTTCAGATTTATGTTTTATCATTTTTACCTGCTGGTCCTTTAACTCAATGTTTTTTTTTTGTTATATATAGGATCTATATTTTCTAATTGAAGGAAGAACTTCTTCAAATACCCATGTTTTAAAATCTGTAGCAATTTCAGTATGTGAGCAGAAAATAATTTCATATAAACCAGGTTCATTAATAAAATTGCCCTTCCACTATTTTGTCCTAGGTGGGCCCTAAATTGGGTCCCACCTAATTCTGATAAAAAATACTTAATATTTTGGCAGGTTTTTTTGTGTTAGATTAAGTGTTCCTTCATTGATTTTACCTTCAAATGAAGAGATGTTGTGATATTCTTGAAAAAATCTTAAAGAACCTTCAAATTTTTCATCGAATTTGCATTATCTTCTATATGTCCATATTAATTAGAAAATTTATAACACATTTTGTCTGATTCTCTTTTTTGGGTAATGCGAAAATTATATTTGTAATAGTGAGAATAATTTAATAAGCCTTTGTTTATATTCAAATTTTTTTTCTTAATCTCGCTTAATATTGCCACAACTTTCAGGGCGGATGCTCGGATACCCTGAAATACTATAATGAATAAAACACAAAATATCATTAACGATCAAATTTTTTTTCTCAAATGGACACAACAATTATTTTTAACCCTCATTATTGCATTTGGTTGCATATTTGAAGGTGTCCCTATTTTAGGGTCAGTTCTGCAAGCTAAATAAGCTTATCTTAATAACATTTTAGTGCCAAATTTTTTGTCCTTAATTATTTTTCTTTCTAAATAACACAAAAAAATATATTCTTTGCTCTGCAAGTTAAACAATTCACTTGAATTCACCAAACTACAAACAGTAGAAAATAATAAAGGTTTTAGGGGTACAGATTCTGAAATTTATGAATATAATTATGGTAAAAATATCAATTGTATTCTAGTCGACAAACTAAAAAGTTCATTACCAGAGCGCCATGTCAGGAAACTCGATAAAAATGCTTTGAAACTAATAAATGAGAAGGAAATTTATCTAAAGTATAAAGGCCTAAAAAAATTAAAAATGGAAAATTTGTCCACGATCTAGAGTTCTCTTAAGCCCATTTTTTAAAGCATTAGAAAAATT
Organism: Dryococelus australis; assembly: GCA_029891345.1. NCBI lineage: Eukaryota > Metazoa > Arthropoda > Insecta > Phasmatodea > Phasmatidae > Dryococelus > Dryococelus australis. The sequence goes on from CM056995.1 coordinate 156,933,490, forward strand.
GAATTATTTTTATCAAGTTTGTTTTTTATAAATAAACATGATTTCGCCTATTTTTCCTTGCAGTTTGTCCAATAATTTGAAAGGTGGTTATAGCAAAAGTCAGCCGTATTATAAATTATATAACACATCTGAAGATCTTAAAAATTTAGTTCACACATTTCATTAAAATTTACAAAGCTTACAATTATCACTCTTAGATAACACTGACAACAAATATGAACTTCGAGAAATGAGTTAATATCTAGAGCAAATAGAAGAAGTGTTAAAAAAAATTAATAGAGCTTCGAGTATAATATTTGCAAGAGTGAATAAAATTATTTCCTCACCAAGCATCAAACACTCTCATTATTAGTCTTGTAGCTCGCCACATGCAGCATTTTTACCAACATCTCACTCGCCCAGCCAGTTTGGCTCACTATAGTGTATCAGATCTATAAGCTGGGTTGTTCTCATATGTCGAAGGGGCCATGGCATATGAGAAGGGAGTACCATAAGAAATAATAAAAATAAAAACTCACTTCACCACTAAAACATAAAATTAAAAATAATAGGCTGGGAGATGGTGAAGAAAGGGGTTTCTCCAGTTGGAGTTTTGTTGGTATTAATACCAAGGCCGGAAAAATTAACAGGTCACTGGCATCTGCATTAATTTTCTTGCAAACCTGGGAGGTCCCTGGCATGATATTAGTTTGCTAGTAAACCTTTTGTCATTATTTAAAAAAGGCGCATATGTGATTATATGTACACATTTTTTATAAATCAATAGAGGTGTTTTGCAGATCTTGGGGCAACTCAATAATTTGACTAAAATTCAACCAATTTCAAGCTAAATTCAAACAAATTTATAATTCCCCGTCAAATTCTTCAAAACGCAACACAAAATCAATCATATCTAGGGTCAAAATCAAAATAAATTTTCAACTTGTGTTCATTCTTTGTGTTTGGTTTTTTTAAAGACTCATTTTCAAGCTAAATCATCATATTTTTGATGAAATTCCAAGAATTGTCATACTTTTCTTGTGATATTATTTTTGGCTAATTGATTTGGCTTTCAATATAAATGTAAATATTTACCCTTTTTCCCCCTAAATTTAGTTTTATTCACCCTGAAAATGAACCATTGATCAAAGAATGAACAAACTGTTTTTTATTTTTAATGTGCAAAATTGAGAATGAAGTTTTGGGTCAAATTATTTTGGTTTTGGAGAAGAAATTGAAGAGATGAATCATGTTTGCAGAATATATTAAAAAATTGACGATTGACAATGCAAAATTTGCATTAATTTTAGTTATATTATTGTGGTGTCCCAAGATCTGCAATAGAACTCTACTGACAACTTGCTCTATATATCCGGTGCCCGAAGAGTACTGGCCATGTAACCAGAAGACACATAGTATCCTGCTGTCTGTGTTTGCACCGATACCACAAATAATTTGCCATTAAAGACAAGTGGAAACCACCAGACTACTATGACCAACACATTTTGTGTAGGACATGCAAAAACGTTGAGATACAAACAACACCCACAATGATTCTGTACACGCCAGTGTTGATTTAGCTTGAAAACGAGTCTGCAAAAATCAAACACAAAGTGTGAACACAGGTTGAAAATTGATTCTGGTTTTGACCCTAAATATGATTGATTTTGAATTGCGCTTTGAAGAATTTGATGGGGAATTATAAATTTGTTTGAATTTAGCTCGAAATTGGTTGAATTTTTGTTAAATTATTGAATTGCCCCAAGATCTGCATATTTCAGACGAAGATAAGTGTCAATTCAAAAGTATGAACCCGTCTTTGAAAGGCGAGTTAGTTTGTAATGAAAAATCAACAATTTACATAAATAAAGTTGAAGTATAGTCTTTAATTTTGTTGTATTAAAAGACAGAAGTGAAGCTAATTTGGAAAAGTAATTGCTAGTCGGAACTGCGCAACTACACAAATATTGAATTCACAAGAAAAAGTTAAAATATAACATTTTTTATTATTGACTTCGTTGTTTCTGCTATCCATTTTTCTACTCAACTCTAATGTTAATAAAATTATAAATTTTGATATCCATATGGCAGTGTATCAATTTTATTTTCTATTATAATTTTATTGTTATCACGATGGCTCAATGCTATTTTATCAACATCTACTGTATATATTTTGTGTTTCTCACTCCTTATCAAACTAATTCTTCTATATTGTCTTTTTTTCATCAAACACACATTTCTTATAATCGTCAAAATAAATAATATAGTTGACAACACATCTTTTCACACATTTTACTCTTTTGTTGTGTTGATCTTCAACTCTGTATGCATACACCTTTGCTCTTAAGCCAACAAATTCTTTAATTACATTACCATTACACTCATCTTTTATTTTGCCTACATTTTTTTTATTTGTGGCATGTTATAAATATTTTCTTTTGGATAATCACTTGTATCAAATTTATCTAACATCGACTTCATGTCTTCATAACAATATTCTGTTTTAATTTTATAAAAATAAGAGACCAGTATCTTGAAAACACAATTCAATTTTATCATCATATTTTGGCTTCATAATTTTATAATGAAAATAGTACTTTAAATCTTTCGAAATATCCAAAATAGCCATGCCCACATATACTGGCTTATTAAATTTGCATTAATTTTATTCATGTGACTAGCTGCAAGATTCTCATTAATAGAGTACTTTTCTTAACATTTGGCTTTGCTACTAATTCTCACAAATTTTTCACTTGAAACCAGTTTTATATCAATTCAGTTTCTAATATTTTCCATTGTTTTACCAAACACATAATTATTCATCAGTTTTTAAAAGTCCTATTCAAAATAATTTTTTGCATTAGTCCTCATAATTGTGTGGAAATCAATGTACTTCTTTAACCAATCAGATGGATTAACTATCAATATTCTGTGTATGTTTGTAAGCTTCAGTTCATTATTTAGGCACTGTTTGAAATTACGATAGTGTAGTGTATATTTATCTTTTTTATGTAAAGTTGTTAATAGTTTAGAATCATAGGTACCTGGAACTTACATTATTTTATGGACAAAATTGATGACCTTTGTGTAAATTATGTAGTTCTTGTGGATATTCTAAATAAACTTATAATATATAAACAAACTCAGAATCGTTTTTCAAATTTAATATTTTTTCACTCTAATGCTCATAATCATTTAATGCATAGTACATCCTCTTGAAACCACCATATGGTAAATTTTGCGACATTGCCCAACGATATAAATTATTCGCATCAAGATAAGCTAATAATTTGATTCTTGATTTGTGGTTAAATATCTCAGATATTTGTTGTTTGCTTTAACATATCACTTACAACATTGTGAAATACCACCTGGAATTAATTTTTCAATCATTAAAATAATATCATAATCATGTATTAATTATAGTGATTGTTTATTTATTTTTAAAATTGCATCTCACAATAAACCTGGTGCTGTAAAATACCATGCAGGGTCTAGACCATAAGAATTTATACATATGTTTCTAAATTTTCGAATATTTCTGCCGACACACTTTTTAAAATTTAAATCATTATATTCACCAAGGTTTTTTTTATATTAAATTGGTTCCCTATAATTTTTGCATGTATGTATTAATAATCAGATATACTATTTTCGTTTAATTAATTTTAAAATTCACTCTTTGGGGGAAGTTGGGTTTTGTTAAATATTTTAAAATTATCCATTAATCATAAGGGTAAACACTTTTTTTAATAACCAAATCTATTTTATCTTCTGAAAATGTATTTGTGTGTGTTTCATTTGTTCTTTATTTAAATTAGACGATAATTCATCTAAACTACAAGCCATAAATTTTAATGTGTCTATGAATCGCATTTTCAAATTGTCTGTCCCCCCCCCCAAAATAGTTAAAAATTTTTCTTTGTTATTCGCAAATAAATCCATCTTTTTTTCATCATAGCCTAACTCTTCAAGGAATAAATGAGCATCACAACCAGATAAGCTATAAATATAAATCGGTAAAAAATTTGGTTATTTTAATTGTAAATTATAATTGTTGCACTTTGGCTTAGTAAATTTTCCACTTATATGATTATGATGACCCCCTTTTTTACTGTCCTTAGAATATTCGCACTCGCATACAGTGCATTTTTTAGATTTATTGTATAATATATTTTCTTCTTTTGTTAGTGGGTGCATTGGCTCAATTTGCAGATATATTTCCCCAATTTCTTCTACTTCTCATTAAAAACGTTATGGACACCTGGGCCTCGATATACTACTGGTGGTTTATAATCGCCATAAGCAGATACAATATAATAGCAAAATTCAGAAGCTTCGTGTAACTGATATTTCATTGTGAACGATGAATCATCCAATGTTAAATCAATGTTATTTATTTGTGCATTGTAAGTTTATATCTTTCTTTGAGTATTTTTTTTGTAAAGACCATTATCGATATTGTCTTCAGTTAAAATGGGATATTTTTTGATTAAGTAAATGTTTTAATTTCTCTTCGATTTGGTTTGGTAGTTGATATTTTCTTTAAATTGATTCAAAACCGGTATATATTGTAAATGAGACTTTTGTGGGGTGTTTATAATTTTTCAATTTTATTTTCTCTCTTTTTGGAGGTAAGATTATCTTCACAGGTTCATTTTTGAGCAGTCTTCTTTGTGTTTATTTATTTTCTCCTGAGAATAAAAAAATTGAAGACATATCATAAATATAAATTATACTTTTGTGTTCTTTTTTGTAAGGGAGCTTAGATAAATCTTTTATCCGACAATAATGTGAGATTTCACCATTTTGAAAATAAATATAGAACAGAGACACAATTTAACAATGGAAAACATGGCTGGTTGTGGTGTAGCTGTGAACAAATGAGGAATACCAAAACAAAAAATTAGCTCCATTATCTAATGTCGATATTGAAAAATAAGTAAAAATATTTAATATTAAATATTTCAGAAATATTTATATGATTTATGAACTTCCAAAAAATATGTTAAAAAAAGAACGTGCTGTGGTTAATTTTGACATTTCAACAAATCCTGTCACTCACTGGGTTTGCTATTTTAAATAAAATAATAATGTTTATTATTTTGACTTATTTGGAGGCAATATTACTAATAATTTAATTAATTATTTTTAAAACAATTATGTTTATTACACTGATGATCGGATTCATAATTTTAATTCTGTTATCTGTGGACATTTATGTTTAATAGTATGATATCTTTTTTTCGAGAAATTTTAAGTTTTGCAATAAAATTTTTATGTTATTAAATGACGGATATATTTGGGAAACATTTAATCGAATCGTTAAATACAAATTTTGATAGTATTGCTGAAGATTAAAAAAAATAAAATGTAGATCCAAAATGCGAATCGAGCGTTTCTTATTTACAAAGTGAGTCAAGCACTTGTTTTGATTTTACAAAACCATATGTCTCATTTATTGGACGAAGAATTGCTTTTGTAGGCGAACCTGTAGATAAAAAAGATGCTGTCAATTATTTATATATATATATATATCAGATTATGCTTTAAAAAAATATCTTGATTCAAAATATATAACTATTGTTTCTGATTATGCTCTAAAAGAAGATATAAATATACAATTCAATAACACTTTTGATAATTATATAAAACGAATAAATAATGCAAAACAAACATTAAAAAAAGAAACAGTTTAAAAATATAATTCTATTGTTTCTGACTATGCATTAAAAAACGATGTTGAATCAAAATATAACACTAGTGTTTCTGATTTAAAAAACTTATGTAGATTCAAAATATAATACCATTGTTTCCGCTTTACGAGATCAAATACATTAAGTTTTGTTTACACAACAGACTATGATTCTATTCAAAATCGTAGAATTAATAATATGGCTGAACCCGTGGGTGACAAAGATGCTGCCAGTAAAAGATATTTCGATAAAGAATGGCAAAATCGAAATCAATCAGTTTTGAATTACTGCAACACACTCGTTTACTTGAAATTTGAAGAAAAATATAACATATTTTACTTATCTGCAAAGTGGAGTAAAAAAAAACTGATAACTTTCATTTAGGTAACCTATACTTATTTTCCTTTTTTATAGATTGTACTTTTTTACGAAATAATTTCAGATAATTTATCTGATGATACACTAACTGTGATTAAGGATTCGAAAAAAATTGATTATAGTAAACCCTTTGATGCTAAAAGTTGTGATAAATTCGTTTTTAAAATTGAAAACTAAAATATCTGAGTTTTCTGATGGGGTTTTTTGGCTATAATATGCATATTCATATTCGTAAAATACAAAGATTAACTATATATATATATATATATATATATATATATATATATATATATATATATATATATATATATATATATAACTATTAAACATAGAAAACTTGGTGTTTGAAGTGCAAGAAAGTCACTAAAAATAATAATATAAAAATAAAAATTGAGAATACAACAATTGGGTGATTAGTCCAGAAATGTATATGTTCGTTCTGCAATTCTAGAAAGTCACCATCTTAAAAAAAAAGCTCATTGTGTAAGAAGGAATAACTAATTAATGATATAAACCTGCGTGAAAAATTTTTCCAAGACGGAAAGTTATATCATATGGCATGGATATTTTATGGCAAATAAATCTAGTACAAATGATAGTTGAAATTTAAAATGTATATCACATATAATAAATAATTACAATTATGTTATGAGAATTATCGATGTTTTTTTTCAAAATCCGATTTTGCTTTACCAATCAAATTACCAGCAAATAATGTCGCAAATGTTTTAGAAAATATTTTGATGAAAATAAAACCAAATAGTTTACAAAGTGACAATGGCTCAGAAATATAATAAGATATTTAAAGAACTTATGAAAAAACAAAATATATATATATTTTTCATTTTCTGAGTTAAAAACTAGCATTGTTGAAAGATTTAATCGAACTTTAAAAAATATAATGTGAAAAAATTTGCTTTGAATATATATATTGCTAAATTGGGTCTCTATTGTTCTTCTTATTCTTTTATATTTTTATTTTAGTTTGTCAACAAAATTATAAATTGCACTAGCTCATCCAACCATTGAACCAAGAGCTAAAGCTGCAAATAAAATTGGTAAAAATCCTCCATGATGTAAACCACTTCCAGTTTTTTCATTAGCCATTTTTTAAGCTGTTGAGAATGGTAAAGTTAATTTGAAATTTTTTCTCTCTTGCAATTTTTTTACTTTGCAAATTGATCATCTGTTAAAATTTTGTCTATAGCCAATTATTTTAATTCGTCATAAGGAATATCGACAGTAATATTTTATATCTTAATTTATATAAGTAAAAAAAAATGGAATAGTTTAATCAATTCTAATGCCCCATCATAATTATCTTTTTGTAAACATTGTTGAGGCGATTGCAGCAGGAGAAATTTTTCTCCAATGGGAGAATATTTATTTAGCATAATTTCTTTTGCTTCTTTTTGGAAAATTATATCTGCTTAATGCCTATATTCTAAATCTCTATGATCTCTATATGCAATATCATGATATCTGTAATCTTAATCTAATTTACTCACTCCAGTATCTCCTCTGTATAATCTTTCATTTAATTTTGTAAATGGTCCACAATAAATATAACCTGGAAAATGCACTTCGGGTAAATTTAAATTGTGTAATGCCCAAATTATCACACCTTTGCCATGGTGTTCAGAATTCTAAAATGAGTGCGGAATAACATTTAAAACTCTTATCATATGTGGAATTCCTTTCTGGTTATTCACAAAAAAATCAGAAAATTTAATGTTTAGCATATTCATAATGTTTACTTTTTCATTGTGATACAATTTTATTTCCAGGATTTTCTTCGCCATGAATAACTAATAATCTATCAATTAATTTTCTAACATTGTCCATCCAAATATATTCTGTCGGCAAATTATTATGTTTTATGCCATCTCCAATTTTCAAATCATCATCACTAAAACCCTCCAGTTTATATTTTTCTTTCAACTGATTTTTTGTATATCTTTTAGTATATTCTAACAAATTGGTCTAATTATTTTTCTGTATTTTCAAGCTTTATTCTAATTTACTTGACTCTTAGGATCATAACCTTAATATACTAAATTTGTTGCTTTGGCAATTTCTTAATTATTTTTACAACCATCCTCAGTGTAATTGCCTTTCAGATCTTTACTATCTTCTCTTGATTAAGAAAGTCGTTTTTGGTATATATACTTTATTTTTAACAGTCGGTATTTTAATTTTTATCTTCACTTTTTTATCACCAATATAAATAATTTTACCTTTTTAACTAAACCACATTGTTCATTGAAACCAAGCTCTTCAGCGATTTATTTTCCTAGATATATAGCAGAATCGTCTTCTATAGAAGGTAAATCTTCCAATGCTACAATTCCTAAGGACTCTTCAGGAGATTTTGTTGTGAGAATAATTCTCTATAAAAAGATGTTTCTTCAGGAGTCGGTGGATAATTTAAATTTTTTACTACTACTGAACTAGTGTTGTTATTGATTTTTATTTTATTTTCTTCACTTGTTCAACTTTTTTGCCAATATTTTGACATTCTCGAATTAATGGTAGATTTTTTTCTTGTTTTTTCATATTATATCTCATGGTTATTTTTAAAATTTCTATACTTGTCAATGAGCAATTTAAATCGATGAACTCTCTCTGATTCCTTTATTTATAAAAGCATTGAGAGTTTCGAGAGACAAACTTTTCCCCCAATTTATCAAACGAGGAGGAAATAGAATATTTACAATAATAGGATAGAGTTTGATATTCCCATAGTAGACGCCTTTTATTTTCCAAACAATGCTTATGTTTTGGAAGAATATCGCCTACTAAAGACAGATCAAGTTGGAGATGAGGCAAAATACGAAAAATTAGATGATGTTTGTTCAAATTTTTTTCCATTTCAATTTTCTAGAATAGAAATTCCAAAACACTGACATATTATTGAGACTGTTGATAATCCAGGAACAACTTCGACAATACTGAATATTTTGCTAAGATCACCAGGTGAACAAAATTATTTAGATTCGACTGGTGTTGATAGTAAATTTCGAGTAAAATCTGTTCGTAGTGATAAAATTAATGAAATAATGTATCCAATAAGATATTTGTTTGACGTTATTCGCGATAATAATGTTCACTGGAAGGGGGGTTATAAAATCACTTATTTCCGAAATTCGTCTGATAACAATTGTTTATTTTTTTTATGAAACTGAGAAAGCAGATGACACTAAAATTGATAGAGATTATGGTTATCCAGGTAACATTTTTATTGGAAAATTATAAATTTTGTGTCCTTTTGTTGAATACAAAGCTAACACACCAATTGCAATTTAAGAAAAAAATATTAAAATCCTAAAACTCATATTGGTTTTAAGTATTGACAATTTTTAGAAAAAGATGTTCCTACTGGGACAACTGTTTTTAACTTTGATATAAAATATCAGTTTAATAATTTACAATTCGACATGACTGATTTTGTAATTGTGGGTTTCCAAACTAATCGAAAAAAATAGCCCTGAGCAACATGTGCATGCTTCAATGTTTGATCATTGTAATGTGAGAAATATTTTTGTTAAAAATGGAAGAAATTCAATTTTCCCAAATGAAAATTGGACTGTAGATACTGAAAAAGATCTTCGTCTTAAAATGTTTCTCGCTTTTAATGATTTTAGAAATTCAAGAAAAAAATTAGATAAAATTTATAGAAATAATAAACTTTATTATAAACCAACTACAAACAATCATGGCGATATGAATTATTATTCATTTTGGGGAAGAAGACCATTATGTTATTGACTGCCTATGTATAAAGACAGAAGTAATTAAAGATAAAACAAATATAAAAATTAGTGTTGATTTTTAAAAAGCTGTTGAGGCTGGTACAATTTGTAATATTCTTTTAATGAGCCAACGAAATTTAACTTATGATTATTTGAAAGAAAATATCACTGAAGATATATATTTTTAAATTTTATTAAATGGTTAATGTGAACGATTTTACAGAAATGAGAAATTGTTTCGATATTTTAATACAATTTTTTTTTAGATATTTGGTTGAGTTATTCTATTGAATAAAATATTATTATTTTTTAATCTAAGTAAAACTTTTTCTTACTCTTGTATTTGTATGTACACTTTTTTTTTTTTTATAAATCAGAAGAGGTCTATAGCAGATATTGACACAGAACAATAATTTAACTAAAATTCATGCAAATTTGTCACTTTCAAGCATCCATTTTTCAATCTATTCTTTAAACACGATTCATCTCTTCAATTTCACCCCCAAAATCAAGACAATTTGACCCAAATATTCATTCTCAGTTACACTCACATTAAAAAAAAAACATTGGTTGTTCACTCTTTGATTTATGGTTCCATATTAAAACATTCAATTGATACACTACATGATTAAGCACAAAATTGATGAAGGTTCGGGGAGAACGCGACGACGTGCGTTCGCACAGCACCGAAATTTATGAAGAAACTCTTATATTACTTTTATTACACATTATTACATGAGTGATGTGTTAACATGAATTTAAATGACAAAATATTGCATAAGAACATTTTCATTCAACTCAGAGAATATTTAATAATAAAAAGGAAAGAAATATTTGTTACGCCGGTATGCGGCAACTTAATGATAACATTATCTCTTACGGCGTTCACAACACAAGAATTCTTTATTTAATTACGGGCAAAATAAATTGTCCCGTTCAGAGAGTTAATCCACATCTTAATTTTTATAGCGGCTTTTCAGTGTTTACTATCCCAGCTCTCTCATATGCCACTTTAATACATTTGTCGTGAAAGTAGGGTAATAAAACCCGCGTGGTCAGTGTTTACATTAGGTTGCCTAGTTCATGAAAACCTAACCTCACAATACTGGATCACCACTGGCATGTTACTGCCCACTCCTGACTCTCTTATATTCATAAAAAACGTATTTCTTAAATTAGCAATAAGCGCTTGTGATATTCATAGCGAAAAACTAAGACGAAATTTATTCTACACTGCGCCACTGCTACGTGTAATGCGCTGTCTCCATAGTTTGGGGCCAGTGTGCGCCCTGGGCACGTCACACATAATTGCACTATATTGACTTAAAAACACTTTTAAAATTACGCACAATACACTTTAAAGATATTTATAAAGTGCGCCTAGAATTATATGGACCGCAGTGACTTACTGTCAGGTTATTGCATGATGTGCATGATAATGCACGTGTATGTGACATCCAGGAGTCCTACATACACTATTACTATTGGGATAATTTCACAGAAACTTGATGCGTTTGTTCGAGGGTCCCTATGAAGTGAAGCGGAAGGTTTACAAAAATTGCAATTAGCTTGTGTTGCCAGCTATGTGTCAGGTGATTGGTAGGTTCAACCTGACATCACTTCGCATTTAATGCACACGTGACGAGTGAAAGGTCGGCGCAAGTACCTGCAAGCAACGATTGACAGATGGAGCTAGGAAATCTTTGAAGTACGCCGATATGCTGTGGCATAAGCCATTTATGATTGTAGATTGTTAATAGAAGTATTTTAGCTTGAAGCAGTCAGGAATAGAGCAACCTGAGAGTTTCCACGCCCATAGTTGAAGTGTATTTACCTCCCAAGCTGTATTTTAGCCATGCGCCGAGTTGTTTCAGGTGAACGATGTTGTCGCGCTGCCAGAGTATTGGAGTACTATTGTCGCAGCTGGTATCCACATACAAAGTTGCAGACAGAAGCGAACTACGCGACACGAGTGCTAGAAATTTTGCTTAACCACCTGAACACCCGAGCAAGGGACACGAGCTGAGTTGCCTACATCAGAGTTAACCAGCCTCAAACACACCTTCAAAGGTGCTCACTCACCGTTTCCAGGTCTTGGGGCACGAACTGATGGCCTGCAACAGATAAAAGGAGAGCCCAAAGGCTCTTTAGGGCACACAAAGAACATAGCTCTTGAAATACAAGCACATATGAGGAGCAAACTTTCAAAACGCGTCATGTCCACAAATATTCGAAAATGAGTTAAACATTGTTTCTATATAAGCTTGGTGAAATAGACACGAATATGTACCCAGATTCAGTCAAAGAAAGACATGCCCCATTCAGAAAGGAGGCGAAAGTTCGTGTTTTCGTTCAAACCAGGACATGTCCACTCCACTGTTACATTGGAATCATAACTAGACTGTCTACTGCCCTGTGTTGAATATTTAGTTCAACCAGTCACCCCCAGACAGCAGAGGTCTCTTGGGGCGGTCACGCTTAGTTGTCAGATACGGCTTTTTATAGTTCTACACCCTCCACTCGATAGCAGCTGTTGTGCCCTTTCATAGAGACATAGCAACCAAGATGTTTCACTGAAACCTAGTAAATCAATGTTGTTTATCATGATCACGTATCTAAGAAGTGTATGCATGCTAATGTTTAATGGGCATTTGTTTGTAAACACGTGGAACATTATTACAACCGTTTGAAAAACATTTCTTTATACAGTAAATTTCGTTTCTTGATCATTATACCCTGCAAACATTTTGTGCTTCACATATTGCACTGTGGCTGCCCAGTGTTATAGCAGATGGCTACGACTCCCCACTTTTTACGACTACTATTCTGTTGGTATGCCTAATGTTTATACAACTGAGTCAAAGAGGAATTAAAGTGACCGGTTTGGTATTCTGTTAACGATGCACACTGAAGTGTTTTGGACTGTATTGATGAGAACCATCTTATTACTGGTATGGGTTTCGTTAATCCTAGACGTGATTAATGGATACCTTAGTAGCAGACACATTATCTGATGCACGTAAGAGTGGGGAAAAAAAACTGAAGCTTACTAAGCGTTGATCTGAGAACTCTGAAAGGTATGAACGCATACACTTTACAATGTGACCTAACTTGGCATAAGAACCTGCTTGATTTCTATGCATATATCCAGTATGTTACACACTAACATAACTATGCAATTGTTTAAACCATTTAATAACTGTATTTTGTATCTTATTCAGTAGACAAAGAATCACTTCGTATTATTATATTAATGGCTATCCTTTGCAGTTTGTACTTGCATACTGCTGGGCGTGATTAATAATACGTAACAGTTTCATCCGCATTACCTAGTAGTTTCAAATTTACAATATTGAAACAAATAGCTGCATTAGCAATACAAAATACTATAATAGAAAGCAACACACCTATAGTCGAAGGGAAGTGTACTTGGTAACCAAATTAATATTTATATATTTTTTGAGGGCATTATCAGTGATATTTTCTTTCAGATGTAAGGATACGGATCAATAAATGAAAACATTCAAGAGACCATGCCAACATGACAACAAGCAGTTTTCATTCAAAAGAGTGACAATGTTTGATATGGTAAAAGCACGGTCACAACTGTATCAAACTCCCAACAAAGCAGTACAGGACCAGCACTTATGCCACTTTAAGTCAGTCAGGGAACCGAAAAGGAAGCGTCCCCGCACAGGTAATCCTACTGAGAAAGCAAAGCCTCTAAGTATTCATGTAACATACTTCATGAAAACAGTGAGAGAACCTGTACAGGTATGCCAAAATAATATTACTTCTGCATTGGGGGTTTCCAAAACCAGACTAAATACTGTAGAGAAATATTTGGATAAGGGTGATATACCAAGGGAACGCAGGGGAGGGGACAGAGAATCAGCAAAATCAGCTACGAAGAAACGTCACATGAAAACCTTCATTAGTAGTCTGAAAGGATGTGAAAGTCTCTATAGTAGGTCAAAATCTAAATGCATTTATCTAGCAAGCGATTTAAAAATTTCTAGATTGCACAAAATGTACAATAGAAGTGTTGAGCATTATATGTAATTGAGAGTTACTTTTTCTATGTTCAGGCGGATTTTTGTGTACGATTTTAATGTAGGATTGAGATCACCTTCCTCAGATTGCTGCACAATATGTATTCGTTTACAACATCAAATTCACTCTGCAAAATACAACACAAGTAAAATAAATTTACTTATGCAACTTAAAGTGCACAAGCTCAAGGCAAATGCATTTGTATGATCTTGCAAAGCAGTCACCACCCAGTACATATTCTATGTGTTTTGATCTTCAACAAGTTCAACCACTTCCCCGGACGCCTATCCAGGAGGCATTTTATAGCAAACAAATAGGTTTTTATTCATTGTGCTGCATGCCAATGGACAGTAAAAAACCAGAATTTTATGCTTGGACAGAAGATCAAGCAGGAAGGGGTTCGACTGAAGTGTCTTCTGCATTACTGCACTGTATCGGCCACTGTTTACCTAACAACATATCCAGTATCCACTTGTTTTATGATGGCTGTGGAGGCCAAAACAAAAGTAATCATGTTATACATACATTGATACATTGACTTCGACAGTCCGCTTCTGAGAGTATTAAGAATATACTTATTGTTTTCCCAGTTAGACATCATAGTTTTTACCTGTTGACGGTGTATTTGATAGAGTGGAGAAGCTATTGCAGAAACGACCAGTTATAACAATTGAAAGAGAGTACGAAGCAATATATTCAAAAGTAGGAAATGTGCATGCATTAGGGAAAGACTGGAAACTGCATGACGTAAAACCATTATCAAATGTTTTCCAAAATGTTCATGGTATCAGTGAATGTAAGCGGATTATTATGGAAAAACATGAAACCAAACGATCCAGTGTAGTAATGCGTGTCCGAGCCATGAAGCATTACAGATTTGATCTTGATGCAGATCCTGCCATGCCCATTTTAAAGAGCAGAAAAGTTATTCCAGATGTTATACCAGAAATTTACACAGTGCATAACATAACCGAACAAAAGAAAGATGATATGCAGTCATTACTTTGTAAACAGTTTGGTGAAAATTGGTGTGACGAAGGGGATTTGCACTGGTACAAAGGAATTTTGGATTTAGAAGGTGAAAGGACTGACGAACATAATGTGCTTGATGATGAGCGGTCGTGTAGCTGTGTAGGAGAATACGAACAACACGTACATGTATAAAATGTAATTAACTGTTTATTGATAACAAATATTATGAATGTTAACCACTGTTTTGAAAATTCTTTTTTAATCATTATCAAAACATTATAATAAGTCATGTTCCATTATTTGAGCCACCCTTCTATTTTATTAAGTAAAGCACTCCTTGCGTGTTTTCCTAATGTAATTTTATTACTAAGTTTACATTTGGTCAAACAAAAGCAGACATGTCCCATAAGTGTGCGTTCAAAACCAGACATGTCCGTGATATTCATTGAAACGTAGACATGTCCACTTGTTTTTGTTTAATAACAATGTAAATATAACATTTACAAATGTTATATTCATAACACTAATTTGACTACTGTAATAATATACAATAATAAATCAATCATAAATAATTTGCATTAGTACCACAAAATATCAGTTTTTTTCGCTTTCCTGTAAAATTGGACAAGGTGGACATGTCTGGTTTTGAAAGTTTGCTCCTCATATATACTCTAGTAAGAGGTGTACGTAATGTGATTCATACAGCTGTATTTGTTTATATCCAATTTGGCTGCTACGGCCTTCTCAATTAATCCAGTCTGGTGGTGCGGTGATTTGTAATTGTTGAGTGTTTTGTTCCAGCGATGATTATGCTTATATCATTGAGGAGCTGCCATTTGTAAATAATATTAAGGACTGTTGTAGAGTCTTCAAGAATATGCTATTGTTAGTTTTTGTGTGTTGCTTCGGAGTTCAGCAATGAGAGGTGTTTCGCTTCCTCTGAGACACACCTTTAAATTTTAGGCGGGAAAGTAATTTGTTGGCTGTACATAGTTTTTCTTCCGGTGTTGCTTCATGGTATTGATGTGCTTTTCTATTTGCTGCTTATTTTATTGCCTAGGGTAGGCTTCGCCATGGTAGTGGTCCGTGAAATTTAATTAATACCGCCCTATGTGTGTAATAACTTAAAGTGACACTGAACTTTTGAGACAGCATTTTGTTTGTTAGTGCAGTGCGTGCGAGTAAGGACGTCATCAACAAGTTACGTGGAGCCGCGCCTCGCGTAGACATTAAAACAAGAGAGAAGAAGATGATGTCGCACTACACACGCAGCAGGTCACTTGCCACACACACGCAAGCAGTCAGAAGTGTGTCGTCCCTCCATGAGGTAAAAACGGTAATCTTTAGCACTGCAGTGGAGATCTCATTACGGCGTAATGATTAAAGTGCGTGTGCAGTTTGGTTGTGCTGCACGAATTGTTACGACGATTCCAGCACTGCTCATCATCGAGAAAAACCGCAACACGCCCGCTGTGCCAGACACCTCGCATACGACTGAGGAGTACAGCACACATTTTTTGGTGCAACAGGGAGTCGAAGTGTCACGAGCGCAACCGAGGATGAACGAGGGCGTTGCAGACACGCTGTTCCTGCAGAGTATGCTCTCATAATGCATCGCGCGAGACATATAAAAATAGAGTGCCCAGCAGAGTTTTATTACCAGCAATGATTTTCAATGCAATGTACTGCACGTTTCATTAATACGCAACAATGTGTATTTTCTTTTCAGAGCATTGTTTTAACTCTTACGTACTGAATCATTTTGATGAGGAATAATAAACAGTTTCAGCATTCCCTGAGAGAAGAGGGCATGAAAAGTCAGTTCATGTGGAACTACACCATTTTTTTAAATGTACTATTGTTGTAATAATTATACGAAGTGTGCTATTTTCTCAAATAGACTTAGTTTCCCCAGCTTTGATAAAACCACAGAGTAAAAAAAAGTGGCGGTGCAATTCTGGAGTGCACTAAATATACATGTTTTTGAGAATGACTAATTAATTGATGTATTTTTGTATTATTCTCAGATGAAATATTTTATACACTTAAATTTTTTTGAGTTTCATATTTTTAATATTAAACTGTAGTTTTTTTAATTAATAGCATGTATGATGGCAATGACCCAATAAGTGATTAAATGAGTTAGTTAACATAGAATTTATATATATGTATATAATGTTTTAATTATTTATTTCGGTCCAGTTTGTGTATATTTACCATTGTTTTTATTTTTATGGTCTCAGTTATGAAACGTACTCTTTGGTTTTAGGGTGCTAATATCGCTGGGGTGTACGTTGAAATAGGTTTAAGTTTACATTGTAATAAATTGGTGAACTATTAGGTGTTTGACTTTTGACTTGGGAGATGTTTAGCTTAGGGTTGATAAAGCACCACGCATGGGCGCCGCTGTGATAAATTGGGTATCTTGGGTGGAACATAAGTGTATTGGAGAGATATACAGAGAGAGAAAATGTGTAGAGAGATGTGTACGACAAAACTAAGATAATTTATTCTTTAGGTGGGGGTACTGTTGGGCATCCTTGCGTGATGTTACCACCTTGTACCGCTTACCAACACAACTTACACTCCTCTGGTGTAGTGGTCGATTCAGGAACTCTGCAAGGGCATTCACATGCACTGGCATTCACAATGCATAGAATCCTTAGTATTATTAAAAAGCCCTTCATTGTAATATTTACCTCTATAGAAGAAAACTAAACTTGCGTTGTTCAAAATTACAAATAAAAGAAAACAAAATACTATTAATGACCTCCAATAAAAAGTAAAAAAAAGAAAGAAAAAAAAAAACAGAAATTAAAAGAAGATTAAAACTGTTTAACTGTGTGGAAAAATCAAATCAATCAAGTAAAAGTTCTGTTCTGGAAGTAGATTAAAAATATTAAAATGTTATGACCATTAAATCAAATGATTACTTAATATGAAAATAAAATAAAATGAAATGTCTTTAAAGCTGCTTTCAAATAATTAAATTAAATGTAAATCAAATTAACTGTTTCCAAATAGAAGTGTTTGTAGTCTCAGTGGTTATTAACAAAGTTTTTTTTTTATCGTGAGATCCATTATTATATTATGTTACAAGTTCGGTTCTCTATCCCACATATTTAACTCAGGTTCGTAATCTCTTCAAAACTAGAGAAATTTCGGTGTTCTCCAAGCAACATTAAGTCAAAATCCGTATAATAAAATAGTTCTTCACTCCAAATTTATATTCAAAGTAATGTAAAGTCAAAATGTTTGCTCCGGTAAACTAACACGGTCACGTAGAGTAGGACCACTGGGCTGATTTAATAAGTGACACTCAGTACTGAAACTATTTCTTGAAAAACTATATCATCTGTTATTAATAAATCAGGAGCAATAACAAACTTGCACGAAACGCTACCAGGCATAAGTCTGTTTTCCAAAAATTAGGCGGCATCACCTTAATCTGTAGGTACTGCTTACTTTCCCAGCATGGCGTCGTGGCGTCGGTGTAGAATCCGCCCTCGTCGATTGCGTCCACTAATAAATCTTATCTAAGTTTTGGTCTCTTCTTAACTTACCAAACTATCCCTCACTGAAACTAACTTTGGGTACTCAATAAACTGACTTAGATTAGGTAGATGCCAGGGATTTCGTCCAAGAAATCCCAGCTACGAAAAACGCGTCTGTGGATCTATAGATCCGTAACCAGAAGTCTTTGACTTCCAGCTTCTTCATAACGAAATCCTACCAATGGAGCTCAGCTACATCCGGTGTAGTAAGACACAAATATAGCTTAACACAAAATAAATTTAAAACTGCAAATAAAAGAAAACAAACAGTTTCAAAAATTAAAATAATAAATTCTGCGACTTGAAAAACCCTGAAAAATAATTAAGTAACATACTTAAGTTAAGTTACCAAATGCTCAGAATAATGCACTTACTTATCATTGAGTAACATAAATTTACACACAAGAATTGAAAAAAAAATGGAGGATCATAACTCATATCATACATGCAAAATTATGGAATAATAATGTAAAATTGTAGAAGGGTTCAAATTAAAAATAAGAAAATGCTTAAACATATGCAAATTATATAGACATCTCATGGTACAAATTAATATACTTGTTAATCATCATACTAGTTTCGCGACATGTAAGTGAGAGTACATGGATATGTTACAGTATCCTTCCAATTGGCTGGCTGGTCCGAACCCTGCGTTAAGATAGGCCGGCATAGTATGCTAGCTTTCACTCATTTACACGTCACGAGCAGGACAGGACTGCGTTAGGTCGTTCACCCGAGTGGGTGTTGCGTAGGAATTTTTAATTAGCTTAATAGGTTGTCCAGTACTTACCCTGAGTTCAGTTTTCCGTTTTGATTGAAATTGCTAGAAAAAAAAAAAGATGGCCTGTAACCCCCCTTCTGCTTATTAGCTGATCAGGAGTTAGCTGTTACCGTATATGACTGTTGGTCCGTTGGCTGTACGCTTAACATATTGAAGACTACTCTATATTCTATTTGTTCCTGCCACGAGAGAGGCCCGCATTCAGTATATAACTAGATCTTAAGCAGGGCTTTCAAAAGTGCTCAATTTACTGTGAACAGCCTATAGATGCCGTGCACTCCTTCATTACCTTTACTGTACTTTTCTGTCAAGTGGTTCAGGTTTATGTGAAAAAAAAAAAGAATATTTAAGAACAATCTTGGCACAATCTGATGGGTGGAGTGGACTTACGGATGGTACGGACAATTCGCTGCCGATATCGGGTCGATCGTGTCGCTTCTGTGGTAAAACGTACAGTAAAAGTAGCATTTCGCACAGACACGAGAAGAGTGGCAAATGTACTAAGAAGACACGATAGCTTTATTTGACTACTAGATGTAACAAATGTATAAACGTTCATATATTATGTAGTAAAAGATGTTCCAGACAATGCGCGACTTGAAATACTTGACCGTCAGAGAGAAAACAATATTATGAATTGTATAACAAACATTCCAAACAGTGTAAAACTCGGGTCAGGGAACCTGTTCATGTTCTAGGCAAAGCTAATGCCAATTGATTTCTTCGGAAGCAGTCTGCTTTCCGGAGCATGTTGGATGATTACATTGCTCCGAATCTGACATTTGCTCGTCCTTGACAAGTATGAAACAAAATTTAATAAACCAACTTACAGAAGAGATTGAAAAACATGGGCCTCTAAAATATAATATATGGCTAGAATGCAATTACACAAAACAGGAACCGATGGACGAAGGTATCAACAAGAGGCCATTCAAGACTTCTAATGTACCTGTCTATAGTGTATACGACATCGAAAAGAGAGTAGAAGATAATATAAAAAAAGGTATGTTGCGAGGAAGAAGAAATGATGATGAAGGGTTCGGGCTGGATACTCGATTCGGTAAATCATCTGGAGCTAAGAACGAGTGCATACCAACTTCTTACAAAACAATGTGTTTCCCTTATCTTGCCTTTGAAGAAGTCATCGCAAAGAAAAAATTGTATGTAAAATTTTGTAAAAAAATAAGATTTTTATTAAATATGTTGTATCTTATTTAAAAATAAACACCTTCTGTTTTATATAAAAATTACTTCAAATAGAAAAATTGCATTTAAGAATAAAACAAATAAAAAATTAAATATGGTAGTTTACGTGCTTTGCAGGAATGGTTAATGTCACCATTCAGTACAGGCTGATAGCAGGTGGCATAATCGATACTACATATGAGTAGAGAATAGAATCCAATATGAAGAGAGCCGAACTAAAATCAGCAATTGAGAGTAATTGATGGAGCGAAAGCGACTAATTAGCGCAACCTTACTTTATACACATACACAAATATAGCTGTCACCTGGTCATACATAGGTGATCTAAACATATGAAATCCAATATGGCTGTCACACGGAGGTGAGATGCAAACTATAAAGTAAATGACAGTAAAAATACATGGGGAACTGGACCTAGCAAGATGGCTCCTCACAACATGGCAGCCTCCAGTAAAATATGATATAAACAAATGATGCACGAAAAAAATATGGCAGTCGAATGACAGTAACATATAAACAAAGATGGCTGCCTCCAGTAGCATGTTAATAAATGACGAACAAAAGACCAAGATAGTGGAATGAGTATAGATGGGGTGAGTGAAGGCGAGGGAGTCAGTTGTCTGCTAGGATGGAACGAATGTGACTAATGGTGGCGCTGGGGGACCTTCTGAAATGAAAGTTTTTTGAAATTCATTTTTAATAATTTAAAAAATATTTTTTTTACAAATGTTTAGGTTTTTAAGGATTTGTTTGGAATGTTGGTTTTCAAGGTCACGGGGTCAAGTTCGTGTTAGTCTGCATCTAATATGGAGGTGGTAGTCTTTAATGTATTATGCTTGTTGACTTTTATGTATTTTTTCTAAAGTCTTTATTTTCAAGGTCATTAAAGATTATGGGTTCAAGGTGGAGGGAGTCTGCATCTAACATGGTGACAGTAGTCTGTAATGTATTATGCTTGTTGATTTTGATGCATTTTTCACTAGTTTTGGTTTTAAAGGTCATTCAAGGTCATGGGCTCAAGGTCATGGTCATTGGCTTCCAATATGGCAGATGGGTGATGTATACCAAGATGGTGGTCGCCTACCAATATGGCGTATTGAGCATGGGCTAATGGTGACCTATGGTAAGTTAAAGTAATTTTTAAATACCTTTTAATAATTATTAACTATAAATATTTTTTAATTTATGATATTAATAGTTTGAGAATTTTTTGTAAATTTTTTCGGAATTTTTTGAATGATTTTGGACCACTGGGTCACTGATCCCGATCTCCTGTATGGCTCGGACTCGCTGATCACCCTCGTCGGAGACACTGATCCTCCTCGCCAGAGTCACAAATCCCTCTCGCCTGCTCTGGGAAAATTGGGAAGCTTTTAGGGAAAAAAGGGACATTTGTAGGGAAAAGGGAAATTTTCAGGGTATTTTGGTCGATTTCGAAGGTAAAAGGGAAATTTTGAGGGGAAAAAGGGAAAAAAGATGGTGGATGGCGACGTAACAAGATGGCAGTGGCTGGCTCCTGCGCTCCTCTCCCGGATCCCATTGACCCAGACTTCCCCAAATACTACTACTGACTCCATTAAGGAAACAAAGCATAAAATGCATAAATGTGTGAGGAAGCAGCTGTCTGAGCCCGATATTGTGCCTGACGCGTAAATACTAACACACTAAAAACCTTTTGAAATACTACTAAAATATTTAATAATATGATTAGTAGAATGCCAGACAAACATTTTACAAGCCCATCAAGGCAGGTAATCATAAAATATCTGACGAAGACACACACTTAATAATACCATTAATGGGAGTAGTGGACATTGCCACACGTAGTTTAAATTGTCCGGGCGCGAGCAAATTGGGGCGGCAATAACACAGAACAGCACCATTTACAGAGCATAAACCAATCGAATTCTCAACCCACTAGATATTAAACTGAAAACAGTTTCCTACCTTGCCACCAAATATGAATTTAGAATACTGGAACAAACTGCACGCCCTCATTTAAGTTAGTGCTCACTATAAGTACCCATTTTCCCGACTACAAACCTAACAGCCCGAACACGAAATTCATGCATATGTCCACCGCTCACCTGAATTTTTCCCGCTCGTCGGCTTACACATTAAATTCACAAATAAATATAAAACATTACACTATCAAGGCCGACGGAAATTTCACGCTTGAAGAGCGCTATGTCAGTAATATCAGGTGAAGTCGGAGCTCATGACAGACGAATGGGTCTACGACGTCGGTTGAAGCGCACAGCTGTAGTTCTGAAGTTGTTTCGATACGAGTTGGAGCAGCAAGTAAGAGTGAAAGCCCGTTACATTAAAATACTGAACGCCATGTGGAGGGGTGGTTGAGTGGTCAAGGGGAGGGGAAAGTAGAAGGGAGAAAGAGGCCCGAGTAGCCAGAGAATATACATAGACGGCACGTCGCACGGTTCTGCTGCACCGTGCAATCTCCACTGTTAAAAGTCCCCCTTATCAAAGCTCCCAATTACTCAAGAGCACCCTGGCAGCCAGCTACTACACATCAGCAACAATACACAGTTCAGGCTCACAAATATAGAAGCGCAAGATGAAGGATGGAAAATGAAGAGAAAGGGAAGAGTCCCAGAGTATAGTTCAGTTTAGAAATCACATGGACAACTCATGGACAACAATCACATTTATATTCGCCTCTTGACAGACAATATTACGAAGAGGTCCATCCTGGTTGGTCATTCGGTGGGCAACCAGGAGAACCCAGCACCAGAGTAGGGCTTTCTTTCGAGTGCTCTCAATGGGAGGGTGCAGCGGATGCAGGCCGGTCACTCATCACTACCAGCTAGAACACGGGAATCTTCTGAACTCAGGCAGTAGTCTAGTTGAACTCGGGGATGAAAGGTAAAACTAAAAATACGGAAGGTTAGAGGGATTCAAGCAGCAAACCAAGAAAAGGGAACAAGGAAACAAAGGTGTACATATTAACAATTTAACAAACAAACATTGCTACACACTAAGATTGGCCATACAACTGGGTCTGGGTGTGTAACCCTTTAGTTGGCACACATGTGCCTTCTTAAAAAAATTGCCAGACGATAGGGAAACCTAACTTACAGTGTCCAAACCCAAAAATTTGTGGATTCGAAATGGGCCCACAAATTTTGGTATCAATTTACTCGAAATATCGTTTTCCAGATCAGCGAGCTTATAGATATGGAACAGGACAAGGTCTCCCACCTTGTATTGGACCGCAGTTCTATTCTTATTCAAACAATCATTGATTGACTGCTTAGCAATCCCCACCCTTCTATGAACCTCGCTAAGCAGTCATGACCGAGTCGAGTCATCCAGCGGAGATGGAAAGGGTGGGATATTCCAAATGTTTAAGAGAGGGTGACTTAAAAAGTGACCCAGGAAAGGAAGACACGGAGGAGCCCCAGTGGATTCGTGAACTGCACTATTGAAACCCACGTTGGTAATATCTAAGTCTCCAGCCCATAGATGGTGATCACGATTGTAAAAAATCGCGAGACACATTTTGAGGTCCTTATTAAACGTTTCACCAGTTTTCCTTTCGGAAAATATGGACTGGAGTTATAATGCTTCATGGCCCACCTAAAACACATGTCTCTATAGATTGTGGAAGTAAAGTAAAAGGCATTATCAGTTAGAACTTCCGTGGGGGCACTAAATATCTTTCACATCCGTTCGCTCAAGGCCTTATCAATAGTGGTAGATTTCATATTCCTCAGTGGAAATAACAAAATTTGCTGTGGCCTCCGGTGAATTTGAATCAGGCCATGTAAGGAAGGGGGATATCCGTAACTAGACAATATAGCACTCATATACAAATTAATACATTTTACTAACTCACAGCTTTACATAAAATCCCTTACAAAATGCACTCGTCGTTACATTACAGTAAGTCAATAGCTCTATTCAGCAACTGGCTATTAAGTTATAGGTCCTGCAGAGCTGTATCAACGATTATAAATAAAGTGCTCCCAACTCAAAGGGAGTCTTATGATTTAAGACGAGGACCCTGACATTGCACAACCTCTGGTGTCCTACTGGGAGTATAATTACCCTTTTGCTGTCGCATCGTCATCGAGCTAGATCTCCTCGACAGTGGCAGCGTTGGGCGTCGAAGCAGTGACCACGGCCTGGTGGTCCTCCTCGCAGGCGTCTCGTCGTTCCCTCTGAAGCAAGATGGCCACGACCGCCATTGGTGCAACCTTATATACTACTCCACATAGTCTCACAACCTACCTCGGCGGAGGAGTGTTTAAATAACAGCTGGCTGGCTTGTCGTGATCGCGCCATCCTTGGCGCTTGAGTGTCGTCTGCCAGTCCTAGCAAGTACTGATCACAGCAAAGCCCCCTTTCTCCACGAAATCCATGCGTCCTCGCATGATTAAGGTTCACCATCTGATGAGTGGAAGGTAGTGAGTAGAGGCTAGGCCGGAGAACAGTTGGGCGGCTGAGCAGAGGAGGGTTACTCTTCATCAAGGGTTAAGGGCTGCCACTGGAATAGGTCTTTCTTCTGTTTTGACAGCTGAGAGAGTTTTTTTTTTTAAAACTATATTGTGTCCTTCACGTACTTTCATTATTTTTTCCTAGGGGGCTGTCAGTCGTGAGGTTAGGGTGTCGTTTACATTTGTAAAAGAAAGAAGCACATGGATAACTATTATTTGAAATATTGTCTTACTGATATACTCAACATACAAGTTAAAAGAAAAACATTTTTTTACAATCTGAGTGTATAATAAGACTCTTTACATTTGTAATATGGAAATTATTTTACATTGCCATGTCTTTAATGATTCTATTTGGCATTTAGGACATGTTGTATCGCTTATACATTTATTTATATACATCTGTTGCGCTTCTTATTACCTATTACTGGCTTAATAATTCCTTTTTATATAATAGTCAATGTTCTTTACAATATCTAACTCTATACATCATCTATCATGGTGGCTATGAATTAAGTTGATTAAACATTTTTTGTAAAGTTTTGATGCACTTGGGCGTAAGGAAAAATATAGTTTTGTTCCTATGATTTATAACTAGACATCATAACTTGTATATATAGTACAATGCAAATTATTATTAGCTGTATGCCGACACGGTAATCATATAGTCACTATAGTTTCATGTAATCATTGGAAGGGAAAGGAATTTGCGGTCGGTGCCGTAACTAGAAAATTACCCCAAAATGAAATTACAACAAGAGAAATCCTTGGTGCCAATCGCTAAGGTTTTTAGGAAATAATGTATGTGCACGATTTGAATGATACATTCCGCCATAGTGCTATAAAAGAATTCCAACTTATTCTGTAACACTGTAAAATTTTCGACATAATTGAAATATTTTGACAATTACTTATACTATCAGTCTTATTTAAGGTGTGGATTTACATTACTCTCTAAACGTAAGAAAATGAACCACACTATTATTGCGGGTGTGTGAATTGAAACTTATATTTACAATTATACACAGGCGTGATAAAAATCTATAATACAAAAGTTAAATTGACTCTGTCATCTCTGTGCGGTGAATATAGCCTTTGTTCGCTCTAGCGCTTAACTTAAGTTTACAGCAGTCCTGATCAATGGCGACACCTAGTGTGCAATATGTGAACATGTGAGAACTCGTTATCAGGCCAACTAACAGAAAGCGCTGTCTGTGCATCGGTACACAAATGGGCGGGCAAATATAGCGTAGCACTGGTAATTTTTCTCATAGCGTGTTATGTGATTTTAATATCACTTGTCATACACATATATAGTTTTTCTTTAACCAGCTAATAGCACTTAAAATTCTTCATTCTCTCTTTCTTGTAAGAGCTTTGTGAATTTGAACTGACATTCTAGTTATTAGTGCTATGTAGTGTAACTGATTGTTTCTAACAAGATTGATACCCTAATCAGTTTATAGTATAACAACCCTATTGATATCAATAACGCAACAATGACTTATGCACTAGCATAATTAAAATGTTTCTGACATTGCGTATGTTGGAAACATACTTAACATTTGGCAGGTTTGCATACAAAATCTTCCATCAATGGTTAACAATATCGTTTACAGAATAGAAAGCTATTACTTCATTTATTGACAACTGTTTAGCTTCAAAGTTAGTTGTTTTAAACCATGTGAGCTATTAGTAGCGACTGGACTTTTTATGTCACACGCGTGCGTGGCTTCAATAAATGTTACTGTCCTTACTGTTACCCTACAGCCACAATGAACTTGCCCTTCAATAGATCCGATATAGGTTTTTTCAATATTCTGGCTAAGTGACTTGTTTGTACACCTGACATCTAAGTTACTAGATGGATTTGTAATTAGAAAATGGTGAGGCTGAATAGCCGTAACCTACACTTTCTGACTAGGGCCACATGAAAATTTGCAAAAATTATACAATTTCTCAAGATTTGGCAACTTGAAAGCTGCTTTAAAACAACTTACCTCCGTCGACTCTGTGGCATGTTTTAATATCAGGCATACCCTGAAGCTGGTTCTTCTTCTCAGCCACAGCCCTTGTGGTATGCGTAATTATGTCGATCACTATGGTATCATTCGGTAGTGCAATGTTACACGAATAATTCTTATATAAATATGTAGTTTGTACTGCTTTGAAAAATTGCAGTTTGAATTGTGAACTCTGCAGAGGAACATGGACTTTAATCATGATATTAGTAGAGGAAAATGTGCATTTAGTTATAGGAATAGTATAGCAATTAATTATATTGCTGAGAGGAATGCTTAGCTTTAAATTAATTTGACCAAATTTCGACTCTAAATTTACCAGTTTTTTTGTTTAAAGAGATTTAGATACTTCTTGTAGTGGCAATATATTATTATGACAAACCTAAATGTACTTATTTAAACTTATATCTATTAAGATATTATTAATTAGTTCAAGTACTATTCCTACCATCATTTGACTTAGCACATGTGAACTCTGAATCAGACTCTCTTGTGACTTAAAGTCATGTGACAAAGACTGGATTTGAGTAGAGATAGAATTAATTTTTAGTTGTACCTATTCTTTGATTTCTGCTACTGTATTGACTGTCAAATTAAGATAATCGATATATTATTTTACGATATTTTCAATTTCTGATATCTGAACAGCTAACATTTCTTCATTAGACAACCCTTTAAGGTGGCGTGTGGTCAGAATATCACAGCACCACGTCGCTACGTCACCCAGGAAGGTTAAGGATCTTTTATTTCTTTTCGGCAGGGACACTTCAGAAAGGAACTGGCTGACAACGTTCACATATGTTGAATTAAATCACATTCGCCAGCAGGGCTTGGTGCAGGTCAGTCGTGTGTCGCAGTCGCTCCGAGCTGTCTTTAGCCAGGGTAGTTAAAACTATTGTCAAGCGGCTGGCTGGCCCATAGCCTTATTTACGGTAGAGAGGAGAGGTTAGGGACGCCATTTTGTGGAGGCCGATTGTGTATTAGGTAATTTTTATTTTAGGAGTTTATTTAGATTTTCTCCCAAAGCTGAAGCAAGAACAGCGTAGGTGTTAGGCCCTTCGGGGACCCCCATCACCTTCAGTTCAGCACAACATGACTGAATCACAGGAGAAAATGGATGAAGACCTCGCCTCTAAGAAAAGAAAAGCCAGCGAAATGTCAGCCAGATCGACCTCTGCAGGAGGAAATTCCAGCCAGCAAGCACCGACCAATCTGGGTGCTCCCACTTCCACACCAGCCAATGCCAACGCAGAGCCAATCAGTGCGAAGAGACCCGATCTCAGGCCACTTACTGTGTATCACACACAGGAGTGCACTTACCCGTAAGTTTGTAGTCTGTTCCGGGAACAATTATGCCAGCCAACTCAAAACAGTGTGGTCCCACAAGGAGTATCCTACCTCCCTGCCAATTATGAAGATTTTCGCAAGGCGCTATCTATCCTAGACGCCCTCAAGGTAGGGTATTCTATCCTCACTCCGCGCAGCGAGATGCCCATCAAAGTAGCTCTTAAGGGGCTCGATAAGAGTATTCCGAGCGCCTGGATTCGCGAGGAACTCGTCTCTCTCGGGTTTGACCCACAAATTATCGCACCTAAGCTTTCAATGCGCGATCGCCAACCTCTCGACATGTTTACTGTCGAACTCCCGGCCTGCAAAAAGTCCCAGTCAATCTACCAGCTTCGTGGACTCTGTGGCCTTGTAATCAAGGTAGAAGAATACCAGCGTACCGATGGACCAGCGCAGTGTAGCAACTGCCAGCGATTCGGACATGCGACTAGTGTGTGTCCCCCCCCACTCCAGGTACAGTCTGTGTGGCAAAGGACACACCACCCTGCAATGTGACTTGCCAGACAGAGACGACAGGGCTCTGCATAAATGCGTGGGTTGCGATGGCAATCACGCTGCAAATTATAAAGCCTGCGAGTCCTACAAACAAGAAAAGTGGCGATTCCTCGCTCCACAAGAGTGTAGGAAGCGAGAGCAGCAGAGCAGATACTCTGCTGCAATCGCAGCACAACCCAGGCAGTTTCATTCAACTCCCGCCCCCTGGAATTCTACAACATCGCCAATACAGCCTCCTCAGCCTCCACAGCAGTTGCAGCCACCCCAGAAGCGCCCAGCCCAGTCGCAAGACGGCTGGACGCAGCTCCTGGGCAGGAAACAACGCTCGCCAGCCTAGACTTTTG
The DNA here is from genome assembly GCA_029891345.1 of Dryococelus australis. NCBI lineage: Eukaryota > Metazoa > Arthropoda > Insecta > Phasmatodea > Phasmatidae > Dryococelus > Dryococelus australis. Next base: position 156,962,525 of record CM056995.1, read on the forward strand.
TGCCTCACTTCGCACGAAACCGCCTTGTTCCAGTTGCCAATGCCTATGGAACACTGGCATATTACCAGGCATCGGAAGTCGATTTTCCGGCGCTTGCAAATCCATACCGTTAAAAAGGCAGCCACGTGATACTCCTCTTTCTAAAAAGGGGAAACAGAATAAAAATACCCTAAGGAAAACTTCTCAACAGCCTTAGGAATCGCAACAGCAGCCTCAGGCTCCCCCCTTCCGACCCATCTGCGACCCATTCAGTCGCAGTCACTCGTCCGGCTAATCAGGAGCCAGCTCAACGCCCATTGGGCGAGGAGGTTTCTGCCAGCCAGAGAAAACTGGTGCGCCCAGTGTCATAGACAGACACAACCCCAGCTACCTCGGAACCACATAATATGCTTGTTATAATTAAGGAGGCAAAGACTAGCCCTCTAAATGAAAAATTTCCCGTCTTTAGTGGAGTGCTGGAGGCACTCTGTAATTTATGAATGGTTTGGTCTGACCAAACCAAGTCAGCCGAGGAGTAAGGGCGAGCCCTGACTGTTGTAGCCCTCTCGATTGTGAAAGGGCAGCAGCAGCAGCAGCCAGATTGCTGTTAATTTGCAGTTGGCAAATGCTCTGCTTTTTAGGTTTAATGTAGTCAGTAGTATAATTTACTGGAATACTAATGGCATTCGCAGTAAAAAACAGGAGCTGGTAGATTTTATTTTTCGTCATCAAATTTCTATAATTGCAATAAATGAAACTCACTTAGACCCACATCATCGATTTTTTATTCTTGACTATAAATGCTATCGAAAAGATTGCGACAGACATGGCGGAGGTGTCATAATATTAATTCATAATTCAAAAGAATGCAATCCCGCGGAAATAAAACAACTTCAAAGATTCGAAGCTGTTGGAGTTACCATTAAACTCGGCAATGTGTATACTGAATAATACTGCAGTAAACTGAATAAATGTTGCCATTTATTCAGTTTACTGCACGCCAGGTCGCACACTTTTGCGCCCAGATCTTGACGAATTAACAAATGCTTATCCAGTCGTACTCGCAGTAGGCGATTTAAATACAAAACATCCCGCCCGGGACTGCCTCACTCGCACAGCCAATGGCAATACTTTGTTTAGACACCAAGAGCACCATAATTATATAATTTATGCCCCTAGTGAACCTACCTTTGACACTCACGATATAAATTATAGTCCTGATGTATTATATATCGTGCTTAATAAAGGTTTTAATATGGCCTTAGAATTTAATGTGCTCCACGAATTGGCTTCTGACCATTATCCTGTCCACTCGTCTTTCAATGAACTTGAAACAGATAATACACCAATTCGAAAAATTAAAGATCATAAGCATGCGAAATAAATCTCACAACTCCTATTAGTTCTTCCGACGAATTAGACTCTGTTCTCGAGCGCGTCACAGAGCTAATTCAGACAGGAGTAAATAAGCATATCCTGGAAAAGACACCGAGGATTAACGCAGATAAGCTCCGTGATAATGTTAGGGAACTAATCTCGCGCAAAATTAGGCTGCGCAGGCTCTATTCGCGAACTAGAACTAGGCAAACTAAAACCCAGGTTAACAATCTTAGAGAGCATATTGATACTGAAATAACTGCCTGGTAGTCCAATGTCTGTAATAATAAATTATCCCGCCTATGTGCACAGTATCAAAGCTTGTGGAACATGACTAAAACATTTACTAAAAAGCGTTCCCAAATCCCGCCTCTTCAAGGCAATGACGGTGTGGCCTATATGCCTCAGCAGAAAGCTGAGGCTATGGAAAATCAACTAGAATTAGCTTTCCATCCTAATAACTTTCCAGCTGATCCAGCTTTTGTTGCCCAAATTTATAGAGACCTCCGAGTGCGCCTGCGACAGCCCACCATGGCTGAACCAGACTCCATGCACGCTGAGGAGGTCAAGCGTATAATTAAAAGTCTGAAACCCCGTAAAGCACCTGGGTTCGACTCCCTCCAGGGTATAGTTTTCAAACAGCTGTCTGACAGCAGGTTTGAGGCTATAGCCGAGCTCATTTATGCAAGTTTTGATTTTGTCTACTTCCCCACTGCCTGGAAAATTGCCAATGCAATTTCATTTCCCAAGCCGGGTAAATCCGATGACACAGTCATTTACTCCCACTCCCGCAAAGCTGAACTGGCAATTCAGCGACTTCAGGCTCAACTCAGTGAGTTTGAAAATTATTTTCGCCAATGGCGCATTAAAATAGACGTAGGTAAGAGCGAGGCTGTAATCTTCACGTGTCGCTGAATTATTCCCCCTAATTTGCAGCTAACCCTCTTTAGGGAAAATATTCCTTTCAAGGATGAAGTAAAGTACCTCTGCCTTCTCATGGACAGTAAGTTGACATGGTGCCACCATGTGGAGGCTAAGCGTAACCTCGCATATGCTCGCTTGTCTGCCCTGTATCCACTACTAAATCACAACCCCGGATTATCAGTAAAAATGGGATACAATTATACCAGTCCTTGGTCAGACCCATTATTACATACGCTGCACCTGCATGGGCTTATTGTGCTCCCACTCACTTAAATTCTTTACAAATGGTGCAGAATAAATGCCTCAGATTGGCTGCTCATGCACCACACTACATGCCCATCAGAAACTTGCATGCAGAACTCAAACAAGAACTGCTGCAAGATGTAATTCTCAAGCAGGCCCAAGCCTTTTATAAATCTCTCAACGAACATGCCAATCCTCTCATCACTGTCATAGGGGACTATGATATCGATGAGACTCAAAGCTATAAGCGACCCAATTCGCTTCTAGCCCACATGCCCCCTTAGCTCTGCGTGTTACACACTGCTCTGCCTATCAATATATACTCTATGCAGCCTTTTAGATATTAACAATAGTTTAACAAGAGCAGCCCCGAAGGGAAAGCTCAGACTAGCTTAATTAATAAACAATACTTCACCCAAAAAAAAACTATTTAGGATATGATAGGTTAACTCAGACTTAACCTCTCATTCAAGCCAGTTGCTAGTATGCTTGGCCCCACGCTGCAATTCATTCCAAGGCCACCTCTGCCGAAAGGTGGAGGTCTGCAGCATCGTGTGGTTCGATGCTTCAATTGGCGAGAGACTTCCCAGTAGTTATAAGTATTTCTCCCCCCCCTAACACTTAGCGAAGCTTAGTGCACTTACAGCATACGGCTGTATATATGCTCTGTCACAGCCTATGGCTACAGAGATTGGCTGCTGTGAGGTAGCACAGCATTATTTTAGATACATATGACCCCGAGGATATATGTTACTATAGGCTATATTTAGGATATTATTATATGTCATTTAGGCTAGCGTAATATGTTTTTTCATCCACAGGTCCTTACCGTCTTTTAGTGTTCTAGTAAAAACCAGTAAGAGCAATCCCTGCTGGCACTTACTGGCAGCTCACTTACTCTCCTTTAGTTTTCAGGTTCATGTAAGTGATAGAGGGGGGGGGGGAGAGGCCCAATAGCGTCACTTCTCCCACCAGAGAGGCGCCCAAATACCTCTCTGGTTACTGCCGGCATCAAATCAAAATAAACAAAGCTCCTGCCCCCTCTCTACTAGTATTTCTAACCCTATTAATTAAGAGCATGTTTTTCCATACACTCTATCTCCTGTAGCATTCTATTTAATTAAATTTAATGCATGTGATAATTTTTGAATTTTTACTTCTCTGTCGCAAGGGTTTTTACGTCTCTCTTGAAAGTTTTCCCTTGCACTTCATAATTAAGACTAGCTCTAAGTAAACATAGGGAGGTAGCCATGGCCCCAAAGTGCAGGCCATGGCTGCCAAATTCCTTTTTGCCACGATGCATGTCTTCTTGCATGATTTTTTCTAGTAGGCGTAAGGGGTTAGCCCTGAGACGCAATAACATCTCGTCCTACCTTCGGGCATTAACTTCACATAACACTTAGAATAAAATAGTTTAGAAAATAAAGTGTTGAATTAATTTTTTTTTTGTGTTTTTCAGCATTTCGGCATACAGTGGAGTTTCGCGTTGCACAAGCATTGTGAAACCATTCGTCCACATTGTCTGTAGTCTGAAGTTCCTGCAGAGGCAGCATGGACTGCAGCGACACCGTTTCTTCATAGTGAATTTGTGGTGTCAGCTGGCTGAAGTACACTCTGTGGTGCATCCTGATGCAGTAGGCTGCCTGGTACATCCTGAAGTCGCACAGTCCTGGGTTCACAAGTCCTGTATGCCTCAACCCCTGTAACATAATGACGGGTGTTAATGACGAACATTCGCAAGTTTAACATTCGGAGTACTAATTGTTTAAATTATGTTACTTCCTCTTCTAAGTATTGACACAGCGATCGTAGAAGGGCCTAATGCAATTTCGTAGGGGCCTTGATATTTAAAGGAAAATGCTTTCTGGTGAGCGTGCGTTTTAACCCATACGAACTGTCCTACTTTTAGTTCGTTAGATCGGCGTGAGTTGTCAAAAATACGTTTTTGTTGTTGCTGTGGCGTAATCAGATTAACTCGAGCTTGATCCCGTAACTGTTTAAGTCTATCCCACCAGTCATTAGCATAGGGGTAATATGTGTGACTTATAACGTGCAATGGCTGTATGGCCTCAACCCCGTGAATAAGGAAAAATTGTGTGAACTTAGTACTACATTTGACAGTTGTGTTATAATTAAACATTATATACAAGACGTACTCGTCCCAGTGTTTTGGATCGTCACTGGCACATGAGGTTAGGTGTTGCGATAAAATCTTGTTTACTTATGTCGTTAAACCGTTGCAGGCCGGGTTGTAAGCTGCGGTTTCTAGTTTTTTATTCGCAACTTATGCAACAGGTCTGTAATAAGCTCATTATTTGTGAGGTCCCGGTCCCTCTGTCCGTGAGGATTGATTTTGGGCAACCAAACGTTAAAATAACATCTTTAACAAAATTAGCGTATGCGATGGCATCAATGGTTTTTATGGAACGTGCAGCGGCATATCGAGTGGCAAATTAAGTCACAACCACACAACCAACACATATTTATTGCAGCGTGCTGACGTCTGGAGCAGCCCTTTTGCATCAAGATCCCAAGACTCGTGAAAAGGGGAGAGTTGTGGTGGTAATGGAGTCATCTGCCCTATAGGTTTCTGGTTAGGAGCTTTAATTCGCTGGCATGTGGGACAATTCCTAACATATTTCGTAATGTCTTTGTTCATCATATCCCAGTAATATGATGTTTTAATTTTATCTAACATCTTAAACTGTCCAAAGTGTCCCGTGCCTAACAGAACGTCGTGGTGGGCAGTAATGATTTCTGGAACATAATATTTTGGAACAAGAGTTAATTTGCGCTCTCTGGCTGGGGTATGCTGTTTCATCAAAATTTCGCAGTTACCAGAAATGGCGTAGTGTCTTGCGGTGCTGTGATATTTTGGGGTGGCCTTATCTGGTTCTGTGAAAACTAACTTTAATTGTTTTATGTGCTGGTTGTTAGCATATTCGGCTAAGAATGGTGATGCCGGCTGATCCAGGAGCGGTAATAACAAAAGGTGAGCATCTTTAATGTATTCCTGCTCGTGAATATATTCAGGTAAATAAATACTATTTCGATGTTGTCAGCCATTATAAGTATGCAATAATTAAATTGTGGGTCTAGACATTTAGTCGTTATCTTTTGTGAATTGTCCTGAATGATCTCCATATTGACATTATATATACTTGATACAGTTTGTGATTTTAGTTTGTGTGTCTTTGTTAGGGTCGTGAAATAGTGTTTCAGCTAATGCTGTGTAAAATGCTGTACAATTATTGAACTGGTGCTTTACGTGGTATTTTATTGAGTTGACAATGACTGGTACCATGTCAGCTGTCCATACTGTGGGTATACAACTGAGGGCATCTGCAAGGGCATTTAAATTGCCTTTTACGATTTTGGCCTCGAAGTCATATTCAGTCAAGGCAATGGCCAATTTCTGTATTTGTATGTTGTGTTCGGTCATGGACTAAAAATATCTTAGGCTAGCGTGGTCTGTTTCTATGATACATTTTCGGCCATAAAGAAATTGTTTGAAATAAATAATTATGTATTTTAAAGCAGATATTCCCTTTCCACAGCCAACAGTTTCCGTCCATTCAGGGATAGCTTCTTTGAAGCAAAGGCAATTATATTACATTCTTTGATCATGTGATTTTCTTGTAGTAACATGGCCCCACTAGGAGTTTGCAATGCACCACATGCTAGTATGGTCTGTATGTTTTCTTCGAATTTAGCTAGAATGGGTGGGTTGCTTAGTGCTGTTTTCAGTTTTTGAAAGTGGTTTGTTCTTTATCCCTCCATTTAAATGGTGCCGTTTCCTTTAAGGGTTCCGCAATCTGGGCATAGTTGAGTATATAGCACATATGATGCAAGGCCAGGAATGTTCTGATTTGTTTGAAATTTTTGGGCGGAGCCATTTGTTGTGTTTTATGAATCTCTTTGGGATCTGTTTGAATACCATGAGGTGTTATATAATGACCAAGGATTTTAATTTCGTGGTGAGCGAAATTACATTTATTAAAGTTAATTTTACTTTAAATTTCCTCAATCTGTCTGTAACCTTACGTATATTAGTTAAGTGTACCTCGAACATGTTTCCAATAATAAATATATTGTATATATAGGCCAAAGTGGTGTTCCAGTGGAGCAGACCTAACATAATGTCAACAAAGTTTTGAAAATAGTTAGAACTTGTGGCGAGGCCCATTAGCATACTAGTGTACTAGTAAAGTCCAATTCCATCCACACTAAAAGACAATTTATGCCTGTCCTCTTTGTGGACCGGAATAGCGTAGAACCCACTAAACATATCAATTGAAGTGATGTATTTGGAATTCTGTAAACTTGTGATTATGTGTTCCATTCGAGGAATTGGATATTGGACCTCGGTTAAATGTTGGTTCAGTAAGTGGAAATTGGTAAGAAACCTAATTCTTCCTGGGTGTTTAGGTATAACTAATGATGGTGTGGTTTACATGGTTTCTGAAGGTGTATTAATTTTTTAATCAAGAATTTGCTGTATTTGTACTAGGGCATCTCTTAATTTTGGATTTATCCAGTACGGTCGATTATGAATAGGTTTATCTGTATTTATGTCAAGCTTTATTTTGTACACATTTGTTTCAGTCAACTCATGAATGGTACTAGCAAAACGATCGCTATATTCTTCCAATAATTGCTGTAATTGTGTTTTTTGATGACCTGGTAACTGAGGATTAACATTGCCCAATGATGTGTGGTCGGCATCATCTTCTATAGCCGTGGTTTAATTTATATGAAATTCAATGTAATTACTGTGATTCTATTCAAGTGAGTTGGTACTAATAGGTATCTCAATTATTTTGTCGTAATTGGATGCATAAGCAAATATGATATCTTTATTTAAGATAGGTACAATATTGTATCTTTTGATAAAATCAACCCATAATATTGTCAAGTTTTAAATTGTCTATTAATAAGAATTCTTGCAAGAAATTATGCCCATTTATATTAATGTTGACTTTTGTTTTGTATTGTGGGATATCAATATATTCTATTGCTCATACCATAGAGAATGTACCTCTAACTAGCTGACTTATTTTACTGATTAAAGTTGTTGCCATGCAGGAACGAGAACAGCCTGTATCCAACAATACATTGTAGGTTTTGCCTGCAAGTTGTACAAGGATGCACGGGATTGATATTTTTACATATCCTGCACTGCACTCGTCCTTGGTGACTGGCATTGTCTCCTTGTCAATGCTTCAATCAATGGCCCGTGGCTCAGGTTTTGTTGACCCCTTTCATCACTGCCAACTGGTGCCGTGTTATTGTTTACAGCGCTGCATGTTCCTGCATGCTGTAACTTGATCCTCGTTGCCCCAATCCCAAACCTTTGTTTGAATTCCCAGAAGCATGCCACAATATATGTTTGAAATGGGGTCGCTTGATTGGAGAACAATGGGCAGTTTTCGGTGCGGTGCGATGTGTGCAAACACAATGTTGCATGTGGATGCTATTTCCATCCGTGACCCAACAAACACTGGCCTTGGTGCCTTGATGTCACATCTGCTGTGCCGTGCATTCTTTCTGGGTTATAACTGGACAGAGGCCACAGCTTCCTTGTGTACGTGCGGGTTGTGTTTCACGGTCGGTTCACTGCGT
>CM056995.1:156970769-157014472 GCA_029891345.1 Dryococelus australis
CGAACTACATCTCCTATTTACACACATTTTACAACACGGTTAACATTATAATTTTAAATTATATATTTTAAAGATGTGTTATGCTTGGAAGTGAAAAAAATACAATTGGTCTGACGCGTCGACTAATAAACTCTCCACAGTTTCGTTCCCACACAGTCGGCGAATACTGTAGGCGAACTTGTCATCTGTCGACCTTGTTATTTCTATACCTTGTTGCTTTTTGTCTCACTATTTCACTAAGTAGTATTTACTATAACTTAATGATCTTTCTACCTCACCTCATAACATATATATTTAAAAAATATTTTAATAAGAAAAACTGTCTGATTTTTTTCCATGTTAAAAAAACATTTAAATATTAGGTGTAAACTAATGTATATTGTAGTACTAGACGTGGTGTCGCTTTGTATAAACGTACTCCAAACACAATGCAAGGCAATGGCTGTAGTCTGCTGAACTGCGAAGTGCAAGCAGAGTGCAGGCACTCAGTTTACTCTCATCTCTCTTGCGTCAGCCTCTCCCCAGACGACAGCTCAAGCCCGCTCGTTACATCACCACGTGTATAACACACTAATTATTTAATTACTTGTATACTTGTTACTAGATATTTACTGTATAAGGAACATACTTTATTCTCATTCATGTATTGCAACTTATGTCCTTTGATTTACAAACGATTTCCAATTTTGAAATTATGAAAAATTAAAATTTTTCGAAGAAAAATAATATTTACCATTAATAATCACTTAAAATTGTCCTAGTATTCATTTTCACGTAGTCATACAAGTGTCTAACAATAATTTTTATTATAATTTTACATGTTAAAATATTGCATTGAGTATTTTTTGTTTTCATCAATATTTACTTATCTCGGAAATTTGGAGTAACACCAAAAAAATTATTTATAACTTAAAAAAAAATTATAATTTGCTATTAAATGTTCATTTGTCTTATTGCTAAGATTCTTATGTTCGCTATCACAACAGGGGAGATATATAAAATCGAATGTTCTTGCCTGTTCATCACACTTGAGCTACCATCACTGCAGTGGGGAGTTCGCGAGCGACTCTACTGGCTCGGCTGCAGGTAAGGAAGTGTGTGGCTAGTTCATGGACCCGCCACCAGAGAGTGCTATTAGCAATCTATCTTCATCTCTCTCTTACAGGATAGCACTTCCATATCGGCCACACACGCAAAGTGAACGTTAAGATCTCTTCAACGGCTGGGAACATATGTAATTCCGAAACTATTCTGTCTCTCTACACAAGTGTGGTCTTCATAAAAACATTTTACAGTTAAAACCCAGATAATCGTTTTAAGCAAACCTATAAAAATCCACATGGTCTTCACTATTTACTGTGTAAATACTAGTAAAAAATAATAGCGTGCAACGGAATACTTCGTGCGTAACCCAAAGAGCAAACGATAAAAAAATAATGTATTTTTTTTTTATTTAAGGTCTTACAGACCACTCGACTTAGGTTCGTGCAATTGCAATTATTCAACCCTTATTAGTGTCTCAGTGCAATACAAAATAGATTACTTAATTTTATTAGATAGAGGGGAAAATTCTAAGCAAGGAATAACTACAAGACACCTGAAAAATCTCCGTATAAGATTCTATTACCATCCTAATTATCAAGAAATCACAATTTTTTTATTCTCTGAAGAATTTCCTGATATGTTTTTTTTTTTTCGTGAGTATTTAAATTTGACGGAAAGGACGTTTCTAAAATGCGTATTAAGATGCTACTTTTTTAAATTCGATCTGTAGTAATAAGTTCCATTTCATTCCGATATAAACGCACGTACACACAATCACACAATTCAGTTACAGATACCAGTCAGTTGTAAAAGCCCTACTATCAAACTTTATAAGCAAAATAAAATACTTGAAAACTATATCATGCATCCAAAATGAACAAACCATACAAAACAGACACAATCATATTATGAGACCATTTCAAACTATAGCAGCAATACTTAACACCAGACTTTCGGTCCAGCAGGGCCGTAGCCAGGATTTAATTTGAGGGGGTGTTCTTCACTGCTACCCTGAATGAAAGCGGAAAAATTTGGATTTTAAAGTGCAAATTAGTGCTATATATGTGGTTTTAGAATCTAAATATTGTATATACAGCTGGCAGACATCGTAATATTTTTTAAGATAAACTTTCTAAAACTCTTGGAAGTATTTAGTGGAGTGGAGGGGTCACGGGCCTCGGTACCCCTCTCAATCACATTATACAGAAAATTTGTCTGTTGTACATTAAAGTAAAATACCTGCGAATATAACAATTTCCATCAATCGCATTACTAATAAAACATGTCTTAATCCTTTTCAATGAGGAAAATGACCTCTCGACCTCAGCTGTTGATACAAGTAAAGTTGCCATAGGACACACAACATATGGTGTATGGTTGGAAGATATGTTAACTACATGCATCAAAAATGGACATAATCCCAATTGGCATGCCAGATTTTTTGCGTTTCCACTTCTCACACCACATAAGATATTCCGCTTCAACCGCGGCCTGAGAAGTTTGCTCTTCAAAGTAGAAGCTTAGTTTGTTGAGCTCCTTCACACAATTCTCGTGTTCGTGTTTGGGTAACAGAATCTCCAGCGCTTAGAGAATGTCCTTATTTTGACAAAATCGCTGTTTTGAAGACTGACAATAAATCCATCTACACAAGATAGAAAAATATATCTGAGATAGTACTGTTCAACATATTTGTGGGGATTATTATTCCTCGTGGTCTGCTTCTTAGCTTGTACGAGAGAAAGAAACTTTCTGCGACACAGAAGTACGATGAGCTACACCGCAACCCAACACTCAACATCTGTATACACAATGAGCAGTGTCTATATCAGAGCTATGTGGATGTACTAAGAACTTGTCCATTCGCAGCTCGCGCAGGCGCACTGCAGGGTAAAAGCTACAATGTCAACGATCATCTGCCCAAGGTCAACCCGACCAGATAAGAGTATTTTTATGTACAACAAACAGTTAAACACCTCTTTATCTGTTACTTCTAAGTGCACTTTATCGCAATAGCTAGACCACTACAAATGTTACCATGAGTATTTTTTCCAGTTTAGTTTAAAATTTTGGGGGTGTCCAAGGAACCCAACACCCCCCCCCCCCTCCGACACTCTTGACTTCGGGCCTGCAGCCAGTCCAGACAAGGTAACATTACCTTTAATTAGCATATCATCTCCATCATCTCGAAGAAAACAATACTACTTTCATTTATTCGCCATATACTCAACATCAGATATCACTAATAGATTTATAGTAATAACATAGGTATTTTAGGATCTACGTTTTTTATTCTATGTTCTCCGTTTGCAACATTTACTTCACGTATAAGAACTATTTTACTAACACAAATACGTTTATGAACTAAACGACTATTTAGGGATAAAAAGTTATCTTCCTACTGGCACACGATTTACTTCTATGTTGTATTTATCAAGCAATGTGTAGATCGGGGTGGACAGATGTTACGATTTTCCTTAAACCACAACTCAATCTAACTTCATATTTCACGGTGTAAAGAAACATCTCGAATTCTAGCCTCTACCCACTTCACCACACCGACACCACTTGACTACATACACCAAACAGGACTTGTTTATTATTCTTAATGTTTTACTTCTATTTAACTATTGGTTCGACCCTTATAGGATACTTAACGGCATAGCAAGTATTTACACAAATAAACCTTGTTTCATCTCACAAGAAGATTAAATATTTTTTTAGTGTACCAAATTGTTTTTAACTACTACGAAAACTGCTAAAGTTTAAACATACATGCATACCGATTTATTCACTACTTTAACCTAAATGGAGCTAATTTCATTTACAATAAAAAAAAATTCTTTGATTCAAATCTTTCTTTAAACACAGTCATATTAATCATTAAATATTAAATAACTGTTTAAAATCAATGTTCTGTTTACTTATTATTCTGTTAATACACTGCAATATCAGCCACATTAACACTGTATAGGATTAGTTTAAAAACAAGAATTATGTGCTCGAGAATCCTTCCCAACGAAAGATTTCACTTTGCTAGGCATGGAATGATGCAGAGACTTATAGTGTAATGGCAGACGCATTCAGGTCGAAAGTTCTGCGATATTGAGAATGGGATGTTGGGTAGAGGGGCAAGGGGACGAGGCGAGTTCCATCTCCGCTAGGAATGCTGCAGTAGACATGCCACATTTCCTCCCCCATTCCTTCGACACACATTACTTCATGCAGGCATCTCAAAAAAGGGCAAGCAGAGAGAGCTCGCCAGGTTTACACTAGAGATCATTTATGTTTCTACAATCTGTCGCACACTCACAGACACTGCACCCCGGCTCTCTGTGCATATACTTATGTAAAATGTTAACACATCAAAATTTCCTTACACGTACCTAAAGAAACTATAAAAAATAAGAGGGGAAAATTCATTTTTAAAAATTGTTTTTCTTTTTCTAACTTAATCTTATTTTTGTCTATCTTGTTTCATACTAACATTTCAATTTAATTAAAATCCCCTACAACACAACCATACTTAAAATGTGAAAAACCATTGCTACGATAAAAGTAATTAATTTGTTTTCTCCATATAACAAACAAGGTTTTATGTCAGAAAAAGGAAATTCTGTAAACTTGCAATTTTCGTTAATATTTTTTTCTAGGTGTAAAAATAGTTGCATTCCATCACCCAAAAATCCAGATCTGGCACTAACATGATCTCAAAACATTCTGAAACTTACTTTGCCTCACAAGAGTGTATATCATGCGGAGACAAATGCCCATATTCGGAAGGACATGGGTTTGATTTTCAACCAAATTTCATTCAGATTTTTTTTTAACTCCCTCCCTTTGTTTCACAATTCACGCCAAGCGAATGCATTATTGTGTACATTCCCATCTCTTCTACACGTTATCAAATCGCAAACATTTAAAATTCCCAACATATAGTATTACCTCTCATAGAAAATATTTTTAAATATATAATTAAAAGCAAGTACTGTTAAGCCGATATATTTACGAATATACCTTCACACATGATGAACTCAATACCTTTACTTACCAATACTTTACATTAAGTAAGCAAAACACAAAGAGACAAAATGAGATATGAAAAGCATCTCTTTAAATTTTTTAAATATTTTTAAATTGTTTGTTTTAAATAATCGTAACTCGGAGATGCTTATTTAGGGTAGATGGTTTTAATATTCATGTTATTACCTCTTCAAACTAATGTTAACTTACAGTAATGTATTGTAGTTACAGGGTTAAATGCATAATACATGTTAGGTAAATTAAATTTTTTTTCCAGGTTACATGTAAACATAATGAAATAACCAAATAATCACATTATCGTTTTAAACATTTCATGAACTTAGTATTGTGCAGGCAATGTATTTCGCAATCATCCATTACACCACCCTTAACCACGTGAATTAGTTAAGTATGATTTCTAATTAAAAATACATCAATCCAACATTCCCTAACGTGTTTATGTAAATAGCGAACAAACCATTCGACTCCTATCATAATCATATAATATTAGTCAACCCATCGTATCAATTTATGTTCATTTATAACTTAAAGTTACCAATTAACTATAATAATCGAGGTAAAAGAGTGAAAGAGAATATTTCCTCTTATATCACACTAAAATTTCGTGAGAGAGCCAAGATATGACAGATTCCCAAATGTAAACTCTTTTAAAACTACCGTAAAGTGAATATAATTTAATATCTGCTTTGTACGCAAGAAACATAGCTGCATATTTGTTAAACTATTTACCAGAGGAAATGATCAAATTGTTATAGTTCCCTATAAATATTCCAATTCCCCTCTCCTACACTCAAACATTTTTCCTCCTAGTAAACAATTTGCCTTCCTCAACACAAAACTGATCCCCAAATAGTAAACTTTCTACCAACTCTTAGAGAAATGTTATTATAATTACAAGTAGTTAGCGTTAAACATATATATTTACGAACAGACACACACACATACAAAGAACACAAAATATTTAATTTTGCGCATTCACTCCAGCCAAGACTATCTCGCATTAAACCAAAATTAACCTAAATGTCCCAAAATGAACCAAAATGACCCAAAATGACTCAATAGGCAAAAAAATTACCCGAATTGATTCCAAAATGACTTAAAAAAACTCACACAAACCACATCACCCATGCTCAGGTCACTTACCATCAAACATTAAAAATAAAACTAACATATTAACATCAAACCTTTCATTACGACTAACATTATGAGTAGTTTACTCAATCTGATATTAGCCAACACCCATACTATCTGAACAGTCCTACTAATTACTACTGTGGAAAAAGAATTCCTTCCTTTATTTGTAGTCGACTCTTCGTCAGAAAAATAATTTCATCAAAAAGTCTCGTATTTCCTTTCTAATTACCATACACCAGTACACCAGTACTTCAATCATTCCCTACTCACCATCAGTTATTACTAAAAGAATTGAATTATAATAAAAACACCAAAGTTTTTGTTTTTTCCATCTAATGCTAAGATAAAATGTACATTTAATGATAAAATAACTAAGAACAACAATATTCCATGTACTATAACTTTATTTCAAAATAACAGTGTATTACTCATATGCACTAAAACATATTCTCCATTCAACAAAAGTATTTATCGTTCACTCTTATTTTATACAACAAATCTTATTGTGAGCAGTTAAACCACTCTGATTTGCATACACAACACAACAATTTACACATGGATACATCTTATATGAAGTCCTGAACATACAGTTACGAGCTTCATGTTGTCTGATGCTACACATAGTTGCGAATATCTTGCTGGCATACTTTGCACTATCTTCTCGATGAACTACAAACAATTCTTTTACACTTCTTCTTATACCTTTACAGGTTATCACTGCATGTAAACACATCATCACACTTATCACAGTGGAACGAATTGTATGCAGGACTAAACAAGCAATGCATATGTTCATGTCGGCGTGCATTACAAATTTGGCTTAAAGTATTATCACAATAACAACATTGGTACCGTAATTCTTCTAGCGACTATTCAGAAACTCTTGCTGTGGAAAAAGCTAACGGTGTTACATATGGTAAGTATTTGCCCATATTCCTATTATATCAGAGTAAGCGAACACTATACTAATATTGATACCAGTAGATATAATATGCCGATCCTAGGACAACCAATGTTAATGGTTAAATATCACCATAAAATAACTCTAAATTTAATGGTCCACCCACACCATTCTAGTAGTGGGGATGCCGATATGAGAACAACCCCGAGAACAACCCCTGTTAATGGTTAAATATCATCATAAAATAAATCTAAATTTAATGGTCCACCTACACCTTAAAATACTCCCCAATTTATTCTCAGCGCCTTTTCAGTTAATGGTTTAAAATCACCATAAAATAAATCTAAATTTAATGGTCAACAGACACCATTCTAGTAGTTATTAATTATACCTCTGTTAATGGTTGACAGACACCATTGTGCACACACCACTTATTTGAACCGCGTATGCTTGTCTTAGTCCATTAGCATTTTTTTAATTTCCTTATAAATTTAATGGACAACAAACACCATGCAACTATTTTTTAATTTATTCCCATCTAATGGTTTAAAATCATCCATAACACACGCAGCACTTATTTGAACTCTGTATGCTTACCTTCATCCATTAGAATTTAAATTTATATTTTTGATTTAATGCTTGCCAAGGAACTATTAAATTTTTGACACCTGTGGAAAATATTTTTGGTTTAAAGAAATGAAAATGTCATATAAAGCGATATGAGGACAGATAAAAATCAACTGATCTATAATTATACGATGACGACCCCAGCAATGAAAAATTCTAATGCAAATGGAAATGTTTGGAAAGAATATAAGTTCAAGGGTGATGTGTTTGTGAAAGGAAGGAAGAAGAAACCTCAACAACCATTTGTCAAGTGTGAGACTTGCAAACACTATTACAAACCATCTCTAATTAAAAGCCATTTGAGAAGTAAAATACATAAGAAATCTCATGATTCTATAAATGCTTGGGAAATTTTTAAGATGCCACAACATCTAATACCAAAACAAAAGTCTCCCCGAGAAAAACAATTGCAGTGTGAGACTTGCAAACACTATTACAAACCATCTCTAATTAAAAGCCATTTGAGAAGTAAAATACATAAGAAATCTCATGATTCTATAAATGCTTGGGAAATTTTTAAGATGCCACAACATCTAATACCAAAACAAAAGTCTCCCCGAGAAAAACAATTGCAGTGTGTGGCCTGTGGCCACTATTACAAACCATCTCTAATTAAAAGCCATTTGAGAAGCAAATTGCACAAGTACACACTAAGATTCGGTGTAGAAGAAATTGAAACAGCATTTGAAAATAGGCTCAAGACTTATGCTGTAAAGAATCTGAATGCGTACAAGGACCCTAGTCATTTTTTAAATGACATAAAGCAGACTGTTATAAAAAAAATTATGGAAGAAGTCAAGCGAATGGACCTTAAAGTAAATTAAAGTTCTTCACTGAGTACAAACGAGGAACTGGTGAGAATATTGAATATGTAGAACGTTCCTTTAAAACAAAGAATGAAATTATACTGAAATCAACTGACTTGGAAGAATTTATACGAACAGCACATTGAAAATCATAGCTGAGATGGGAGCATTTGAGGCGAAGGGCTCTCAGTGGGTGCTCAATAGGATATTCAACCTAGAAGTACGAATAAACAAATATGTTCCTTTTAAGGGTAGCTCATATGCTGAACTTCCAGAAATGATACTTCCAGAAATTAGATGCTCATTGTCAACATTTTTTCTATGTGAGCATTGTAACGAAAGAAAATCTTTGTATAAATAAAAATTGTTGGCCTTGATTGAGTGTTTGACATGCTGTGTACAAAAGGTTTCCTTGAGTCCTTGACATTATGACACAATGTGCTCGCATTATTCACATCTAAAACCTTTTCATTCTAGGGCTTCTCCTTAGTTTGTTGCTTATCCACAGTGTTAGGAGCTGTAGATTTTGCCCGTGTGTCCGATATCTATCCCTATATTTCTTTTGTTGTGTTCACCCCAGGCTTGGTTCTGGCTGTTGACTGATCACTCACAAGTCTTAGTCTTCCCGGACTTTCACATTTACAGTTAGCCTACTTAAAATAAAAATAAAAAATCCATGTACCATAGATTGAAATTCTCATTCAAATGGTGTATACTCCATTAGTATATTAGTTTGTAGAGCTATGGGTTGAAACAGGATTTTGGTGAATTTTGTTTGGAGTCATAATTTGTACATTTTTATGTAATTTATCAATTCGGGAATTTCGGTTTGGGATTGAATTCCCTATTGTTGGTATTTCTTCTATTTTTGTTTTAGTGCATGTTCATTTCCTGTGCGAACCTCTTCTGATTTTCTGGGAAAAGCAGCACATTGATTCCCTGTCTTGAATCATATGGTGGTACCTGATTGTATTCCTTACTGCCTGTTGCCTGTCTGAATAAACTGTAATACTAAAATATTGCAAGTCTGGTATTGTTTTTAAAAGAGATGATGGCATTTTATTCACAAACAGCTACTATTCCATTGCACTAGATTTCAACCTTTTGGAATTCGAAAGTGAATCTCTCGAGATAGAAGAAATGCTTCAAACTATAATTGTACTACACGAAAATGGTATACGTGATGTGAGTCAGAATTCAAGTTTGGATAAAAACTTACAATTTGCTGTGAATCGGTTGAAGGAAAATTCCAAGACTTTCAAGATTCAAATTTCTTCTCTAACCTCCCTTTTGCTTTCAGTATCCAGAACAAAACCTCGTATCTTTGACTTTAGAAGGATAGTTTTAAACACCATGTTTGGTACTCCTGACAGTCAAGATCTTGCCCTTTTGGAAAAGTGATTGAACTCTCTTGTAAATGATCAAGAAGAAATTCCTGTTAATTTAGCTAACCACATTATCTTGTTGTATAACAAGGAAGATAGAATTTTGAATAGTACTAAGATTATTCATGTGTTGGCAAACAATTATTTTGAATATTTTGATGTTTTTAATACAGCAATGAATAGAATCTTGTATGAAGTGAAGTGTTTGAAAAAATGATATTAATCAGTTTTTGTGTTTTTAACCTAACACAATGTTACTACGAGTTAGTGAAGCTGTATTCTATGGTAGGTTGGAAATTTTCAATTTGTAACACGCAATAGAAACCAGTGTACACGGTTCTTTGAGCTCTACCTTACTGGACCCGGTCTCTTTTGTTAACATTTTAAATATGATTTAACACCCAATTACTTTATCTTTGTACATGATAGTACATGTGACACCTAAAAATTTGTACATTTTTATGGTCATAATTCAGTGAAAATAGTTATTTATAATACTTCTTTGGATGTTATTGTAGATGTACCATTGGCAAACAAGGACAGACTTTTTGAAAAATATCATGCTTTCCCTTTGCACTTTAGAGTTGAGAATTAAAGTCAGTATTTACTATTCTCTGTGAATGAATTCTTGGTTGTTAGCCCAAACAGAAAAATATTTGCTTCACTAAACCCAATGCTTTAACTCTATGTCAGAAATATGGAATCACCCTTGGCCCTCTTATTTTCCCAGTTTTTGATAATCAAATTGATAGCTGTGAGTTAGACCTTTGTTCTTGCAAACCATATTTGCATTTTTGTAACAAATATATATATATATATATATATATATATATATATCTGGACTTAAACGAGGGCAGCACCTTTTGTAAATCATATAACTATACTATGTCTGTTATTAATATTATTATTAATAATATTATCAGCTGCCACTAAATGTATTACCAAAGTAATTAAGAATCCCAAAATTTTAAAAACTTATTATTTTTATCACCTGACCATCTGAGTATAAATGTGACTACAGTAATCATTTATATCGATAGTTGTATTGCTAGTTGTTTCGATAATATGTGTTTGCTAAGAGATTATGACATGGCAGTTTTCCTCCTCCTTCACAAGAAATTATTATGGCTTGACTTTTTAAATAAGTTTTCCTGAAAAACATCTCTAAAAAATACCATGGTACTTTTCCTACCATCCTAGGTAATTTTAATCTTTCTATTTTTGTTCGGGCATGTGTTAAAATAATTTTAACGAGGTGCGCTACTGTGGGGGAAATAATCTGTAGTTAACTCAAGTTTATATTTATTGCGACATTCGTTTACGAGCGTTGTTAAGGGCGATACTAGTCTTTTGAGCTAAAACACGTGTTTATGAAAATATTACAGAAGGAATTTAAAGTGGAACACTGGATAGCTGGAAAATCTCACCTGCTGTAAAACAAGAATATTTTATTAAATGATTTTACGAAAAACAACAGAATAAGAAACCCTTCTTTTTTATATTAAATAACATAATGGGGCAGCATAGTTTGATTTACAACCCCATCGAAACAAAAATAGATATCTATAGTTATTTCCTTAAATCGCAGTCAGTATTGGAGCATCATAAGAAGACCAGGCTCCAGGTGTTCCAAGGAAAAAAATTCATATATGGGCAATTTTAAAATGCCAGTCATGAATTAATAATTGCCATGGATAAGTGTGGCGCAAAACACCAGCAGTCGCGTCTACTCTTACCAGTCTCAATTATTCCTGTCTCTCCCGATTCAATCTCCCGTGTTTGGTCCAGATAATTCAGTGTCTGTTGGTGGCAGCGGGACAGAATATAAGCTATAGAGGCCTGGCTTTCTTATCGCTGTTCATACACTCAATTCGCACTCAGGCAGCTACGAACGTATAGCCTTTCTTAGTATTTTATAAGCTGGAGAAGCATATAGCAACGCCTTTGTGCATATTTACTGCCTCTAGTGAGTTGTACCAGTTTCAAATTAATCGTTATGTTGGAAAAAATGTTTTTAATAATATTGTGTAAACGACACACTCTCCGCACGCTGTTATAGCCACACACACGAAACTACAGAAGTCCTTAATCAGTCTCAACATATGTTACATTAAAATTACACAATTATTTTACGGAGGGTGTAATTCAACCCGCCTTTACTAGTTTGCGTAAGTAGGTGGGTCTTCCCAAGTCGTAATCTTTCGCTGCGCCACTGATCCGAATGTTTTCAAAGAATTTGTAAGTACATTTACTAATAAGTCTGGAATGCGAGCAGGTAACCAGCCCTCATTGCTCTTGAGGCGAGAACTAATGCGATACAGATACATTGTAGCACGTAAACAAAAAGAACATCGAGTGTAATACACTGCTGGAAAATGGACAATGAACACCCGGTAGCAATGGTCCCACATTAATGGAAGTTGAATTGAATAATTATAAAGGTTGTGCACTGTTAATGATAATGATCACAGGGTCGTAAGCTTATTGACACAGACTTCAGTGTGTCTAGAACAACAATGTCAGTATGTTGTGTATCCGCCTTTAGCGAAGATGCAGTCCTGCAGTAGTGCGTAGAGACGACCATAAATGTGTCTGATGTCATCTTGGGGACGAGTGTTCGTGCTAATTACACCTGTTGTTGCAATTGGTGAAGATTTGTAGCCGGTATTGTAAATCGCACCAAATCCGTCCCACCATAGGAGACAGATCGGGTGATATTGCTGGCCAAGAGAGTTGAACACCTTAGAGAGCACGTTGGAAAACACGAGATGTGGATGCACAGGCATTGCCCTGCTGGAAGAGGACATCTCCTTGGCGTTGTAGGAACAGCAACAAAATGGGGTGGATGATTTTCTGGATGTAACGTTTACTGTTCAGTGATCCCTCAACAAACACCAAAGGCGTTCGGTGAATGTAGGCTATTGCTCCCCAGATCATGATGCCAGGAGTTTGTCTTGTATGTCGCTGCCGCACACACTTTGGTTGTTCCCTTTCTCCTGGCCGACGCCGTACTCGGAAACGTCTATCACTGGCGCCAAGGCAGAATCTGCTCTCATCACTAAACACAATTCCGCGCCATTCATCCCTCCGGTTTCATCGCTTACGACTCGAGGCACTATCCGAGGCGGGCTGCACTGTGGTGACGTATGACATGAAGCCAGGCGAGCGGCAATCTTGATCGTAGCCCAGCGTCCGGAACCAGGTTGACGAGCATGCACACCATCGTTGGACCACTGGCACCATAAATGGTTCACAGCAGACACTTTACGTCCTACGCGTTGGGCAATTCTTCAGAACCATCCAGCCCTCCTCAGGCCCACAATTTTGAAGTCTGTTAATTGTACGAAGTGTGGTCGTGTATGCCATCGCGGCATGTCTAAAACACACACAAACCGATGCTTGCATCAACAGACTACTCTTTCACTGAGTCAACTACTGTTGTATTGAGCGCAGTGGTGTTATGCCTAGTACACGGTTCTTACTCTGTCCACAGCACAGCTCTGTTCATCATTGCATGTACTGCCCGGTACCAGTGCCCTGTGCGCATATTGTGTTTCTACATCACTGCTTTCTTGGTGTTCATATTTCATTTTCCAAGAGTATATTTTAAAATCACTTACGATGCACTTGTTACTGGTATTTCGCGTTTTATGTGGCTATATATGCGCGTAGGTGTGTAAACACATATCCATTCGTCTACGCACACCGGGTATTAGGAAATTTATATATAGATTCACCAATGATCAAAACATCGGAGTATGCTGTTTGAAGTATTTTTCGAACAACACTTTAGTAAAACTCGACGGTTATATGTTATATTTTAGAACGCCTAAACATTGCGGTAAGACGGTGTATTAACTTTAATTTTTTTTCGGTGAAGTGTTCGAAATTTCATCGATTTAATGTCTTCGTGAACATACATTAGATCCGCCGAATTTGCAGGCCAGTTAAACTGGTGGATCAATCGGTTTAACCGGAATCGACCGAAATTGTAATGTTATAATATTCGGTGTACATCGGTGGCTATACTGGTGAATTTTTGAAAACGCGGATAGTTATGAGGCCTGCGCAAATAAAAAAAAAGTTGTTTATTACATAACAGCATGATATCACCGCGGTAATTTCTGCAGGCGCCACTTCGCTGTCCTCGTCCATATGAAAACTTGAAATGTTTGGACAAATGTTTCTGATAAAAACTATTATTTAGCATTCGGTCGGCCTCGTACTCCGGACGCACCAAGGATTTTGCGTATTTCCGGGGGGCGGGGAGGGGGTGGTGTTCAGTAGATTCAGTAGATAATATACATAAATGTTTTTCTATAAAATTGTGAATACTTCACAAAGCTGTTCAATATTTACAGCTATGTTTAGAAACGTATGAAAACTGTTTGCGAACTGTAGGCCTAACCTCTGCGCATAAAAATCTTTTGATTTTAGTAAATGTTTACACTTTTTAATTACACGTTAGGGGACAGTAAAATTATTCTACAATGTAAAAAATTCTAAACGAACAAAAGCAAAGAATTTATACTTATAATTTGTCTCTACTTATTTCTTCCAATTAACACAGAACGATTTCACTTGGTGGTAGTGATTTCGAAAAGCGGGGGAGAGGGTAGCAAAGACTGCGTCTTTCTTCATTTTCCTCACTCTCAAAGCTGGCCAATCAAAAATACTGCCACATTCTTCACAACTGCGCAGACACTAATACCTAGAAATAGAACATTTCGCGCGAATCTCATAGAAAAATTGTTACTAAAATTATGTCTCCGCAAACATTGCAAAATTACAGCCATAATCTAGAAAATTCTGAAGGTGACAAAATAAAAATAAATAATCCGGTTTTATATTTATAGGGTTAATAAAATTTCGTCTTATACAGGTTAAAATTGCATAATTTTTTTTTGTCTGTAAATAATTTGGTATTTACTGTAATATGTTTTTTAGGTTGGTAGTGTAATTTCCAAATGTTTACTTCTTATAGCTTGAAATAGTGTCTCGGCCTAATGAATAGGAGTGAAACCTCTCTACTAAATTTCTCTTCAAACGAAGATGTGAGAGAAATTGTCGATACTAGAAGCTGCGAAGAAATACTTAAGACGAAGGGTCCGGTAGGTATTTAGAATATCCAGAAAATATTTTTTTAAATATTTATTTTTCTTGGAATTTTGTTCAACTCGTTTAGAAACCCGTCTGCAGAGAGCACGATCGTTCGATCTCTCCGCTCTCGTGGTGTTACACAAAAGCGTTTCACCTGATGTAATGCTGAAAAAACTTCTGCGCTGCTTGCTGTAAAGGTACCACTTGGCGTGACTTTTCCAATCATAACGACGCTGTAGATGCTGTATAGTTGCGCGCAACCGCGGTGGTGTAGTGGGCAGACTACTCGTCCGACGTTATTATTCAGACTTTCGACATAGACGTTACCATTTGATTTTTTCTTGCTATCAGTAAACAAAAGTTGGCAAAGGAAATCACTTGCTAGGCTGTATTTGGGGGATTACCTTTATGGTTATCTGGTAACCACAGTACACAGGCTGTAATCACAGTTGTATAATAATGCGTAGCAAATGCTTGTGCGTGCCGGTTTCGGAGGTTGTAATAGGATTCTTTTAGCTCTTTAATGTATAAGAATGACACTGTCGTATGTATAGTAGCCGAACTATAGGCTGTTCACGGTAAAGTGAGCACTTTTAAATGCCCTGCTTAAGATCTACTTGTAGACACGTTGTATATTCTTCCGCCTTATGTAAAATTCACATTGACATGGGCTTCATCACTTTATTCATGCGTCGGTCAAATGAAACTGTGAAATTATTCAGACAGTAGATACTTAACAAATCAGGACATTTTTACACTTCGATGTATTAAAAAAAAACAGAAAGTGAAAGACATAAATTTAATCTATCACAAATGGTTACTTAGCACTTTTTATTCGACGTTAAGATATGGAACTACTTTCCATCCATCGTTACCAAATTTGCAGGGCGAATGTCACTCAGTACACCCATTAATATATATGCATGCAGGGGCAACCTAAATCTTGTGCAAAAAGACCAAATTTAACGCATTGTTCTTACTTTAAATTCTGATGAAGCTTTAAAGAAATGTTTGTTTGCATGCGAGGACACATGCCCCAAATGCCCGCTCTATGATGCAGGTGTACTCTGTATAAGTTCGGTAAACTAAGCACAAATGATCAGAGGGGAAAATGTTCGTCAGCAATTATGTCGAAGTTTCTTACACATTTACATATATATTTTTATTCGATTCTGTTTTTGAAAATGTAATTTATTATTCTGTAATGAAAATAATATCTGGGACGACGTGTTTCATAGTGAACAGATTGGTTTTCTTTGTAACGAGAAGTTATCATTTATTTTCGATACGAAATCGTTCTACATAATACAATGGAATATATAACCGTAATTTTTCATTAATTGTTAAGGTAAAATCTGTTCGCGATAAAGTGAACACTTTTGAAATCAATCTCAGCAAAAAGTCACTGTCCATATATATATATATATATATATATATATATATATATATATATTATATATATATATATATATATTATATATATAATACATATAACAAACATATATATACATACACTTACTTAATAATTTCACAGTTTAATTTGACCGACGCATGAATAAAGTGATGAAGAACACGGCAATGTTAATTTTACATAAGGCGGAAGAATACATAACGCGTATACAAGTAGATCTTAAGCAGGGTTTTCAAAGAAGCTCATTTTATCGTGACCAGCCTATACCAAGCTATACAGCGTGATCTAAGCAGTGTATTTATTTTTGGTTTGTTGTCTTCATCAGTACTCAAATTCATGTTTGAGTCAACCACGCCAAGTTAGGTCGTGCAAGAGATAACGCTTCCTTTTGACTTATGAACGGTGGTACATGCACACTTACGTAACACAAAACATGAGCACGTGTGAAATTATAGCGCGAGATATTTTAGTTTCTCAAATAAAATATAATTCCACCCGCAACACCTCCATTTGATGGCTTTTCACTGCCACCAAATGCTTCTTTAACTATTTTGAAACTATCCACTCAGGAAACCCAGGTTTATTCCATCAATGACTAGCCTTATATGAGACCTTGTCATTCCGGATAAGGGAACATGAATTATCATCACTGTGGATAATTTGTAAAAATATAAACAAGGGCAGCTATCTGAATTAACAACAATTTCCTGTCGATGCAGCAAGGAAAATAGAGCAGATATCCCTATGGATCCTGACATCAAGAGTAACTAATTCGCAGTAAAGTTCTAGTGAATTACCAATCCGATACATGAAACTCGAAAGTTTAATACTCATTTCCAAAAAGGTAAGCATTTTAAATAAAACGACGCACTGCGGTTTGCAGCAATATTCACCTGAAGGGTCAGCTACCAAATGGAACTCCGTGTGTAACTTTTCGTCTACGAAAGAAAATGCTCGTCCAGACTTCATATCGAAATGAACTGCGATAAGATAAGTTATTTTGTGACAACGATTTCAAGTGCAAATCAAACTGCGTGTAGCCGAGGTTGCGTGTATGAGCAGTTATGTGAGAGATATATAATTTATCTTGGCTTGTTTGAAGGATTTTCGGTCGGCGCGGCGCGAGACGCACTCTACTAACAGTCGCCTCGCATGTATTTATCTTGTGTGTACTCCAGTTTGTCCTGAGCAAACAGCACCAGAGACAACCTGAGTTAACATATTGCGTGAGCGACATTTCAAGACGAAATATGAATGCATACGTATTCCTAGGCAGCAGTTACAACGTCACAGTGTGTTCGAAACTGCTTATTTTTCCTTCCTTCATTATTTTTTCCTTTAGCAGGTACCTATGAAAGTTACGTTTTATTTAGAATTGGTAAAGGACGAGGTTCAAATATTCCGCATTGCAAATTTCATTTCATATTAAAGTAAAGAACATGAGTGAACACATCGTACTATTCCCGAGACGTCGTTCGTATTCTTTAGTAGAACTCTATGTCCTGAGGCGGGAAACGTTATGAGTTCATGCCATAAATCGGCCACATATACATTTTCCGTTTTAAATTATAGAAGTTAGACTCTTGCAGCAAAAATGTACTGGGTGGTAGCCATTAGTGAAAACAACTCGATCCCCTGTGTTAGTTATACGCTTCCTCCTTCGTCTCTGCCAGAGCACCTAAACCTAAATATAAGGCATCGTAACTGCCGCTTTTATATTTATAAGACAGCAACTGCGTTTCGCTTTAATGTACTTTCCTATTCTGTGATATAAGACTGGTTTCAATTAGAGTCCAGTTAATTCTTGAGATGTTCTTGTTATAACGAGCACTTCCCAATTTATAAAGTCAACACCCAGGATCTGAAAATGTTACACATCTGTATAACGGTGTGTAATTATGCCAACTTGCGGGACAGTATTCACTTGGAACTACCAACAGGTAACAACTCTTTGATAAACGATATCACGACTGATCGTTGTATAGCTTGTGTTTGGTGAGAAAAGAAAATGAAATAAACTGAATAACACGCCAGACTCCGTAGAAGTTGGAATTTATCAAAACCGACAACACGCAGCTGTGGGAACTGTTGCTCTTGCTGTCACAGACTACAACTCACCTATTTCGCTGTTGTTTTTGCTACAATCACACCTCGTGCAGTTCAAATGCACTTTCGGAAAGTATCTTCTGTGTCCATCTGAAGTGGTTCGAAAAACCTATATAGTCGTAGTAGATATAAAACGCGGGTTCTGACGCAGCCAGCTAAGATTCGGCAAGTTCTGCAGGAAAAAAAAAAACAACTACCAAAACTATTTTCTGCTATGTTTAACAAAAGTGCCAAAAACCCATTTTCTGCTATTTTAAACCAAAGTGCAGGAAAATTAAAATGAGCCATAAAAAAAGTGGCACAAAAGAGGCACGAAATTTCATTTTAAAAAATCATGAAATTCAATGAAAATTCATAGAATGTATACATTTTTAGAGAGCTCTATCATGCTTAGATTTTCCATTTTTAATTTACAATAATGAATATGAGGGAACGCATAGGGTTTGTTAGTTAAAATGTTATTCGACAGTTTATTACATTGATTCTTTCAGTATTTCCCCTTTTCAAAGTTTAGTAAATTGGTGTAAGGATAATAATTAGTTGTTATTGTATAATGTTGATAAGAACAGGACGATAATTGGTCTTGTGAATATTGGTGTTTGAAACAAATACTTGAAATTATTTACGGAAAGAGGTTAGATAATATTGTTGGGATTATTTAACGAGTAACCAAAAAAAGAAACTCGATTAGGTGCTGTAAAAAAAATTTCTCTTCTCATGGGGTCGTCGATACCTCTTAGTTATGTATGATGTAGCAGATCTTGAGAGATCCGCTGGAGATTATAGTACTCAAAAGAAAAACTTAACTTTCTAAAGATTGAATCTCATTTATGTTTAGCAAAATTATTTTTATTCGATTAAACAACTTAACTATACATCAAAAATTTTGTATTAAACTTTCGAGACATTTTGTTGTTTCCAAAAAATTGTTTACTTCTTCCATTTATTAATTTAAAAAATGTATATGTCTTCAGTAATCCTTTATTTCAAATAATCAGAAGTTACGTTCCTTTGACTTATTAGAATAGCTTTTTCAAAAACCACGCTAATTCTATTTGTTTTTATCTTTAGTTGCAGTTGGTTTCATATATCACTCACAAATAATGATCTTCGCCCCCAAAATTAATAATAATTTATACTTCCTTGAAAGTATACAGTTGGTTTATCATGCAGTTAATTATATGTAAATATAGTATCTAGTTTTGATTTCGAATTTCTCAAATCATTATTACCAAGAAACATTTTAAAGCAAAAACCATTATCAATATCTAAATCCAAATTTTTTAAATTTCATTTCTTCCGTTGTTAACATAAATATTTCATACATTGCAGTGATCAAACATAGAAGTGTTTACATGCTGTTCAACACGAACTCATCTATTTATTTGAAAACCTACACTTACAAAATCATACATGTAAAATTGTAAATTATAAAAAACTGAAATTATATATCAAATTTAAAATCAGTTGATCCAGCAGGAACTTCTTTTTCTAAAAATTGCCAATTACTTAAAACTAATAGGCATTTTAGGGTGTTTGTATATTCTTCTATATTTTCAATGGCTGTAATAGATTTGTATTCAACAATAGGCCACATGATTTCTATTTTTTGAATATCAGTTTTACCCAGATCAGGTAAATCTCTATCAACTGAACCATCTGTTTTCTTAGTCTGATAAACATATAAACAGTTCTTACCAGATGAATTACAAAAAGAAGTAATTTTATAGCAACCTTTCCAGTAAATTGCTATGTTATCTCTGATAAAACCAAATAGATTTCGCAGAGGATATATTGTCTCATTTGTTTTATCGCTATGAACAGATATTACTAGATATTTGTTATCAACACCAGCAAACTTAAATTTTTTTTTCTCTTGGAGATCCTAACAAAGCATTCATCATTGTTAAAGTTTTTCCGGGATTATTAATAGCCTCAACAACATTTCCATGTTTTGAGATTTCTATTCTAGATAAATTAAAAAGGGAGAAAGTTAACACAAACATCAATATAATCTAATTTTTCATGTTTTACCCCATCTCCAATTTTATCTTTCTGTAGTAAGCTTATTATTCAAAAACGTAAGCACCATTTGGGAGAGAAAATTCATCACCTATAGGAATGTCAAATTCAATTCTATTATTGTAAACATTTAAATTCCCCCTAGTTTGATCCGCTGGAGGAAAAGCGTGCCTTTTAAAATTCTCAATACTTTTTTAACTCATTCATAAGAAAAAAAATTAATATATAAATGAAAGATTCATCAAAGGGAGTTTCTAGAGTTATATTACTGAAAAAAAAAATAAATAAATAAAAATAAATTAAAAAAAAAAAAAAAAAAAACAAATTATAAAAAGAATCACGAATCAGATTATGAAAGAAATAAGAACAAAAATCTACATTTAATTAACGAATTACAAAATATTGCTAAAAAGGTAAAACCAGTAAGTGAAGGAAATAAAAATCTAATAACGACTTTAGTTCCCGCAGTAAAGAATTTAGATTATACACCAATTCCAGAAGAGATAACATTTGAAAGAGAATTTTGATATTGAAAATTATGTAAAAATACTAAAAATAAAGCATTTCAGAAATTTTTATATAATTGATGAATTACCAAACAGAATGTACAAAAATGAATGTGCTGTGGTTAATTTATACATTCATCAAATCCTGGCACTCACTGTATTTGTTATTTTAAAGAAAATAATTATGTTTACTACTTTGTTTCATTTGGCTGTAATATTTCTAGTAACTTAATTAATTACTTCAAAAAGAGAAATGTTTATTATAATGATAATCGAGTTCAAAATTTAAATTCAATTTACTGATGGCATCTATGTTAATTTTACTATATCTTTTTTCGAGATGATTTAGTTTTTATTATATAATTTCTGTGTTATTAAACGATGGATATACTTGGGAAACCATTAATCAAATTCTTAAATAAAAATTTCTGTGCTGATTCTTATTCTTTAAAAAAAAAATGTATATTCAAGATACAATAATATTGCTTCTGCTAATGCTTTAAAACCAGATGTAGATTCAAGATACCATATATTGTTCCTTCTTATGCTTAAAAAAAATGTAGATTCAAGATACAATACTATTGCTTCTGCTTATGCTTTAAAAAAAAAGGATGTAGATTCGAAAGACAATTCTATTGTTTCTGCTTTACAAGATCAACTAAGTAAAAATATTTTTATACCAAATATTATGATTCTCTTCAAAATCGCAGAATTAATAATTTAGCTGACCCCATAGATGGAAAAGATGCAGCCAATAAAATATTTTTTTGATAAAGGAATAGCTGATAAATTGCAGAATTTAAACCAATCAGTTTTGAATGATTGTGATTCACTTGTCAATTCGAAAGTTCAAAAAAGCAAAGAAGATTTTGATAAAGAAATAATTGATAAATTGATCAAATTGAAACTAATCAGTTTTGAATTATTGTGATACCCTTGATAACTCGGATGTTGACAAATGCAAGGAAGAAAAATCTCATATAATTTGTTTACCTGCAAAGTCGAATAAAAGTAATAATACTATGCACTTAGATAATAATTTACTTTTCTTTTCAATCGTCCCCGGGCTGGGGGGGGGGGGGGTTGGGATTAAACTGTTTATAAAATAATTACTGTTAATTTCACTTTACCTGATGATACTGTGAGTGTTATTAAGGGATCTGAAAATAGATTACAGTAAGTATTATGATGTTAATCGAGGTGATATTTTAACTGTTAAAATTATATATATATATATATATAATACATTATCGTATATATATATCCATTATCGTATACATATATATATACTATAATAGATTGATGGCTATAATAGGAATATCCGTGATATTATAAGAAGGTTACTAAAATTATGTTGTAAAAATTGAAAGTACAAAAAAAAGGTCAATTATTTTATAAAAGTAAGTGTTCGATATGTAAGTCTAATAAATCGATATTTGAAAAAATTCGCTTGAGGTAAGAGAAAGAATAATAAATGAATTATATAAACCTGCTAGCAAACGTTTTCCCAGATTGAAAGTGATATTGTAAGGAATTGATGATTTATGGCAGATTGATCTTGTTGTGATGGATACTGGTAATTTGTAAGGTACATTAGATGTAAATAATGGCTACAAGTATATTATGATAATTATAGATGTTTTTTTTCAAAGTTTGGATTTGCTATACCAATTAAAGATAAAACAGCTTAAAATGTAGTAAATAGGTTAAAATAAATGTTGTTAAAAAATAATCCATGTAATATACAAAGTGATAAAGGTTCTGAATTGAATAATAAGATATTTAAAGAGCATATGCAAAAATTTAACATCAGTCATTATTCTACATTCAGTGAACTGAAATCTAGTGTTGTAGAAATATTTAATCGCACAATAGAAAATAAAATGTGGAAGGAAAGTGCTTTGAATGGTCACCCACATGCAGACACATTCACATTTTTAATTCTTGATTTCATCGTTCTGTTGGTTTGGTACGGGGAAGGTAATTTGCTGTTGTGTGGTGGTGCACATCCCATTTCGTGCAAAATTCACTACACACTACTCCTGTGAATCTTGTTCCATTATCCGTTAGCAGTGTCGTCGGGTAACCCCAGCGGGAGAAAAACATATTTTCGGTCACCTTACCTACTGTTCTGGCCCATGCGCTTGATACCGAGTAGGCTTCTGTCTAGCAAGAAAACAGATGGGTGACCACAACAGTTTTCAATGGTTCAGTTGGTAGCCGAGGTTGTTGTTGATTGCCATAGGTGTGTCTACATCTACAGTGATTACATGTCACACACGCCTACACGAACTGTCTCGCATGTGTTTACATACATGGCCAATGATAGTAGCGGAGTATATCCCGTTTTGTTTCTGCTGCTCCTGGATGGCTGGTAAGGTTGTTAGGATGGGCGTATTTGAGCACAGTACCGCGGGCTGCAGCAAGCATGAAAACCCTCAGTTATTTACTGTTGATGTTCACGCGGGATTCTACACATCTGTCATTCACCCGCCATCTGTCAACTGTTTGTTGTTCAAACATGTTTTTCCAAATCATTGCGATGGGACACTTTACCTGTTTTGTTGTCTCGTAAGCACGTACCTCGTCTAATGGTGGCACAGCTGGTAATGCTGTAATATTGGAACACTTAACTTGTGATGATCCGGCCGTGTTTGTTAAACGCTTGATTGGGAGCGGGGGGTGGGGGTGGATGTTTTCCCACTCCTCTTTGTAACGTGCTACCGTGTCGCCCGGTGCACGGGAAAGATGATCTGCCAGTTGGTTGTCTTCACTGTCACATGTACTTAGAAGTCATAGGCTTGAAGTAAGAGTGCCCAGGGCGTCAGTTTACTGTGGCTCCCTTTCATACCGTATAGTCACAGTAGGCAGCAGATGTTTGTGCGGAGTGTGAAGCGCCGGTACTCCAGGAGTTGTCGGTATTCTTTAAAGTCGAAACTACCACCAGAAATTCTATTTCATTGACGTAATTGTAATTAATACTACCATTCTGCCAGTAAAAGGCGAAGCTATGTTGTAAATCTCTCTCTGTAGTGTGGTAGAGGGAAAGGGGCATGCACCTAATTGCGAAGTGTACTATATAATTTTGTTCTCAACTGTAGCTGATCCATCGTATATAATGTCCAAATGGAACCCTGTCCATTCTACTCTTCTTCCTTGTGACAAATCTTCTGTATACCTGCTTCAACACTGTATTCGATTTCATGTGTGTTATACAGAAATTCTACCGAAATCTTAAATACTCTGTCACTATATTCATCGTCACGTGGTTCTGGATTGGCATATTTACATACCAACCATATGTTATATTTTACAGCACCTTATTTTTCCATCTCACATGCTAGCTGATCTATAATATTCTCCTTCATATGCTTAAGATATGTACAAAAAATTTTCGCCACACCTGACGAATTAGATGCAACATACACCTACATAAGACCGCAGAAAGCAGATTATTTTAATATAAACCCATTCCCATTTGGTAAGCTTGCAGAACATGCCTATTACTTCATAACAGTTGAACTCTCGACCACATTTGTAACAGCAAATAGAGTAGTAATCCCACATTGCCTTCTTTAAACAGTTTCCCAATTTCTACAGTTGATGAGCGCTGCAACTTTTACTAAAGGTCTTGCCACACTAGAAGCATGATGCCTGTGGAGACTTGTTTGCAATGTTCATGGTCAGGTCTGTTGTTGTCGATGGCGACAGTGCACCAGTATCCAATACAGCAGCAGGAGCCTGACCTTTACATGTTTTGTTGGATGCAGACCTACATTTCTTAGCTGGCACAGAAGAGTGTACATCACACATTGCAAGATGCCTTTTTAGGCTATCATGTCGTCCAAATTGAGACTTGCACTGTTCACGTGCTAAGGTAGATTGTAGTGGTGGACGATATTTTGCTACCGTTGATTCGGGATCAGTGACTCAGAAGTCACCATAAGTCCAGTGACATAGTTTAAAAGTATCAGTGACAGCGTGTCACCAGAGTCCCTGCCCAATTTCCAATCCACGTCAATGAGAGTTCTAATAGAGTCACCATCACTGGTGCCGGTGTGACGGCGAGTAACGGTTGATGCGCATGCACGTGCATCTCCGCACTCTGATAGTTATCTTTGTGAAACTGTCCAGATCCCAGGGAATGCAGTGCACATGCTCTGAGCAGCTTTCGTCCCGCCCCCGTTTTAATTAAAGAACTCTAGAACATGCTAGGCGCACAGTTCCCCCCCCCCCCCACAAATCACTAAATTTTCCAAACCCCCTACTATCAAACAAACTGTCACTGACACTGACTTGTCACCATCTAGCCTTGTTCCGAGAACTGAGTGCATGCTGATATTGTTGCAGCATTTTTCACGTATATCCTACTGGAAGAAACACTATTTTTACATTAATTTTGTTGTTCGTGTAACAATATGGACATTTTTTTTTTTTTTTCAGAAATAAATAGTGAATTTGTATCGTGCAACACATGCAAAGACAAAATTTTGAATAATAAGCATTTTTCTTAGCGCAGGTGCTAATATGCTTATCTTTTGTGTGGTTTTGCGTTGAAAAACTGTCTATGAGTAATAATTATCCGCACTTTTTACAATGCTTACATATATTATTTTCTATTTTATTTTTATAAGTAAAAATATTGATTTTTTTAATTTGGCTTGTTACTTAATATTGATGCACTCGAGGAGTCGCCTGTCACCGCTTAGTGCGGTCGATAATACCGCACTGGTCGGAGCAGGTAGAGTATTGCTGACCATGGCACGACGCACTTTAGCTTGAGTCAAAGTCACCGATACTGCATCGTCACTGTTACGAGTATGTCTGTGACAGCAAAATCACTGGTTTTTCATTTACAAGTAGATTGTTTCATGTTCATAGTACAACCAGTCTTATATCGATGGGCATTTTAGATGTCGGAGAATGACATTTTGCACAAACCGCCCGAACGGATGTCTGGAGTAGTTACCATCTTTGCTCAAGTCAATGTTGACTCTTCGAACAACACCTCAAAGACGTTTCTGCTAATCTCACGTGCTTATGTACATATATTTTTCATATTTCGTCAGTGGGTTTTAATCTTTTTTTATCCATCCTGTATCTGGTCTACTACACTGACATGCAGCTACAAGTTTCTATTAATAGCACTTTCACATTATGACAATCACTTTTTCAAGGATCAAGGCCCTTGAACTTTTTCATATGCATGTTTTACTGTCTCTACCAGTTAAATAATCTTGACACTTAACACATCGATAGCCTGTGCGACCCGAATTCAGCTTGAATTTATGCTCTGTATGTCTCTTCGCAAAGTAGGCAAATGAAAATTTCATGTTACAGAAGTTGCATGGATGTCTAGGTGTCGTGCCTGAGCCATCTATCGTTTTCACGATTGGGTACGAAGTCTTTAATGATATTGTAGGTTCTTTCGCAGGTATCATCCATTCCATAGATCTCAGCAAAAACCGAGCGACAAGTACAGGAAGAAGGTATACGCACGTTGCCATATGACGTTTGAAGCTATCACGCCATCGAAAATGTTATTGACAATCTTTACAATAAACGATACCATGCTTCATTTTATGATAACAACCAGTCTTGAGTCGATGGACATGGCAGCTTTTAGAAAAAGTCATCTTGAAGTAGTAACACAAATAACTTTCCCAAATATTTCCCATCGCCAAAGAAGAGCGTGTTCTCCTTAGCCATTGTTTACTCTTCGAAGTCTGAATGGCAACTCAATCGGTCAGCCTATACTAAAACCCTCATATTGCCTGTTTAACTAAAACATTGGAATTGATGTCTATCGAACTCACATGCCCATACACTGAACTGAAATTCTTCTTTGAGAACATCGGCAACAGCTACAGCTTCCAGGATGGCTCCTACTGTCAGGAGGAGATCAACAAGTGCGAGAGCACACCCTGCCAGGATGGGGATACCTCTGCTACTACACTAAGGGCTCCTAGGGACAGAACTGTGAACTCAACAGTCATGACTGTCAGCCGAAGCCATATCAGAACAATGGCAAAAGATAAGCATATTAGCACCTGCGCTAAGAAAAATGCTTATTATTCAAAATTTTGTCTTTGCATGTGTTGCACGATACAAATTCACTATTTATTTCTGAAAAAAAAAAAAAAAATGTCCATATTGTTACACGAACAACAAAATTAATGTAAAAATAGTGTTTCTTCCAGTAGGATATACGTGAAAAATGCTGCAACAATATCAGCATGCACTCAGTTCTCGGAACAAGGCTAGATGGTGACAAGTCAGTGTCAGTGACAGTTTGTTTGATAGTAGGGGGTTTGGAAAATTTTGTGATTTGTGGGGGGGGGGGGAACTGTGCGCCTAGCATGTTCTAGAGTTCTTTCATTAAAACGGGGGCGGGACGAAAGCTGCTCAGAGCATGTGCACTGCATTCCCTGGGATCTGGACAGTTTCACAAAGATAACTATCAGAGTGCGGAGATGCACGTGCATGCGCATCAACCGTTACTCGCCGTCACACCGGCACCAGTGATGGTGACTCTATTAGAACTCTCATTGACGTGGATTGGAAATTGGGCAGGGACTCTGGTGACACGCTGTCACTGATACTTTTAAACTATGTCACTGGACTTATGGTGACTTCTGAGTCACTGATCCCGAATCAACGGTAGCAAAATATCGTCCACCACTACAATCTACCTTAGCACGTGAACAGTGCAAGTCTCAATTTGGACGACATGATAGCCTAAAAAGGCATCTTGCAATGTGTGATGTACACTCTTCTGTGCCAGCTAAGAAATGTAGGTCTGCATCCAACAAAACATGTAAAGGTCAGGCTCCTGCTGCTGTATTGGATACTGGTGCACTGTCGCCATCGACAACAACAGACCTGACCATGAACATTGCAAACAAGTCTCCACAGGCATCATGCTTCTAGTGTGGCAAGACCTTTAGTAAAAGTTGCAGCGCTCATCAACTGTAGAAATTGGGAAACTGTTTAAAGAAGGCAATGTGGGATTACTACTCTATTTGCTGTTACAAATGTGGTCGAGAGTTCAACTGTTATGAAGTAATAGGCATGTTCTGCAAGCTTACCAAATGGGAATGGGTTTATATTAAAATAATCTGCTTTCTGCGGTCTTATGTAGGTGTATGTTGCATCTAATTCGTCAGGTGTGGCGAAAATTTTTTGTACATATCTTAAGCATATGAAGGAGAATATTATAGATCAGCTAGCATGTGAGATGGAAAAATAAGGTGCTGTAAAATATAACATATGGTTGGTATGTAAATATGCCAATCCAGAACCACGTGACGATGAATATAGTGACAGAGTATTTAAGATTTCGGTAGAATTTCTGTATAACACACATGAAATCGAATACAGTGTTGAAGCAGGTATACAGAAGATTTGTCACAAGGAAGAAGAGTAGAATGGACAGGGTTCCATTTGGACATTATATACGATGGATCAGCTACAGTTGAGAACAAAATTATATAGTACACTTCGCAATTAGGTGCATGCCCCTTTCCCTCTACCACACTACAGAGAGAGATTTACAACATAGCTTCGCCTTTTACTGGCAGAATGGTAGTATTAATTACAATTACGTCAATGAAATAGAATTTCTGGTGGTAGTTTCGACTTTAAAGAATACCGACAACTCCTGGAGTACCGGCGCTTCACACTCCGCACAAACATCTGCTGCCTACTGTGACTATACGGTATGAAAGGGAGCCACAGTAAACTGACGCCCTGGGCACTCTTACTTCAAGCCTATGACTTCTAAGTACATGTGACAGTGAAGACAACCAACTGGCAGATCATCTTTCCCGTGCACCGGGCGACACGGTAGCACGTTACAAAGAGGAGTGGGAAAACATCCACCCCCACCCCCCGCTCCCAATCAAGCGTTTAACAAACACGGCCGGATCATCACAAGTTAAGTGTTCCAATATTACAGCATTACCAGCTGTGCCACCATTAGACGAGGTACGTGCTTACGAGACAACAAAACAGGTAAAGTGTCCCATCGCAATGATTTGGAAAAACATGTTTGAACAACAAACAGTTGACAGATGGCGGGTGAATGACAGATGTGTAGAATCCCGCGTGAACATCAACAGTAAATAACTGAGGGTTTTCATGCTTGCTGCAGCCCGCGGTACTGTGCTCAAATACGCCCATCCTAACAACCTTACCAGCCATCCAGGAGCAGCAGAAACAAAACGGGATATACTCCGCTACTATCATTGGCCATGTATGTAAACACATGCGAGACAGTTCGTGTAGGCGTGTGTGACATGTAATCACTGTAGATGTAGACACACCTATGGCAATCAACAACAACCTCGGCTACCAACTGAACCATTGAAAACTGTTG
Organism: Dryococelus australis; assembly: GCA_029891345.1. NCBI lineage: Eukaryota > Metazoa > Arthropoda > Insecta > Phasmatodea > Phasmatidae > Dryococelus > Dryococelus australis. The sequence goes on from CM056995.1 coordinate 157,000,230, forward strand.
TGGTCACCCATCTGTTTTCTTGCTAGACAGAAGCCTACTCGGTATCAAGCGCATGGGCCAGAACAGTAGGTAAGGTGACCGAAAATATGTTTTTCTCCCGCTGGGGTTACCCGACGACACTGCTAACGGATAATGGAACAAGATTCACAGGAGTAGTGTGTAGTGAATTTTGCACGAAATGGGATGTGCACCACCACACAACAGCAAATTACCTTCCCCGTACCAAACCAACAGAACGATGAAATCAAGAATTAAAAATGTGAATGTGTCTGCATGTGGGTGACCATTCAAAGCACTTTCCTTCCACATTTTATTTTCTATTGTGCGATTAAATATTTCTACAACACTAGATTTCAGTTCACTGAATGTAGAATAATGACTGATGTTAAATTTTTGCATATGCTCTTTAAATATCTTATTATTCAATTCAGAACCTTTATCACTTTGTATATTACATGGATTATTTTTTAACAACATTTATTTTAACCTATTTACTACATTTTAAGCTGTTTTATCTTTAATTGGTATAGCAAATCCAAACTTTGAAAAAAAACATCTATAATTATCATAATATACTTGTAGCCATTATTTACATCTAATGTACCTTACAAATTACCAGTATCCATCACAACAAGATCAATCTGCCATAAATCATCAATTCCTTACAATATCACTTTCAATCTGGGAAAACGTTTGCTAGCAGGTTTATATAATTCATTTATTATTCTTTCTCTTACCTCAAGCGAATTTTTTCAAATATCGATTTATTAGACTTACATATCGAACACTTACTTTTATAAAATAATTGACCTTTTTTTTGTACTTTCAATTTTTACAACATAATTTTAGTAACCTTCTTATAATATCACGGATATTCCTATTATAGCCATCAATCTATTATAGTATATATATATGTATACGATAATGGATATATATATACGATAATGTATATATATATATATATATATATAATTTTAACAGTTAAAATATCACCTCGATTAACATCATAATACTTACTGTAATCTATTTTCAGATCCCTTAATAACACTCACAGTATCATCAGGTAAAGTGAAATTAACAGTAATTATTTTATAAACAGTTTAATCCCAACCCCCCCCCCCCCCAGCCCGGGGACGATTGAAAAGAAAAGTAAATTATTATCTAAGTGCATAGTATTATTACTTTTATTCGACTTTGCAGGTAAACAAATTATATGAGATTTTTCTTCCTTGCATTTGTCAACATCCGAGTTATCAAGGGTATCACAATAATTCAAAACTGATTAGTTTCAATTTGATCAATTTATCAATTATTTCTTTATCAAAATCTTCTTTGCTTTTTTGAACTTTCGAATTGACAAGTGAATCACAATCATTCAAAACTGATTGGTTTAAATTCTGCAATTTATCAGCTATTCCTTTATCAAAAAAATATTTTATTGGCTGCATCTTTTCCATCTATGGGGTCAGCTAAATTATTAATTCTGCGATTTTGAAGAGAATCATAATATTTTGTATAAAAATATTTTTACTTAGTTGATCTTGTAAAGCAGAAACAATAGAATTGTCTTTCGAATCTACATCCTTTTTTTTTAAAGCATAAGCAGAAGCAATAGTATTGTATCTTGAATCTACATTTTTTTTAAGCATAAGAAGGAACAATATATGGTATCTTGAATCTACATCTGGTTTTAAAGCATTAGCAGAAGCAATATTATTGTATCTTGAATATACATTTTTTTTTTTTAAAGAATAAGAATCAGCACAGAAATTTTTATTTAAGAATTTGATTAATGGTTTCCCAAGTATATCCATCATTTAATAACACAGAAATTATATAATAAAAACTAAATCATCTCGAAAAAAGATATAGTAAAATTAACATAGATGCCATCAGTAAATTGAATTTAAATTTTGAACTCGATTATCATTATAATAAACATTTCTCTTTTTGAAGTAATTAATTAAGTTACTAGAAATATTACAGCCAAATGAAACAAAGTAGTAAACATAATTATTTTCTTTAAAATAACAAATACAGTGAGTGCCAGGATTTGATGAATGTATAAATTAACCACAGCACATTCATTTTTGTACATTCTGTTTGGTAATTCATCAATTATATAAAAATTTCTGAAATGCTTTATTTTTAGTATTTTTACATAATTTTCAATATCAAAATTCTCTTTCAAATGTTATCTCTTCTGGAATTGGTGTATAATCTAAATTCTTTACTGCGGGAACTAAAGTCGTTATTAGATTTTTATTTCCTTCACTTACTGGTTTTACCTTTTTAGCAATATTTTGTAATTCGTTAATTAAATGTAGATTTTTGTTCTTATTTCTTTCATAATCTGATTCGTGATTCTTTTTATAATTTGTTTTTTTTTTTTTTTTTTAATTTATTTTTATTTATTTATTTTTTTTTTCAGTAATATAACTCTAGAAACTCCCTTTGATGAATCTTTCATTTATATATTAATTTTTTTTCTTATGAATGAGTTAAAAAAGTATTGAGAATTTTAAAAGGCACGCTTTTCCTCCAGCGGATCAAACTAGGGGGAATTTAAATGTTTACAATAATAGAATTGAATTTGACATTCCTATAGGTGATGAATTTTCTCTCCCAAATGGTGCTTACGTTTTTGAATAATAAGCTTACTACAGAAAGATAAAATTGGAGATGGGGTAAAACATGAAAAATTAGATTATATTGATGTTTGTGTTAACTTTCTCCCTTTTTAATTTATCTAGAATAGAAATCTCAAAACATGGAAATGTTGTTGAGGCTATTAATAATCCCGGAAAAACTTTAACAATGATGAATGCTTTGTTAGGATCTCCAAGAGAAAAAAAAATTTAAGTTTGCTGGTGTTGATAACAAATATCTAGTAATATCTGTTCATAGCGATAAAACAAATGAGACAATATATCCTCTGCGAAATCTATTTGGTTTTATCAGAGATAACATAGCAATTTACTGGAAAGGTTGCTATAAAATTACTTCTTTTTGTAATTCATCTGGTAAGAACTGTTTATATGTTTATCAGACTAAGAAAACAGATGGTTCAGTTGATAGAGATTTACCTGATCTGGGTAAAACTGATATTCAAAAAATAGAAATCATGTGGCCTATTGTTGAATACAAATCTATTACAGCCATTGAAAATATAGAAGAATATACAAACACCCTAAAATGCCTATTAGTTTTAAGTAATTGGCAATTTTTAGAAAAAGAAGTTCCTGCTGGATCAACTGATTTTAAATTTGATATATAATTTCAGTTTTTTATAATTTACAATTTTACATGTATGATTTTGTAAGTGTAGGTTTTCAAATAAATAGATGAGTTCGTGTTGAACAGCATGTAAACACTTCTATGTTTGATCACTGCAATGTATGAAATATTTATGTTAACAACGGAAGAAATGAAATTTAAAAAATTTGGATTTAGATATTGATAATGGTTTTTGCTTTAAAATGTTTCTTGGTAATAATGATTTGAGAAATTCGAAATCAAAACTAGATACTATATTTACATATAATTAACTGCATGATAAACCAACTGTATACTTTCAAGGAAGTATAAATTATTATTAATTTTGGGGGCGAAGATCATTATTTGTGAGTGATATATGAAACCAACTGCAACTAAAGATAAAAACAAATAGAATTAGCGTGGTTTTTGAAAAAGCTATTCTAATAAGTCAAAGGAACGTAACTTCTGATTATTTGAAATAAAGGATTACTGAAGACATATACATTTTTTAAATTAATAAATGGAAGAAGTAAACAATTTTTTGGAAACAACAAAATGTCTCGAAAGTTTAATACAAAATTTTTGATGTATAGTTAAGTTGTTTAATCGAATAAAAATAATTTTGCTAAACATAAATGAGATTCAATCTTTAGAAAGTTAAGTTTTTCTTTTGAGTACTATAATCTCCAGCGGATCTCTCAAGATCTGCTACATCATACATAACTAAGAGGTATCGACGACCCCATGAGAAGAGAAATTTTTTTTACAGCACCTAATCGAGTTTCTTTTTTTGGTTACTCGTTAAATAATCCCAACAATATTATCTAACCTCTTTCCGTAAATAATTTCAAGTATTTGTTTCAAACACCAATATTCACAAGACCAATTATCGTCCTGTTCTTATCAACATTATACAATAACAACTAATTATTATCCTTACACCAATTTACTAAACTTTGAAAAGGGGAAATACTGAAAGAATCAATGTAATAAACTGTCGAATAACATTTTAACTAACAAACCCTATGCGTTCCCTCATATTCATTATTGTAAATTAAAAATGGAAAATCTAAGCATGATAGAGCTCTCTAAAAATGTATACATTCTATGAATTTTCATTGAATTTCATGATTTTTTAAAATGAAATTTCGTGCCTCTTTTGTGCCACTTTTTTTATGGCTCATTTTAATTTTCCTGCACTTTGGTTTAAAATAGCAGAAAATGGGTTTTTGGCACTTTTGTTAAACATAGCAGAAAATAGTTTTGGTAGTTGTTTTTTTTTTTCCTGCAGAACTTGCCGAATCTTAGCTGGCTGCGTCAGAACCCGCGTTTTATATCTACTACGACTATATAGGTTTTTCGAACCACTTCAGATGGACACAGAAGATACTTTCCGAAAGTGCATTTGAACTGCACGAGGTGTGATTGTAGCAAAAACAACAGCGAAATAGGTGAGTTGTAGTCTGTGACAGCAAGAGCAACAGTTCCCACAGCTGCGTGTTGTCGGTTTTGATAAATTCCAACTTCTACGGAGTCTGGCGTGTTATTCAGTTTATTTCATTTTCTTTTCTCACCAAACACAAGCTATACAACGATCAGTCGTGATATCGTTTATCAAAGAGTTGTTACCTGTTGGTAGTTCCAAGTGAATACTGTCCCGCAAGTTGGCATAATTACACACCGTTATACAGATGTGTAACATTTTCAGATCCTGGGTGTTGACTTTATAAATTGGGAAGTGCTCGTTATAACAAGAACATCTCAAGAATTAACTGGACTCTAATTGAAACCAGTCTTATATCACAGAATAGGAAAGTACATTAAAGCGAAACGCAGTTGCTGTCTTATAAATATAAAAGCGGCAGTTACGATGCCTTATATTTAGGTTTAGGTGCTCTGGCAGAGACGAAGGAGGAAGCGTATAACTAACACAGGGGATCGAGTTGTTTTCACTAATGGCTACCACCCAGTACATTTTTGCTGCAAGAGTCTAACTTCTATAATTTAAAACGGAAAATGTATATGTGGCCGATTTATGGCATGAACTCATAACGTTTCCCGCCTCAGGACATAGAGTTCTACTAAAGAATACGAACGACGTCTCGGGAATAGTACGATGTGTTCACTCATGTTCTTTACTTTAATATGAAATGAAATTTGCAATGCGGAATATTTGAACCTCGTCCTTTACCAATTCTAAATAAAACGTAACTTTCATAGGTACCTGCTAAAGGAAAAAATAATGAAGGAAGGAAAAATAAGCAGTTTCGAACACACTGTGACGTTGTAACTGCTGCCTAGGAATACGTATGCATTCATATTTCGTCTTGAAATGTCGCTCACGCAATATGTTAACTCAGGTTGTCTCTGGTGCTGTTTGCTCAGGACAAACTGGAGTACACACAAGATAAATACATGCGAGGCGACTGTTAGTAGAGTGCGTCTCGCGCCGCGCCGACCGAAAATCCTTCAAACAAGCCAAGATAAATTATATATCTCTCACATAACTGCTCATACACGCAACCTCGGCTACACGCAGTTTGATTTGCACTTGAAATCGTTGTCACAAAATAACTTATCTTATCGCAGTTCATTTCGATATGAAGTCTGGACGAGCATTTTCTTTCGTAGACGAAAAGTTACACACGGAGTTCCATTTGGTAGCTGACCCTTCAGGTGAATATTGCTGCAAACCGCAGTGCGTCGTTTTATTTAAAATGCTTACCTTTTTGGAAATGAGTATTAAACTTTCGAGTTTCATGTATCGGATTGGTAATTCACTAGAACTTTACTGCGAATTAGTTACTCTTGATGTCAGGATCCATAGGGATATCTGCTCTATTTTCCTTGCTGCATCGACAGGAAATTGTTGTTAATTCAGATAGCTGCCCTTGTTTATATTTTTACAAATTATCCACAGTGATGATAATTCATGTTCCCTTATCCGGAATGACAAGGTCTCATATAAGGCTAGTCATTGATGGAATAAACCTGGGTTTCCTGAGTGGATAGTTTCAAAATAGTTAAAGAAGCATTTGGTGGCAGTGAAAAGCCATCAAATGGAGGTGTTGCGGGTGGAATTATATTTTATTTGAGAAACTAAAATATCTCGCGCTATAATTTCACACGTGCTCATGTTTTGTGTTACGTAAGTGTGCATGTACCACCGTTCATAAGTCAAAAGGAAGCGTTATCTCTTGCACGACCTAACTTGGCGTGGTTGACTCAAACATGAATTTGAGTACTGATGAAGACAACAAACCAAAAATAAATACACTGCTTAGATCACGCTGTATAGCTTGGTATAGGCTGGTCACGATAAAATGAGCTTCTTTGAAAACCCTGCTTAAGATCTACTTGTATACGCGTTATGTATTCTTCCGCCTTATGTAAAATTAACATTGCCGTGTTCTTCATCACTTTATTCATGCGTCGGTCAAATTAAACTGTGAAATTATTAAGTAAGTGTATGTATATATGTGTATGTGTCTATATGTATATATATATATATATATATATATATATATATATATATATATATATATATATGGACAGTGACTTTTTGCTGAGATTGATTTCAAAAGTGTTCACTTTATCGCGAACAGATTTTACCTTAACAATTAATGAAAAATTACGGTTATATATTCCATTGTATTATGTAGAACGATTTCGTATCGAAAATAAATGATAACTTCTCGTTACAAAGAAAACCAATCTGTTCACTATGAAACACGTCGTCCCAGATATTATTTTCATTACAGAATAATAAATTACATTTTCAAAAACAGAATCGAATAAAAATATATATGTAAATGTGTAAGAAACTTCGACATAATTGCTGACGAACATTTTCCCCTCTGATCATTTGTGCTTAGTTTACCGAACTTATACAGAGTACACCTGCATCATAGAGCGGGCATTTGGGGCATGTGTCCTCGCATGCAAACAAACATTTCTTTAAAGCTTCATCAGAATTTAAAGTAAGAACAATGCGTTAAATTTGGTCTTTTTGCACAAGATTTAGGTTGCCCCTGCATGCATATATATTAATGGGTGTACTGAGTGACATTCGCCCTGCAAATTTGGTAACGATGGATGGAAAGTAGTTCCATATCTTAACGTCGAATAAAAAGTGCTAAGTAACCATTTGTGATAGATTAAATTTATGTCTTTCACTTTCTGTTTTTTTTTAATACATCGAAGTGTAAAAATGTCCTGATTTGTTAAGTATCTACTGTCTGAATAATTTCACAGTTTCATTTGACCGACGCATGAATAAAGTGATGAAGCCCATGTCAATGTGAATTTTACATAAGGCGGAAGAATATACAACGTGTCTACAAGTAGATCTTAAGCAGGGCATTTAAAAGTGCTCACTTTACCGTGAACAGCCTATAGTTCGGCTACTATACATACGACAGTGTCATTCTTATACATTAAAGAGCTAAAAGAATCCTATTACAACCTCCGAAACCGGCACGCACAAGCATTTGCTACGCATTATTATACAACTGTGATTACAGCCTGTGTACTGTGGTTACCAGATAACCATAAAGGTAATCCCCCAAATACAGCCTAGCAAGTGATTTCCTTTGCCAACTTTTGTTTACTGATAGCAAGAAAAAATCAAATGGTAACGTCTATGTCGAAAGTCTGAATAATAACGTCGGACGAGTAGTCTGCCCACTACACCACCGCGGTTGCGCGCAACTATACAGCATCTACAGCGTCGTTATGATTGGAAAAGTCACGCCAAGTGGTACCTTTACAGCAAGCAGCGCAGAAGTTTTTTCAGCATTACATCAGGTGAAACGCTTTTGTGTAACACCACGAGAGCGGAGAGATCGAACGATCGTGCTCTCTGCAGACGGGTTTCTAAACGAGTTGAACAAAATTCCAAGAAAAATAAATATTTAAAAAAATATTTTCTGGATATTCTAAATACCTACCGGACCCTTCGTCTTAAGTATTTCTTCGCAGCTTCTAGTATCGACAATTTCTCTCACATCTTCGTTTGAAGAGAAATTTAGTAGAGAGGTTTCACTCCTATTCATTAGGCCGAGACACTATTTCAAGCTATAAGAAGTAAACATTTGGAAATTACACTACCAACCTAAAAACATATTACAGTAAATACCAAATTATTTACAGACAAAAAAAAATTATGCAATTTTAACCTGTATAAGACGAAATTTTATTAACCCTATAAATATAAAACCGGATTATTTATTTTTATTTTGTCACCTTCAGAATTTTCTAGATTATGGCTGTAATTTTGCAATGTTTGCGGAGACATAATTTTAGTAACAATTTTTCTATGAGATTCGCGCGAAATGTTCTATTTCTAGGTATTAGTGTCTGCGCAGTTGTGAAGAATGTGGCAGTATTTTTGATTGGCCAGCTTTGAGAGTGAGGAAAATGAAGAAAGACGCAGTCTTTGCTACCCTCTCCCCCGCTTTTCGAAATCACTACCACCAAGTGAAATCGTTCTGTGTTAATTGGAAGAAATAAGTAGAGACAAATTATAAGTATAAATTCTTTGCTTTTGTTCGTTTAGAATTTTTTACATTGTAGAATAATTTTACTGTCCCCTAACGTGTAATTAAAAAGTGTAAACATTTACTAAAATCAAAAGATTTTTATGCGCAGAGGTTAGGCCTACAGTTCGCAAACAGTTTTCATACGTTTCTAAACATAGCTGTAAATATTGAACAGCTTTGTGAAGTATTCACAATTTTATAGAAAAACATTTATGTATATTATCTACTGAATCTACTGAACACCACCCCCTCCCCGCCCCCCGGAAATACGCAAAATCCTTGGTGCGTCCGGAGTACGAGGCCGACCGAATGCTAAATAATAGTTTTTATCAGAAACATTTGTCCAAACATTTCAAGTTTTCATATGGACGAGGACAGCGAAGTGGCGCCTGCAGAAATTACCGCGGTGATATCATGCTGTTATGTAATAAACAACTTTTTTTTTATTTGCGCAGGCCTCATAACTATCCGCGTTTTCAAAAATTCACCAGTATAGCCACCGATGTACACCGAATATTATAACATTACAATTTCGGTCGATTCCGGTTAAACCGATTGATCCACCAGTTTAACTGGCCTGCAAATTCGGCGGATCTAATGTATGTTCACGAAGACATTAAATCGATGAAATTTCGAACACTTCACCGAAAAAAAATTAAAGTTAATACACCGTCTTACCGCAATGTTTAGGCGTTCTAAAATATAACATATAACCGTCGAGTTTTACTAAAGTGTTGTTCGAAAAATACTTCAAACAGCATACTCCGATGTTTTGATCATTGGTGAATCTATATATAAATTTCCTAATACCCGGTGTGCGTAGACGAATGGATATGTGTTTACACACCTACGCGCATATATAGCCACATAAAACGCGAAATACCAGTAACAAGTGCATCGTAAGTGATTTTAAAATATACTCTTGGAAAATGAAATATGAACACCAAGAAAGCAGTGATGTAGAAACACAATATGCGCACAGGGCACTGGTACCGGGCAGTACATGCAATGATGAACAGAGCTGTGCTGTGGACAGAGTAAGAACCGTGTACTAGGCATAACACCACTGCGCTCAATACAACAGTAGTTGACTCAGTGAAAGAGTAGTCTGTTGATGCAAGCATCGGTTTGTGTGTGTTTTAGACATGCCGCGATGGCATACACGACCACACTTCGTACAATTAACAGACTTCAAAATTGTGGGCCTGAGGAGGGCTGGATGGTTCTGAAGAATTGCCCAACGCGTAGGACGTAAAGTGTCTGCTGTGAAACCATTTATGGTGCCAGTGGTCCAACGATGGTGTGCATGCTCGTCAACCTGGTTCCGGACGCTGGGCTACGATCAAGATTGCCGCTCGCCTGGCTTCATGTCATACGTCACCACAGTGCAGCCCGCCTCGGATAGTGCCTCGAGTCGTAAGCGATGAAACCGGAGGGATGAATGGCGCGGAATTGTGTTTAGTGATGAGAGCAGATTCTGCCTTGGCGCCAGTGATAGACGTTTCCGAGTACGGCGTCGGCCAGGAGAAAGGGAACAACCAAAGTGTGTGCGGCAGCGACATACAAGACAAACTCCTGGCATCATGATCTGGGGAGCAATAGCCTACATTCACCGAACGCCTTTGGTGTTTGTTTGAGGGATCACTGAACAGTAAACGTTACATCCAGAAAATCATCCACCCCATTTTGTTGCTGTTCCTACAACGCCAAGGAGATGTCCTCTTCCAGCAGGGCAATGCCTGTGCATCCACATCTCGTGTTTTCCAACGTGCTCTCTAAGGTGTTCAACTCTCTTGGCCAGCAATATCACCCGATCTGTCTCCTATGGTGGGACGGATTTGGTGCGATTTACAATACCGGCTACAAATCTTCACCAATTGCAACAACAGGTGTAATTAGCACGAACACTCGTCCCCAAGATGACATCAGACACATTTATGGTCGTCTCTACGCACTACTGCAGGACTGCATCTTCGCTAAAGGCGGATACACAACATACTGACATTGTTGTTCTAGACACACTGAAGTCTGTGTCAATAAGCTTACGACCCTGTGATCATTATCATTAACAGTGCACAACCTTTATAATTATTCAATTCAACTTCCATTAATGTGGGACCATTGCTACCGGTGTTCCATTGTCCATTTTCCAGCAGTGTATTACACTCGATGTTCTTTTTGTTTACGTGCTACAATGTATCTGTATCGCATTAGTTCTCGCCTCAAGAGCAATGAGGGCTGGTTACCTGCTCGCATTCCAGACTTATTAGTAAATGTACTTACAAATTCTTTGAAAACATTCGGATCAGTGGCGCAGCGAAAGATTACGACTTGGGAAGACCCACCTACTTACGCAAACTAGTAAAGGCGGGTTGAATTACCCCTCCGTAAATAATTGTGTAATTTTAATGTAACATATGTTGAGACTGATAAGGACTTCTGTAGTTTCGTGTGTGTGGCTATAACAGCGTGCGGAGAGTGTGTCGTTTACACAATATTATTAAAAACATTTTTTCCAACATAACGATTAATTTGAAACTGGTACAACTCACTAGAGGCAGTAAATATGCACAAAGGCGTTGCTATATGCTTCTCCAGCTTATAAAATACTAAGAAAGGCTATACGTTCGTAGCTGCCTGAGTGCGAATTGAGTGTATGAACAGCGATAAGAAAGCCAGGCCTCTATAGCTTATATTCTGTCCCGCTGCCACCAACAGACACTGAATTATCTGGACCAAACACGGGAGATTGAATCGGGAGAGACAGGAATAATTGAGGACTGGTAAGAGTAGACGCGACTGCTGGTGTTTTGCGCCACACTTATCCATGGCAATTATTAATTCATGACTGGCATTTTAAAATTGCCCATATATGAATTTTTTTCCTTGGAACACCTGGAGCCTGGTCTTCTTATGATGCTCCAATACTGACTGCGATTTAAGGAAATAACTATAGATATCTATTTTTGTTTCGATGGGGTTGTAAATCAAACTATGCTGCCCCATTATGTTATTTAATATAAAAAAGAAGGGTTTCTTATTCTGTTGTTTTTCGTAAAATCATTTAATAAAATATTCTTGTTTTACAGCAGGTGAGATTTTCCAGCTATCCAGTGTTCCACTTTAAATTCCTTCTGTAATATTTTCATAAACACGTGTTTTAGCTCAAAAGACTAGTATCGCCCTTAACAACGCTCGTAAACGAATGTCGCAATAAATATAAACTTGAGTTAACTACAGATTATTTCCCCCACAGTAGCGCACCTCGTTAAAATTATTTTAACACATGCCCGAACAAAAATAGAAAGATTAAAATTACCTAGGATGGTAGGAAAAGTACCATGGTATTTTTTAGAGATGTTTTTCAGGAAAACTTATTTAAAAAGTCAAGCATAATAATTTCTTGTGAAGGAGGAGGAAAACTGCCATGTCATAATCTCTTAGCAAACACATATTATCGAAACAACTAGCAATACAACTATCGATATAAATGATTACTGTAGTCACATTTATACTCAGATGGTCAGGTGATAAAAATAATAAGTTTTTAAAATTTTGGGATTCTTAATTACTTTGGTAATACATTTAGTGGCAGCTGATAATATTATTAATAATAATATTAATAACAGACATAGTATAGTTATATGATTTACAAAAGGTGCTGCCCTCGTTTAAGTCCAGATATATATATATATATATATATATATATAATATATATTTGTTACAAAAATGCAAATATGGTTTGCAAGAACAAAGGTCTAACTCACAGCTATCAATTTGATTATCAAAAACTGGGAAAATAAGAGGGCCAAGGGTGATTCCATATTTCTGACATAGAGTTAAAGCATTGGGTTTAGTGAAGCAAATATTTTTCTGTTTGGGCTAACAACCAAGAATTCATTCACAGAGAATAGTAAATACTGACTTTAATTCTCAACTCTAAAGTGCAAAGGGAAAGCATGATATTTTTCAAAAAGTCTGTCCTTGTTTGCCAATGGTACATCTACAATAACATCCAAAGAAGTATTATAAATAACTATTTTCACTGAATTATGACCATAAAAATGTACAAATTTTTAGGTGTCACATGTACTATCATGTACAAAGATAAAGTAATTGGGTGTTAAATCATATTTAAAATGTTAACAAAAGAGACCGGGTCCAGTAAGGTAGAGCTCAAAGAACCGTGTACACTGGTTTCTATTGCGTGTTACAAATTGAAAATTTCCAACCTACCATAGAATACAGCTTCACTAACTCGTAGTAACATTGTGTTAGGTTAAAACACAAAAACTGATTAATATCATTTTTTCAAACACTTCACTTCATACAAGATTCTATTCATTGCTGTAATTAAAAACATCAAAATATTCAAAATAATTGTTTGCCAACACATGAATAATCTTAGTACTATTCAAAATTCTATCTTCCTTGTTATACAACAAGATAATGTGGTTAGCTAAATTAACAGGAATTTCTTCTTGATCATTTACAAGAGAGTTCAATCACTTTTCCAAAAGGGCAAGATCTTGACTGTCAGGAGTACCAAACATGGTGTTTAAAACTATCCTTCTAAAGTCAAAGATACGAGGTTTTGTTCTGGATACTGAAAGCAAAAGGGAGGTTAGAGAAGAAATTTGAATCTTGAAAGTCTTGGAATTTTCCTTCAACCGATTCACAGCAAATTGTAAGTTTTTATCCAAACTTGAATTCTGACTCACATCACGTATACCATTTTCGTGTAGTACAATTATAGTTTGAAGCATTTCTTCTATCTCGAGAGATTCACTTTCGAATTCCAAAAGGTTGAAATCTAGTGCAATGGAATAGTAGCTGTTTGTGAATAAAATGCCATCATCTCTTTTAAAAACAATACCAGACTTGCAATATTTTAGTATTACAGTTTTTTTGACAGGCAACAGGCAGTAAGGAATTTCAATAGGTACCCCATATGATTCAAGACAGGGAATCAATGTTTCTGCTTTTTCCCCCGAAAATCAGAAGAGGTTCGCCAGGAAATGAACATGCATAAAACAAAAATAGAAGAAATTTCCAACAATAGGGAATTCAAACCCCAAAACCCAAATTCCCGAATTGATAAAATTTTTTAAAAATTACAAATTATGACTCCAAAAAAAATTTAAACCCAAAAACCCGTTTCAACCCATAGCTCTACAAACTTAAAATTTTTAATGGGGGTATTTCACCCTTTTTAATGAGAATTTCAAACTATGGTACATGGGTTTTTTTTTTTTTTTAAGTAGGCCCAACGGGAAATGTGAAAGTCCCGGGGAAAATAAGAATTGTGAGTGACAGTCAAACCAAAAAACCCAGAAAAAAAACCCCCAAGCCTGGGGTGAAAACAACAAAAGAAAAATAGGGGGGTGTTTCGGACACAGGGCAAAAACTACAGCTTAACATGTGGATAAGCAACAAATAAGGAGA